>CAUYUJ010019501.1:167194-172194 GCA_963575745.1 Prorocentrum cordatum
CCACCGTCCAATACGCCCCAGGTAGCCACCGCCCACCAAACCACCCCAACCCAACCCGAAGGCCCCGATCTGCCCTCCATTTCCAGTGTGGGGGGGTCGGGGAACATGGACAAAAACACACATGAAACCCGTACCCCCCCCAACCCGAAATTCGAGCGAAATTCGGGTCTTCGGGTTGGGTTGGGGTGGTCTGGTAGGTAGTCAGATAAACGTCTACCTGGGGCGTCTTGGGGCTCTCTTGGAGGCCGTCTTGGAGGCCTCTTTGGGGGCCCTTTTGCGCCCGGTCTCTGGGCACCCCCTTGACGGCCCCGCTCGCGGGGCGTTTGGGGAGGGAGTCTCTTGGGGCTGTCTTGGGGCCCTCCTGGTGCCTTCTTGGGGCCTCCGTGGTGCCCTCTCGGGACCAACACTTGCCTCTTCTTCTTCTTCTGCCCCTACTTCTCTGGGGGGCGCCTTTGGCTCCCTTCGTGGGCCGTCAGGGGAGTCTCTGGGGGCTCTCCTGGGGCCCTCTTGGTGCCCTCTTGGGGCCTCCGTGGTGCCTTCCCCTCTCTTTGGCGCTCTGCGCGGATTTCTTGGATCCGCGCTGGCCCCCCCCCGGCGGCGCCTCCAGCGCCGCGCTCCGCGCGCCAGGGAGGAGGGTCCAGCGCAGATCCAAGAAACCCGCGCGGAGCGCCAAAAAGTTTATGTTTATGGCGTTTTTTCTTCTTTCTCTTCTTCGTCTTCTTCGTCTTCTATTCTCGGGACCTTCTTTTCGGGCTGCCCTGGGGCCTCTCGGCACCCACATTGGTCTCCTGTAAGCTCTCTTTGGCTCCTCCCAGGCTCTCGGAAGCATCTTTGGCTGAGAGGCCCGGGACACGCAACACACTCGAGCACCTAAGGATATCCTCAGTTGTTTTGTGTGGTTTGGGCCTTCATGGGTGGCATCTTGGCATCATTTCTGCTGTTTTGGAATCCTCTAGGGCCCCCTTTTTGCCTCCTGGGCTATTCTTGGGGGCTGTTGGGTGCCTCTCGAGGTATTGTTGGGCCAACATGGCGACCTTCGTGGCCCTCCTGGGCCATCTTGGAAGCCTCGGAGAGCCCTGGAGAGGCCTAGGGGGCCAGCGGGCCCCGGGAGGAGGGGGGGGTCGATACACGCAGCGAGGTGTGGCGGGTGGGGCCCCCCTTGGAGACCACTTTCTTATCCCCTGGCGATGATGCGCGTGCCCTGCGGGGGCGGAGGGGGGGGGTGGAGGGCTCCGGTCACGTCGCGATTCGCGCCGGCGCCGCCTGGGAATGCCCAAGGATGTTTCATTCCCAGACGGCGCCGGCGCGACTCGTGTCCTGACCAGGGGGGAATGGGGAGGGGGGAAAGCGCGGGACCAGTCACGGGCGTGGTCGCGAAGATTGACGGAACCCTACCAGACAGCTCATATCGACTACACGTAGGAATGACCCTTCGCCGGAGTGACTTTCGATGCGGGCCCACTGACGTCCCCCGATCGCCGAACGTGATGCGATAACCGATAGTAGCGTCTTGCGCGCTTGTATCGGGTCACCCCGCGGTCCCCAAAGTGCCGCGCACCAAAGGTCACTCTTACCCAGGGCCACTCTTGCGTGTATCTGGTCATATATAGGTATTCTAACACGCCGATACCATGTAGACACGGTGGCGGATCATGATCGTGCGACGGGCCTTCAAGAACACAAAGGTTGTTGGAGGTGGTGGGGCGATCGAGATGGAGATCAGCAGGCGACCAGGGGCTGCGGCATGAAGTGGGCCACTTCACTCAGGGTCGGGGCTGTCGGGCAGGAGCGACATCCGCGCACCCCAGTCTTGCCTCGTCCTCCGCGGACGACATGTGTGCACCGCACCGCGCTGGCTTCTCCCGAGGCGTCGTCAACTCCTTGGCCCCTTAGAAGAGAGCCGAACCACGATGCACCGCACCGCGTTGCAGTGGGGCCTGAAGGGAGCAGGAGGAGATGGAGGATGAGGAGGAGGAGGAGGAGGAGGAGGAGGAGGAGGAGGAGGAGGAGGAGGAGGAGGAGGAGGAGGAGGGAGGAGGAGGAGGAGGAGGAGGAGGAGAAGGAGGAGGAGGAGGAGGAGGAGGAGGAGGAGGACCAGTGTAAACCTAAGAGTCATCAGCGATGTTGGAATAAACCCTCCCTCCAAGCTCACTCCTCATAGGTCCCTACAACGGGTCTTTTCCACTGAGAGAACTGCCTCGTTGGAGGACAACCGACCGTTCAAAGACCCTGAAGCATGCCAGAACAGATTTCAACGCGACGGATCCACCTGACTGTTGCGTCTCGACGATCCTGAATCGTACCAGAGCGCCATGTTTAGGATTACGTTACTGTGGCACCCTCATGATCCTGAATCCTTCCAAAACTCCTTCAGATCCACATGGGGATGGCGGAGACGGGGGGGCGATCAAACCGCCGCTGAATGAGCCAAGGGGCGCTCAAAACGCAACCAAGCGCGTTCAAAGCACAACCAAACGTACGTGGCTGCACAACAGTGGCTCAATTCTGCCGAACCAGACGACCTTATTTGTCTCAATTTGTCTTAGAGTTTCTCGTCAGACGAACCTCTTTGTCTCAATTTCTCTCAGTTTGGGTCGCCACCACGATAGTATATTTCAATTTCTTTCGATTCCTTTCAAAATCTCTCAAATCTTTTCAATTCCTCTCAATACAGTTCACCGTCAGAAATCGCTCCTGCACCATCATTTTTTGAGGGGCCGTTGCTCTCTCCAAAAACCTTTTCGCGATGCCCCCAGGCACGCTCAACTTTCGCCTTCCCCCCCCCGTCGACGCCACCCCCATGTGGATCTGCATGACAAATTATTTCTAGTACGCTGATCATGAGAATCCGCGCAACTCTTGCATTGAAAAAAGAATGCGCGGCGCAAAGGCGAGAGCCACATTTTGAAACGGAGCCGCCCTCAATCAGTGAAACTCTTGCAGATGTTTAAACGAGTGTGCGCGGCGCTAAGGCGAGAGCCACATATGGGAAAATGGCCGCCCTCAAAATGTGAAACCCATGCAAATGTTTATAGCGAATGCATGCGGCGCTAAGGCGAGAGCCACATTTTGAAAGCGGGACGCCCTGAATCCGTGAAGCTCTTGCACATGTTTAAAACGAATGTGCGCAGCGCTAAGGCGAGAGCCTCATTTTGAAAAGGAGCCGCCCTCAATCAGTGAAACTCTTGCAGATATTTAAAACGAGTGTGCGCGGCGCTAAGGCGAGAGCCACATTTGGAAACATGACCGCCTTCGAAATGTGAAGCTCATGCAAATGTATAATGCGGATGCGTGCGGCGCTAAGGCGAGAGCCACATTTTGAAAACGGGACGCCCGGAATCCGTGAAGCTCTTCTTGCACATGTTTGAAACGAATGTGCGCAGCGCTGAGGCGAGAGCCACATTTTGAAGCGACCCGCCTTCCATCTGTGAAACTGTTGCCATGTTTTACGCGTCAGGGTCATAGAGGCTAAGGAAGTCTCAGGCGAAACGCCAGGCCCGCCCTAAAAACTGGCCTCGGGGTGCGATAGGGAGAATTTATTTAATCGCTTCGCTCATTCCGCCGGCCCATATTGTCGCACAGTTGTGGGCTAGCCGAGTTTTGGGGCCTCTTGGGGGCCGTTTTGGGGCCTCTTGGGGCCTCTTTTGGGCCTCTTGGGCGCCTCTTGGGGCGTCTTGGGGGCCTCTTGGGGGCCTCTTGGGGCCTTTTTGGGGCCTCCTGGGCGCCTTCTGGGGCGGAGGGCTCGATTTTTCAGTTCTCGGTTCCCCTCTTGAGCCCCTCTTGGGCCCGTCTTGGGGCCTCTTGGTCCGTCTTGGGCGGCACTTGGGCCGTCTTGGGGGCCCTCCTGGGCCGTTCCGGGGCCGTCTTGGGAGCCTCATGGGCCGTCTTGGAGCGGTCTTGGGGGCCTCTTGGGCCGTCTTGGAGCGTCCGGAAGCCGAAAAAGCCAGAACGCAAAAAACAGCGAAAAAAACAATGAAAATCAACGATTTTGGCCTCTTGGGGCCCTCTTCGGAGGCCTCTTGGAAGGCCCTTGGGGCGTCTTGGAGGCCTCTTGGGCTGTCTTGGGGCCCTGTTGGGCGTCTTCGGGCGATCTTTGGCCGTCTCGGGGCCCTCTTGGACCGTCTTGGAGGCTTCTTGGGGGCCTCTTGGCCCGTCCTGGGGCCCTGTAACAGGGCTCCGGCATCTCTGGCCCGACCTTGCGGGGACCTTGCCGGGGACCTTGCCGGGGACCTTGCCGGGGACCGGCCGGGACCTGGTCGGGGTACTTTTCGTCTGGGGACCCCCAGGGGCCGCCCCGCGCGCGCGAAGTAGAAACATTGTAGAGCAGTTACCGGAGATCTTAGCACGCCTCTGGCCCGTTGGGCCGGCGAATTTATAAGGAAAAGGAATGGAGGAGGAGGAGGAGGAGGAGGAGGAGGAGGAGGAGGAGGAGGAGGAGGATGAAGTGGCGGAGGTCTGCATGCTGGAGCCTGGCATCCCTGGTCTCCCCAAGCTGCAAATTCTCTGGGTGCGCAGTGCGCCGCAGAATGAGGATCCGCGACCCTTGCTTCCTCGGGCCCCCCAAGCGACCAAAGGCAAGATTCACCCCTCCCCTCTCCGCCCTTGCCTTGACCTCCCTTCATCTCGCATCCCCTCTCCCCCCCTCCGCCCTTGCCCCCTTCCTCCCCTCACCTCTTCTAACCTCTTCTTCCCTCCCCGCCCCTTCCCTCCACTTCCTCTCCCCTTCCCCGTCCCACTCCCCTCCCACTCCCTTTTCCTTCCCTCCCCCCTCCCCGTCTTGGGGTACTTCCCCTTTCATCTTTATGGCGCATCTTGACTGTGCTGCGGCGTGCTTACGTTCCTGAACGAATTGTGCTACTTGCGATCTTTAGCTCTAGCTCGGAATCTTGTAAGAATCTACGTGTGAATGTCGATGCGGCCGCCGCCATAGTCATGGTCTCAAAGCGCGGGAATAGTAACACCAATTGCATCGACACGGTGTGGCTCAGGGCCCAGGACGC
>CAUYUJ010019501.1:177194-178645 GCA_963575745.1 Prorocentrum cordatum
GCTTTTCCCACTCTTCGGGCCCTGATGCGCCAGCCTTAGGCCTCTTTGGGGCTCGTCTGGGGCCTCATCTTGAGTCGTCTTGGAGGCATCTGGACGCCTCAAGAGCCAATCGGAAGCGACGAGGCGAGAAGACCAAAAACCTTTCTTTCCCAATGATTTTCCTACAGTTGTCCATCTCAAGCGAGAAGGCCGAAAACATTTCTTTTTTACTGCGTTTTCTTTGCTTTTCCCACTCTCCGCTCCCTGTTGCGCCAGCCTTGGACCTCTTTGGGGCTCGTCAGGGGACTCAGTTGGAGACGTCTTGGAGCTGTCTCGACGCCTCAAGAGTCAACCGGAAGCGACAAGGCGAGAAGATCAAGAACCTTGCTGTTCCAATGATTTTCCTACATTTGTCCATGCTTGGGCCCCACTCTCCGGGCCGAGTTGCGCCATCTCCGGGCCCTGTTGCGCCAGAATTGGCCTCTTTGGGGCTCGCTGGGGGACTCATTTGGAGACATCTTGGAGCTGTCTGGACGCCTCAAGAGCTAATCGGCAGCGACAAGGCGAGAAGACCAAAAACATGGCTTTTCCAATGATTTTCCTAAATTTGTCCGTCCTTGGGCCCCGCTTTCGGGGCCCAGTTGCGCCAGCCTTGGAAGCGGAATGAGGAAAAGGAGGGAAGAGCAGAAAGAGGATAAAGAGAAGGAGGAGGAGGAGGAGAAAGAGGGGGGAGGAAAATGCGGAGGAAGAGCAAGAAGAGGAGGATGCCCTGCTTCAGGCTACCCCAACCAGTCGCCTGAGACTTACTCGCGCCTCTGGGCACAGAAACGCCCTGAGCTGGCCAGAGCTGGCGTTGTCAAGTCGCTCCCGCTTAGGAGATCCTGACCCTCTCTGACTTGGCGGTGGCCGGCCCCGCGTCCCCGCCCACGCACGTCGCCTTCATTCGAACTTACAAAGAACAAGGTGCGTGGCGCGAAGCTCCAATGCAGTTTTGTATATATATATATATAAAATAAATCTATGCCGATATGAGCTTGTGGTTACTCATGAATTATGCATGTCTGCCTTTAGACGCATGCTGCCTCTATGCGCACTTCGGCACCTGGCTATTGCCGCCTGCTCCGGTTTGAGGATCGTTGTTGGCCAGGCGCGTCCGCATTATTGTTGGCCAGAGGCCTGGTAGTATCTGACAATGAGACGGCTTCTTGGTACAACCTCGGATGCTCTCGAACGCTGTTCAGGGACCGCCGCAAAGCTTCCTGAGGCCATCCTCGAGCCCTCTGCAGTTGAACTCCCAGGGCTCCCAGAAGATTCATAACGCTTTTCTGAACTCTCGGAAAGAGGGTGGAGGATGAGGATTCGGAGGTGGGGCTTGGAGGAAGGTTGCGAAATTCATGAGGGGGATGACGTGCGGGTGGGGAAGGGGGGTGGGGAAGGAAGGGGGGTGGGGAATGGGGGTGGGAAGGGGGATG
>CAUYUJ010019502.1:0-55128 GCA_963575745.1 Prorocentrum cordatum
ACCCATGGACACCCAAACACACGGAAACCCACGGAAACCCCGGGAAGGAGGAGGGAAGGAGGAGGAGGAGGAGGAGGAGGAGGAGGAGGAAGGAGGAGGAGGGCCGAGAAACACCGAAATCGACATTTGGATGGAACCCCGGGGGACGAGGAGGAGGAGGAGGAGGAGGGCCGAGAAACACCCAAATCGAGATTTCGGTGTTTCTTAAATCGCGGATTAGGTGTCTACCCTGCCCAACATGCCCCCAAGAACCCCCCCGAGGAGCTGGTTATCTCCAGCAGCCCTACTACTTGAGACGGCCGCCCAACCCCTGAAGTATCACCAAAATGCTTCAACAAAAACAGGGGAGGCCCCCCAAGACCCTATGGAGGCCTGAAAAGGCCTCAAAGAGCCCTCCCCCGAGGCCTCCACAAAAAGGCACCAACACGCCCCGCAACAGACCCCAAGACAAGAGACCTCGCGAGGGACTCGTCGTCGTCGCCATCCTCCTCACTTACGCGGGCCCCGAACCCCCAGAGAATCCACGAAAAACCGTTGAGCTTGGTAATTCTATTCTTTAAATAAAAAAACCTTGCAGCCTGGGGCCCGGGGTGGCCCGAAAACCTCCGAGAAGGATTCGGACCAAAAAATCAAAGTTTTTTTGGGGGGGATCAGGGGGTGGGGGTGGGGGGGGGTCAGAAAGAGTAGTGTTTTTAATTGTTGGGCCCCGCACCCCCCGAACAAAAACCCGATCGAAACCCCAGTTGGGTCTTTTTTGTTCTGGAGCTTGCCCTCCCGGGAAAGAGTATGAAAAAAACGCCCCCCCCCCAAAAAAAAACGCACAATGGGGGGGTCCGGGGGGTCTGGTGAACTGCCACACCGTACTGGCGTACCTCGTCGCCGATTCCCAAGGTACGACGCGACAGCAGTGTGGGCCCCTGCCTGGCCGACGGGGGCCGAGTGTCCCCGAAACGCGCTGCACAGACCAGACGGCGTCTTGAACCGTGCCCCGGGGAACGAAAAAGATAGGGGGGAAGGGAACGGGGGGGGAGGCGGGATCTGATCGGACCGGATCGGGATAGGCCGAGCAACATTCAAGGAAAGCGCCTCCAGGCAACTGCAGAAGGGAGGGCCCCCATCGGGCCGGGGGGGGCGCGGAGGGGGAGAGCGCCTGGGGAACATGGGAAGAGGCGGGGGAGGATGGCGGGGAGGGAAAAGCCGCGGGACAGAAGGCGATTGAAGGGGTCATTTTTCATTAATCCGTGGCCCCAGCAGCCCCCAGGGCCAGCGTTGCGCCCTGGAGCCGCCATTTCTGAGGGCCTTCGGGCCCGAAAACGGTCCCCTGGGGTGCCGAAATCAGGGAAAAGGCCTCGCGTTCGGATGGCCGGCGGGCCGGGCCGGAACGGGCACGCACGAGCGAGTAATAGGGAAGAGGCTGAAGGCCGCGGAAGGGGAACGAAGGAGGAGACCTCAGGCGTTGAGAATTTTCAACAAAATACACGGGACGCGCGGGGGGGGTGGGAGCCGCGGACATATGGTTACCCTCGTCGGCCCTCGGAAAGTGGCGGCGCGGGGGCGGCGCCGCAGATGGTCCGTTTCTTTTCGCCGTCGTGCTCCAGCTGCGCCGCAAGGCCGAAGTCGCCGACCTGTCCCCGCGGTGGCGTTATCCTTCCTCCCTCCCTCCCTCCCTCCCTTCCTCGTCCTTGTACATTCCTCCTCCTCCTCCTCCTCCTCCTCCTCCTCCTCCTCATCATCATCATCATCATCAACATCCTCATCATCATCATCATCATCATCATGATCATCATCATCATCATAATCATCATCATCAGCTGCATCAGCATCATCATCATCATCATCATCATCACCACCACCACCACCACCACCACCACAACCACCACCACCACCACCACCACCACCATCATCATCATCATCATCATCATCATCATCATCATCAGCATCATCATCATCATCATCATCACCACCACCACCACCACCATCATCATCATCATCACCATCATAATCATCATCATCATCATCATCAACATCATCATCATCCTCATCATCATCATCAGCATCATCATCATCAGCCGCATCAGCATCATCATCAGCATCATCATCACCACCATCAATTCATCATCATCACCGACATCATCATCATCAGAATCATCATCACCATTACCATCATCATCAGTGGGATTATCACCATCATCCCTTTTGCTATTTGTCATCCTCATCCTCCTCTTCCTCATCCTCCTCCTCCGCATCAGCATCATCGTCGTCATCCACATCATCATCACAATCATTTGTCTCATCATCACCATCACCATCATCATCATGTTCCTCATCCTTCTCCTCGTCCTCCCCCTCTTCTTCCCCCATATCCTCCCAACCCCTCCGTTTTTTTGTCTTCGAATTGGACAAACGCTGAGTTGCGTGAGCCGTCGCGTCTTGATGACCGCAATGCGAAAGACAAAGATCTGAACGCAACGCTCGGCCAACCTCAAAATTATATCATCCACCTCCTCCCACGCACCATCATCAACGTCGTCGTCACCATCATCAGCACAATCAGAATCATCATCACCACCACAATCACCATCACCATGAATATCGTCACCACCATTATCATCACCCCCTTCTCCATCGCCCCCCCTCGCGTCCCATCCTCAGCCCCTCATCCCTTCCCAGTCCCCTCTCCCGCCCCCTCCACCCAGTCCTCCTCGTCACCATGAGATCGTTCATCATACAGCTGCTGCTGGTGATCCTCCTCCAGTCCGCCCCCTCCCACCCACACGCGCACACGCATGCACACACACAGACAGACATACAGACAGACAGACAGACAGGTTGGCGGAGGAGAAAAAGAGGAGGAGGAGGGGGAGGAGGAGGAACAGGAGGAAGAGGAGGAAGAGGAAGACGAGGAGCCCGTCCGTGCACGAAGCGTGGCTGGGGGCCGGCGCAATCCATCAACGCTCTGCAACAGCCCCCCCGAAGACGACCGTTGCCTGGCGCCCAAGCCACCAGGCATCGGCCATCCCTGGGGGGGGACGGGTTACGCGCGCGCGCGAGCGCGCGCGCGCAGTTCTTCCACGCGCCTCGTGTCGCGGCGGCCACACCGGCGCGGGTGGCAGAGAACAGCGGGCTGAGACGGAAAGGATGACTAGAACACACGGCGGCCGGGGCGGCGACAGGGACAAAGCACACTCTCACACCACCGCCAATAACAACAAAGACACATACCAAAAAACAACAACAGCAACAACAACACCGACAACAACAACAACAACAACAACAATCACTTTACCCGAACGCTCAGTGTTCTCACCAGTGCCAGGGTTTTCATGCGACGCCAGCCAATACCCCCACTTTGTGGGGGGCAGTGCAAGATCTACCAAATATCCACACGACTCTTCGCCACCACCCACACCCAGCTTCCCGCCCTATGACGTTCGGACACTTCACTTCGTGGCCTGCGGACGACCGTGCTACTACACTGGCGTGGAGTACACACCCACAGAAGTTTTAAGCCTACGTTGTACACCCACAGAAGTTGTTAAAGAAGACCTTTTTTAGGATTCGGACAGCGCGCGCGGGTGGAAATTTTGAAAAGTCGTGCAGCTGTTTTTCGAGGACCTACGGTGCGATTCGTGTGATTTTTATGATGCGCGGTGGTAAAATTCTTAAGAACCCAATGGTTTTTGGAGATTTCGGCGTGCGCGCGCGAAGAAAAAACGAATCTGTCCCGCATGGTATTATTTGACAGGGATGATGGCCCTGGCAGGTGCGCAACCGTTGTCGCAGAATTCGAAAAAGTTGCTCGCAAAAGCCCGTTTGACAGAAATGTTTAAAAAGTGCTGGTTTTCCTACGAATCCGCAAGAGCGCGCGGGATGAGATTTTGACATTTTTTTGTTGAAAAAACCATTGGTTTTTTGATGTTTTTATGTTAAAATCGTTCCGAACACTAAGCTGTTGGAAGGATTTCGTCTTGCGCGCGCGAATGTCCACTTTACCTTATTTTTTGGTGCGTTAAGGGCGAACGAGGAGCGCGGCGAAGAGGGAGAGAGTGGGGGGGATAGCGGCGCGCAGCAGCGTCGCGAATGTCAGAGAGAGCGAGCGACGTGTGTTGTGTGTCGCCTGATGCTTCGTGCGGGGGTTGTGGCGCGGCGCGCCGCGCGAGCCGTTGATCCCGGACATAATAGCGCGCGCGAGAGAGAGCGGTGCAGCTCGAGGAATGCGGTGCGAAAAAGCGAAGCGAGTGCGCGGCGCGATGTAGCAGTCTGTGGTGCCGAGGGTGGAAGAGGTGTGCGATGTGTCGTTGGGAGCGTGAGCGCAACCAGGGGTCCGCGCGACAATAATTATTCTTTTAGAAGTTTATTCTTTAGAAGTAATAATGTTCAACAACAACAACAACATCAACAACAACAACAACAACAACAACAACAACAACAACAACAACAACAACAACAATCATTTTTAAGCCTGTTCGCTCTTACTTGTCCGCGTGCCATGCAACGTGTATACCCACGCCCTCGATACCCGCCCCCTTCGTCTTCGAGCGTACCCCCTTCTGGAGGGATTACTTCTTTTTGCGGGGGCGGGCGGGCGTAGACAAGCGGGCGTGAACGGGCGGGGAATTATTCGGAGGATGGGGCACGCATTTCTTTGCCCACCATTGGAATTAGCGCGGGCCCTGCAAGAAGAGGAAGGGGGAGAACGAGGGAGAGTGGGAGGAAGGGAGGGGGAGGGACGAGGCTAAAGGGGAACACGCCAGGAGAGAGGGGGCGAGGAGGGGGGAAGGACGATTGGAGATAGAGAGACAAAAGAGGTAGGAAGGAGGAGGCTGGAGAGGGGAGGGCGAAGAGAGGAGGGAGGAGGGTTATGGGAGGAGGGTGAGGGTAGAGAGGAAGGGGGAGGAGGAGGGTGGATATGAGGGAGAGGGGAGGGGGGAGGGAGGTTGGATGGGGAGGAAGGGGCAGGAGGGTAAGAGTGTGAACGTTCGAGGAAGTCCTAGGCGAGGGCGCATTCCTCAAGGAAGAGTTGGGCGGGAGCGGGGGTCCCGAGTACATTGTCGGACGTCTCAGGCGGGAGCGCCGGTCGGGCGGGCGGACCCTGACGGGCGGGTCGGGCGGGCGAGACATTCAAACGGGATGTTTGCGTACATTCCGAGGAAATATTAAGCGAGAGCGCGATTCCAAAGTAAATTGTGAGGGCGTCCTTGGCGCGAGCGTGGTTCCTGAGCGTCGAGAACGCGATGCTGCAATAAATTGCGAGGAAGTCCTAAGCGAGAGCGCCATTCCTGAGTAAATTATGAGGAAGTCTCGGGCGGGAGCAGGGGTCCTGATTAAGGAAGTCTCAAGCTGGAGCGCCGCTTCTAAGTAAAATATGAAAAAGTCTGAAGCGGGAGCGCCCTTCCGGAGTAAATTTTGAGGAAGTCTCAGGCGGGAGCGGGGGTCCTGAGTAAATTGTGAGGAAGTCGCAAGCGGGAGCCGTTGTTGTTGTAGTCCGGGGCCCAACAACGCAATCTGATCCGCACGGCTTTCCCTGTCAAAAAACAAGGTGCGAGCCCCGGAGGAAGCACTTCAATTGAAAAAAAACCAATGGGCACCGGACAGGGGGGATCAACAATAATTATTCTTCAGAAATGAGAGCCCAACAACAACAATAATAATAATCACAACAACAACAACAACAACAACAACAACAACAACCACGTTAATACTGCTCGCCGTTACCTCCTCGAGTGTGCAATAACGCGTGTTTCCCAAACCCTCGAAACCCGCCCTGTTCGTCTTCGATCGAACCCCTTTTGGGGGGTAGACCTTTCTTCCCTGCAGGCCGGGCCCCGGCAAGCGGCGGGACGGCAGCGGACCGTCGGCCTGGCCAGCGGCAGCGCTGATCGGCGGGGCGGCCGCGGACCGTCGACCCGACCCCTTGAGGGACGGACAGGGGACCGACGACGACGACGACGACGACGACGACGACGACGACGACGACGACGGCGACGACGACGGCGACGACGACGACGACGACGGCGACGACGAGCGAAAGCGAGAGCGAGAGAAAACGACAGCAGGGCCACGAAGGACACGAAGTAGGCCACAAAGGGCGACTGCGAGGACACGAAGGGAATGCGTATGGGGCCACGAAGAGCGCGAACGAGCGGGGGGCACAAAGGGCAGATAATGCGGGGCCACAGAAGGCAACGATGGGGCCACTGAGGGTAGCAACTGGGCCATGTAGGACAATGAGGGGGGCACAAACGGCGACAGCGGGACCACGAAGGGCATGCACATGGGGCCACAACGGGCGCGACTCCTAGGTGCCTAAGTGTCGGGAGCGCGGCGCTTGAGCAAATTGCAACAAATTCCAACGCAAGGGCGCCATTCTTCACTAAATTGCAAGCAAGCAAGTCCCCAGCGAGAGCGCGATTCCAGAGCGCCAGGAGAGCGATTCCTCCATAAATGGAAAAGGAACTCCCAAGCGAGAGCACGATTCCTGAACAAAATGCGAGGAGGTCTCGGGTGGGAGCTGGGATCCTGGCAAAATTGTGTCTCAGGCAGGAGCCGTTGTTGTTGTAACCCGGGGGCCTGGGGCACAGTTTGAGCATCAAGACTTTCCCTGACAAGAAGCAGGGTGCGAGCGTCGAGGGGCTCAATTTGATTGAGAAAAACAGTATGCACCGGTGGGGGGGCATCAACAAACATATTCTTCAAAGATGACAACAGCAGCAGCAGCAGCAGCAACAGCAAAACAACAACAACAACAACAACAACAACAACAACAACAACAACAACAACAACAACAACAACAACAACAACAACAACATCATCATCAACAACAACAACAACAACAACAACAACAACAACAACATAAACAACAACAGCAGCAGCAGCAACACAACAGCAGCGCAGCAGCAACTTGCAACAGTTACAAACAAAACAAACTAAAACACCAACAGCATCAACACATCAAAACAATCATGTTAAGACTGGTTCGCCCTTATCTGCTCGGAGTGTCCAATAAGCGTATTTCCCAAAAAACCCTCGATCAACCGCCCTGTTCGTCTTCGATCGCCCCCTTTTGGGAGGGTATACCTTTCTTTCCCTGCAAGCCGGGCCCGGCAAGCAAGCCGGGCCCGGCAAGCGGCGGGGCGGCCGCGGACCGTCGGCCTGGCCAGCGGCAGCGCTGATCGGCGGGGCGACCGCGGACCGTCGACCCGACCCCAAGAGGGACGGACAGGGGACCGACCACGACGACGACGACGTCGACGACGACGGCGACGACGACGACCACGGCGACGACGAGCGAAAGCGAGAGCAAGGCCACGAAGGACACGAAGTAGGCCACAAAGGGCGACTGCGAGGACACGAAGGGAATGCGTTTGGGGCCACGAAGAGCGCGAACGAGCGGGGGGCACAAAGGGCAGATAATGCGGGGCCACAGAAGGCAACGATGGGGCCACTGAGGGTAGCAACTGGGCCACGTAGGACAATGAGGGGGGCACAAACGGCGACAGCGGGACCACGAAGGGCATGCACATGGGGCCACAACGGGCGCGACTCCTAGGTGCCTAAGTGTCGGGAGCGCGGCGCTTGAACAAATTGCAACAAATGCCAACGCAAGGGCGCTGTTCTTCAGCAAATTGCAACCAAGTCCCCAGCGAGAGCGCGATTCCAGAGCGCCAGGAGAGCGATTCCTCCATAAATGGAAAAGGAAGTCCCAAGCGAGAGCACGATTCCTGAACAAAATGCGAGGAAGTCTCGGGCGGGAGCGGGGATCCTGGCAAAATTGTGAGGAAGTCTCAGGCGGGAGCCGTTGTTGCTGTAACCCGGGGGCCAGGGGCACAGTTTGAGCATCAAGACTTTCCCTGGCAAAAAACAGGGTGCGAGCGTCGAGGGGCACAATTTAATTGAGAAAAACAGTATGCACCGATGAGGGGGGATCAACAACAACAACAGCAACAGCAACAGTAACAGCAACAGCAGCAGCAACAGCAACAACAACAGCGACAGCGACAGCGACAGCAACAATAACAGCAACAACAATAACAACAACAGCAACAGCAACAACAACAGCAACGGCAATAACAACGACAACAACAACAACGACAACAACGACAACAACAACGACGACAGCGACAACACCAACAACCTTAACCAGATCACCCTTAACAACAACAACGGCAGCAGCAACAACAACAACAACAACAACGCGAACACCAGCAACAACAACCGCAACCACAACAGCCTAACCACAACCACAACAACAACGACGTCGACAACAACCGCAACAACAACAGCAACAGCAGCAGCAGCAGCGACAGCAACACTAGCAACAATAGTCATGTTCAGGCTGCTCGCTCGTATCTGCTCACGTGCCATCCAACATGTAGTTCCCAAATCTTCGATACACGCCCTGTTCGTCTTCGATCGTACCCCCTCTCGGGGGTATACCTTCCCTCTCTTCCGCGTGTAATTGGCGCAGCCCCTGAAACAGGGGGAGGCGGCGAGGAAGGAAAAGACGAGGTGGAGGGAAAAGGATAGAGCACGAGAGAAATTTGCAGGAGGAGGGTTGGGAGCAGCAACACAAACTGCAAACCAGCCTGGCGTGTCGGGCGGGCGGACCCTAACGGGCAGGTCGGGCGGGCGGGCCCAGACGGCCAGGTTGAGCGGGCGGGTCTCGAAAACGCCAACCAGTCATGAAAGAAGTTTGGCGCGATAACGCGTTTCCCAAGTGAATCGCTATAAAATCCAAAGCAAGAGCATGATTGCTTGGGAGCACGGCGCCGCAACAAATTATGAGGAAGGACCACGTTAGAGTCCGATTTCTCGACAGACTATGAGGATGTCCCGGGCGAGAACACGCATCTGAAATAAATTGCGAGGTAGTATCAGGCGGGAGCCGCTGTCGTTGTAAACTGGGGGCCAGGGGCGCAGTTTGGTGACCAGACTGCTCTTGATAAAAAACAGGGTGCGAGCCCCGGGAGGAGCACTCCATTTGACAAATGTAATGAACACCAGGGGGATTGACAAATCTATTCCTTAGAAAAGAATTTCAACAACAATCAGTTTAACACTGTCTCGCTCGTATCCGTTCGCGCGTCATCCGACACGTATATCCGAAACCCTCGGTACCGGCCCTCTTCGTCTTCGATCGTACCCCCTTGGGGGTGCATCTTCCTTATCGCGCAGCCCCTAAAACAGGGGAAGATAAGAGGACGGATGGAAGCGAGAGGGAGAACGACGGAGCACGAAAGAAATTAGGAGGGAGGCTAGGAGCAGAAAACATCAGAAAACACGTGGTAGAACCAGACGGGCAGATCGGGCGGGCAGACCCTAGCAGGCGAATGGGGAAGGCGGGCCCAGGCGCCCAGGTCGAGCAGGCGGGTTGCTGAAGCGTGAGTCCTGCATGATTCGCGAGGAAATTTCGAGCGATAGCGCGATGCCCAAGTAAATCGTGAGAAAGGCCAGAAGGCGAGAGCACGATTCATGAATGTCATGGGCGCGGCTTGTAAATATAGTGTGAGTGAGTCCCACGCGACAGCGCGATTCCTGCAAAGGTGTAAGGAAGTCACGCCCGAGAACGCGATGTTGTTGGAATAGCGGGCACCGTTGTTGAATATCCATTTCGCAAAAATATGGATTGCTGTTTTCTGGAAACGGTTGCGCTCTCGTCTCGACGCCGGCTGCAATTCCTCTGAAAACGACGCTCCGACTCGAGCGCGGGCTTGAGTGTAGATGTGTGTGTCCTTGAAGGCCCGGCTACAACGACAACGGCTCCCGCTCGATACTTCCTCACAATTTACCCCGAGATAAACTGGCCAGCGAGGTCCCCGAACTCAGGAGCGGCGCTCTCACTCGAGATTTACCGTGCAATTCAATCAAGTTGGCGGACGCCCAGCCACGACGACAAGGGCTCCTGCTCGATACCTCCTCAAGATTCACTCCGAGAGCCCCTGGCCAGGAAGGCCCCCGAACTCAGAAACGGCGCTCTCGCTCAAGACTTTGTCGTGATTCAGTAAGTTGGTGGAGACCCAACTGCGACGACAGGGGCTCTCGCTCGATACTTCCTCAAGATGTATTCGCAGGGGCCCTTGCCAGAGAGGCCCCCGAACTCAAGAGTGGCGCAGTCGCTCAAGACTTCCTCGTAATTCAAGCAAGTTGGTGAAGGCCCAGACACGGCGACAAGGGCTCCCGTTCGATTTGTATTCCGAGCGCCCCTGGCCAGAGAGGCCCCCGAACTCAGGAACAGCGCTCTCGCTCGAGTCCCTCGCACAGCAGTCAGTGGCCGACAAGGAAACTCCCCCAGAAAGGGGGGCGATCGAAAACGAAGTGGGCGGGCATCGAGGGCTGGGGTATGCAGAATGCAAGACGCGCGTGCCAGTAAGAACGAACAGTCTTGAAATGACTGTTGCTGTTGCTGCTGCTGTTGTTGGTGTTGTTGTTCTTGTAGCCCGGGGGGGCATCAACGCAGTTTGAGCGAGAAGACTTTGCCTGATAAGAAACAGGGTGCGAGACCAGAGGGGGGCTTCAATTGAAAAAGACACTATGTGCACAGGTGGGGGGATCAACAATCAATATTCTTCAAGACGCGAAGCGAAGCGAAGCGAAGCGAGACGCCGGAGGCTTGCGTGCTCCTACGGGGAGCACGCCCGTGCCCATCAGGGCATGGCGGGGAGGCCGTGGCCTCAAACATGTGAAACATAAGCAAACTCACGTGATAACCACCACTCAGTGCTCCCAGCCGCTGATAACCGCAGAGTGAGGATCCAACAGTGAGGATTCGACAGCAACAATCATTTTGAGGCTGCTCGCTCTTATCTGCTCGCGTGCCATCCAACACGTACTTCCCAAACCCTCGATGCACGCCCTCTTCGTCTTCGATCGTACCCCCTTGGGGGTATATCTTCCCTACCTGCCAAGTGTAGCTGGCGCAGCCCCTAAAAAAGGGGGAGAGGGAGGAGGGAAGAGGCCAGGGGGAGGGAGAAGGATGGAGCACGAGAGAGATTTGCAAGAGGGGGTCAGGAGCAGGAGTACAAGCGGCAGAACCAGACGGGCGGTTCGGGCGGGCGGACCCGAACGGGCAGGTCGGACGGGTGGGCCCAGTCGGCCGGGTCGAGCAGGCGGATCGCTGAAGCGTCAGCCCAAAATGAATCACAAGGAAGTTTCGAGGGATAGCGCGATTCCCAAGTAAATCGTGAGAAATCCAAATGGAGAGCGTGATTCCTGAGTGTTGGGGGCAAGGCGCCGCAATACATGGCGAGGAAGTTTGCACTAGATCGTGTGAAAACCCCGCGCGAGAGCGCGATTTCGAAATACATTGTAAGGAAGTCTTAGGCGGTAGCCGCTGCTGTTGTAGATCAGGGGCAAGGGGCCCAATCTGAGCCTCGGGTCTTTCCTTTGTCTTATATACGCATATATATATATATATATACTGTTCGCTGTGATGCGCTCGCGTGACATTCAAAACGTATATCCCAAACACTCGATACACGCCCTCTTCGTCTTCGATCGTACCCCCTTGGGGGTATATCTTCCCTGCCTGCCGCGTGTAGTTGGCGCAGCTAAAACAGGGGGAGGAATGGAGGAGGGGAGAGACCAGGGGGAGGGAGAATGATGGAGCACGAGAGAGACCTGAAGAATTAGGGTTAGGAGCAGGAGTACAAGCGGCAAAACCAGACGGACGGATCGGGAGGGCAATTCTTGACGGGCAAGTCGGGCGGCCGTGTCCAGACGGCCGGGTCGAGCGGGCGGGTCACTGAAGCGTCAATCCAACATGAATCGCAAGGAACAATCGAGCGATAGCGCGATAGTTAAATCGTCCGGAAATCCCAAGCGAGAGCGGGATTCCTGAGTCTTGGAGGCACGGCGGCGTCTGAGAAAGTTTTAAGATAACACCGCGCGAGAGCGAAATTTCAACATGGCATGGTATAAGAAGTCTCGCGCAAGAGCGCAAATTTGAAACATTTTGTGAGGGAATATCCGACGGGAGCCGGTGTTGCTTTCAGTCGGCTGCATGGGGCGCAACCTGGGCCTCAAAACTTCCCCTTGTAGAAAACAAGGTGCAAGCCCTGATATGAGCACTGTCATGGAAAATGCAAAATGCACCAGAGCGGGGATCAGCAAGAACTGTTCTTGCTAAACAAAAGCCAAAAGCAACAGCACCACCAACAACAGTCGATTTAAGACTGTTCGCTCTTGTCTGTTCGCGTGCCATTCAACATGTAGATCCCAAATCTCGATACCCACCCTATATTCGATCGCACCCCCTTATGGGTATAGCTGTCTTACCTGCAACGTTTATTTTGCGCAGCCCATAGGCAGGGGAAGAGAGGACGGCTGGAAGGAAGGGACAAGTGGCAGGCGGTTTGCTGAAGCATGCGTCCTGCATGAACAATCCACGAGGAAGTCTCGAGCGATCGCGCGATTCCAAAATGAATCATGAAGAAATCGACAGCGAGAGGATGATTCCTTGGTGTCGAGGGCGCGGCGTCTGATTAAATTGAGAGGAAGCCCCACGCAAGAACGCGATTCCTGTATTCTATGTGAGGAAATCACGCGAGAATGTGATTTGGGAATAATTTCTGCGGAAGCACCCGGCGGGAGCTAATGCTGTTGTTCTTGCTGATGTGAACTGGTGGCCAGATGCAAATGGTTACCGGAGGAAGGGAAAACAATAATTATCCTTAAAACAGAAATAACAGCTTTGAACAATCATTTTAAAGCTGTTTGCTCTACCTGCTGTCGTGCCAGTCAACACGTATACCCCAAGCCCTCTGTACCCACCATCTTCGTCTTCGGTCATACCACCTTGGGGCATGTCTTCCTTACCAGCCACGTGTAGTTGGCGCAGCCCCTAAAACAGGGGAAGAGAGGACGGATCGAAGGGCGAGGGAGAAGGATGGAGCACGGGATTAAAGAAGGGAGGCTAGGAGCAGAAAACACATGGAAGAACCAGACGGCCTGATCGGGCGAGTAGATCCTAACGGGCGGGAAGGAAAATCGGGCCCAAGCGGCGAGCACGAACAGGCTGGTTGCTGAAGCGTGAGTACTGCATGAATCGCGAGGTCTCGAGCGATAGCGCGATCCCCGAGTGCATCGTGACAGAAAGCCAGAGCGCGAGAGCGCGATTCCTGAGCGTCGAGAGCGCGGCCTTCAAATACATTGCGAAGAAGTCCCACGCGAGAGCCCGATTTCTGCATACATTGTGAAGAAGACCCTCGCGAGAGGGAGGCCCAGGGGAGCGTTTCGTGCCTTCACACTTTCCCTTCTAAGAAATTATTATTCAGAAGTGGAAATTCAGCAACGATAACATTATCATCATCAACAGCAACACCAGCAACAACAGCATCGGCAACAATAACACTCATTTTGAGACAGATCGCTCCGATCTACTCGCTTGCCAAAAAAAACACATGTACCCCACACCCTCGGTACCCGCCCTCTTCGTCGTCGATCGTACCCCCCTGGGGCATGTTTTCCTTACCTGCCCCTTGCATTTAGCTCTGCCCATAAAACAGGAGAAGAGAGGACGGATCGAAGGGGGAGGGAGAAGGATGGAATACGAAGGAGAGCAGCAGGAAGTGGGCCAGGAGCAGAAAAGCACATGGCAGAACCAGAGAGGCAGATCGCGAGGGCAAATTCTGGCGGGCGGGTCGGGAAGGCGGGCCTAAGCGGCCAGGTCGAGCAGGCGGACTACTGAGGCGTGAGCAGTGCGTGAGTCGCGAGGGGGTCTCGAGCGACAGCACGATTCCCATGTGAATCGTGAGAAGGACCAGAGCGAAAGCGGGATTCCTGAAGTTCGAAGGAGCGGCGTCTGAATACATCGCGAGGAGGTGCCACGCGAGAGCGCGACTCCTGCATAACTTGTGAGGAGGTCCCGCGCGAGAGCGCGATGTCGAAGCAAGTTGTGAGGAAGAACCGGGCGGGATCCGTTGCTGTTGTAAGTCGGGGGCCAGGGGGCCGATCTGAGCACCAAGACTTTCCGCTGTAACAATCAGGGTGCGAGCCCTGGGAGGAGCACTTGAACTTTAGTGGAACAAAACACAGTGGTCACCGGGGGGATCAACAAGATTAGTCTTCAGAAGTGAGAAATCAGTCATTCCAAGACTGTTCGCTCCTGTCTGCTCGCGTCCCATTCATTCAACACGTATCTCCCAAACACTCGGTACCTGCAATCTTCGTCTTCGATCGTGCCCCGTTTGCGGCATATCTTCCTTACCTGCCACGTGTAATTGGTGCAGCCACTAAAACAGGGGAAGAAAGGCGGATGTAAGTGGGAAGGGGCAGGACGGAGCACGAGAGAGATTGGCAGTAGGGAGGCTAGAAACAGGAAGCAGATGGCAAAACCACACGGGTTGATCGAGCAGGTAGAAGACCCCAGCGGGCGGGGCGGAGCGGGAAGGCGGGCGCAGACGGGCTGCTGAAGCGTGAGTCCTGCATGAATCGCGAGTGCATCGTGACAAAAAGCCAGAGCGCGAGAGCGCGATTCCTGAGCGTCGAGGGCGCGGCGTCTGAACAAATTGCGAAGAACTCCCACGCGAGAGCGCGATTCCCGCAGACATTGCGAGGAAGTCCCTCGCGAGAGCGCGATATTGGAATGAGCTGTGAGCGAGGATGTCTCGAGCGATGGCGCGATCCCCGAGCGAATCTTCCGACAAGCCACGAGCGAGGGCGCGATGCCTGGGCGTCGAGGGCGCGGCCGCGGCCGACGGAGGCCTCCGCTCGCCCGGGGGGGCGAGGCGCTGCCCACCGAGGTCCCGCCCAGCGCCTTGAGCTCGGGGATCGAGGCGCACGTGAGCGCGGTTCTTTACGTTCGGCGATCATGGGCATCATAGGGGGGGGGGAGGGGGGGGCGGGGCAGGGGGGGGTATAATGTAACGCCTCCCCCCGCCGCGCGCACGGCGGCAGTGCCCGGAGCGCACTGGGGGGGAGGGGCGTTACGTTGCAGGGGGGGGGGAGGGGGGGGCGGGGGCTATAATGCCCATTATGCCGCAAGCAAGAAAGAAACACACTCCATCGGACAGGGGCACATTCGGGAAGGGGCAGGGACAGAATCAGATAGCTCGGTGGCAACTCATCCTCCCATACCATCGTGTCGGCTCTTGCGAATCGACGCTCATCGACGCTGGTCGACGCTAATCGACGCTAAATCGACGCTGATTTGACGCTGCGCTGACCGATGCTAAATCGGCAC
Source organism: Prorocentrum cordatum (assembly GCA_963575745.1). NCBI lineage: Eukaryota > Dinophyceae > Prorocentrales > Prorocentraceae > Prorocentrum > Prorocentrum cordatum. The sequence continues at coordinate 15,179 of CAUYUJ010019502.1, forward strand.
ATCTCATCGACTCCCAGACGCTAACCGGCGCTAGTCGACACTAAAGACGGAATTAAGAGGCTATACCAGGTTCCCATGATTTGCTACCGAAGGAACAGGACAAAATCGGACAGGGGCGAAGCCACGACAGGGACAAAATCGGACAGGGACACATCGGGGATCTCTGGGAACCGGCGTTTCTGGCAGATGTGTCTGGCGCAGTGACCTTCTCAGAGCGTTGCGGAACGCTCTGAGAGCGTTGCGGAACACTTTCGAACGGATCCAAACCCCGCCCTCCTCCCTCCTCCCTCCTCCCTCCTCCCTCCTCCTCCCCCTCCTCCTCCTCCTCCTCTTCCTCCTCCTCCTCCTCCTCCTCCTAGTCCTGCTCATCGTCCAATGATGGTCCACGGGCGTCTTGAGCTCTGGTCCACGGGCGTCTTGAGCTCAGGATCGAGGTGCGAGGTGTCAACGTTTCCAGGAGGTCTTTGGAGGTCTCTGGAGACCTCGCTGGAGGTCCTTAGAGGCCCTACAGAGGAGCAGAAAACACTACGTTCAGAAACTCGCACCTCGACCCTGAGCTCACAACGCAGCAACCGCCATAGACAGGCTTGCGGCCATCCAAAGGGGCGAGAATTCCACAGAACAGTATCGAAATTGAAGTCTCCTTGGTCTAATGCCCGTGGCCCAACGGTGTTCCATAATGACGCCTGGTGCGAACGAATACGCCGTCTCTCCTCCCCAGTTTCTGTTCCTTCCTTCCTTCATCATTATGCGCTTGTGGTCCCACATTCAGCCTCTCTCACCCCTCCTCCCCGCGCTCTTCCTTCCTCCACCATCCCCTTCCCCTCCCATCAGGCCACGCACCACACCCCATGGCCGTCCTCTTCCCTCCTGTTATCTCTCTCGCTCTCTCTTCAACTCTCTCTTTCTCTCTCTCTCTCTCTCTCTCTCTGTGTATCGTCTTGTGTGTTCTCTCTCCCTCTCTCTCTCTGTTTCTCTCTCCCTCTCTCTCTGTGTAGATATGTATACACGTAGATGGATAACTTCCTCCACCCCCTCCGCTGCCCCGTTTTCCCTCCTCGTCTCCACGTCCCTTATCTATTCTTCACTCTTCTTCACAATCATCGTAAACAACAACATCAATAGCGCCGCCTTCACAACCACCACCATCATCATCATCATCATCATCATCATCATCATCATCATCATCATCATCAGCAGCAGCAGCATCATCATCATCATCATCATCATCATCATCATCATCATCATCATCATCATCCTCACCGACACCACCACCACCACCACCACCACCACCACCACCATCATCATCATCATCATCATCATCATCATCATCATCGTCATCGTCATCATCATCATCATCATCATCATCATCATCATCTAGATCGTCAACATCATCGACATCCTCGTCATAATACACATCGTCCTTACCTCACTCCTCATTACACCCATCATCATACGCATCAATCAGTATCGTAATCAGCATCTTCTTCATCATCATGATGGTCATCATCAGCAACATTGTAAACATCCGCAGCATCATCATCCGCGTTGTCAGCATCATCATCGCCGTCATCATCGTCATCACCAACATCAAAACCATCACCGTCGTTGCGCGCATAATACTCATCATCGGTATCCTCCGACCCTCACCACCACCATCAACATTATAATCATCATCATAATCATCATCACATCCGTCATAATTTGAAAATGCATCAGAGTATTCGTAGTCAGCCTCGTCGTCGTCCTCTCGCTAATCCTCGTCAACCCCACCACCAAATTCATCATCGTCAACCTCAGCATCCATCATCACCATCACCATCACTATAATCGTCCACCGCATCGCCATCAGCATGAGCAACCACAACAGCACAATCATTCATTACATAGGTACCATCATAATCGTCATCATGACCGACATCATAATCGTCACCATCACCATCACCTTCACCAACATTACCACCACAAAGATCCTCATCCTCACCACCCCCAGCATCATCAGCAGCAGCATCGGCAGCATCAGCAGCAGCATCAACATCACCATCATCATATACCATCGTCAAAGATCGTCCACCTGAACATGGTCCCCTTCCCTCCTCATCATCATTCGTCTCAACCTGCTCCTCGCTCTCGTCCTCGTCCCGAAACCGTGCCTCCTCATGTTCCCCTCTCTCACCGGCCCAGTCATCTCGTTCCTGCTGTTCGTCCGTCGGCCCTTTGAGCTATGAGAGCACGGCGCATGAAGAGATGGACGGCCTTGATCTTCATCTCGGCATCTAGGAAGAGGTTGCCAAGCCTTAGATGCCCCGCTGCAGGGAGGCAAGAGGGAACGGAGAAAAGGGGGATGGACGGTGAAAGGACAGAGGAGCGAGGAAGAGTTGGGAGTAGCGAGGCTCAGAGTGGATGGTTCGAGGGGGAGGGAAAGGGAACCAGAAGGTAAAGCTCACTATCGTCGGAAACATGGCCATCCTCACCATAGTCACCGTCACGTCAGCACAACTACCATCACCACGGCCATCACCACCACGGCCACCACCGCCACCACCAGCGCCATCATCACAATCGTCATCATCATCATCATCATCAGCAGCAGAATCATCAGCATCATCATCATCATCAGCATCAGCACCAGCATCTACTTCATCATCATAATCAGCATCGTCATCATCATCATCGAGAACTTCACTATCGAGAACTTCACCATCATCATCAGCAGCAGCATCGTCCCCAACCATCTGAAGGAGGCACCAGCAATGCTCAGAATGACGAACGCGCGGGCGCGCGATCGCGGCCACTCGTGGAACTTCAAAACACCGCGGCCACCTATGACACTGTGTGCGTACTGGGGGATGTCTTCTGGGGAATGTCTTCTCACGGCAAATACGCGAAAGCTGGTGTCCTCGCAGAAGCAGACGTAACCCTAGCCCGGCCCGCAAATGCATGTCGATGAAATACCCTCTCAGCGAGAGTGGTACCGACCCTTCCGGCTATTCGTCGCGCGTGATCGTGAGAGCGACCACCATCATGCTTCACGAGCCTTGCAGCATATACAAAAACATATGTCTCCAGAGTGGCAGCATGAGACGCTACAGGAAATAAAAACCATGCTCACCACCAACAGCATCATCAATATCAGCATCAACATCAACATCAACAGCCGCAACAATAACAATTACATCATCATCACCATCGTCATCATCATCGCCGTCATCATCATAATCAGCATCACCAGCATCCACATCCTCATCATCGTCGTCGTCCTGATCATGGACTTCATCGACATCGTCGTCGTCGTCGCTCTCGTCATCAACCTCGTGTTCGTCGTCATCAGCACAGTCATCGTCATCACTATCATCATACGCATCACCATCATCCTCCTGCTCCTCCTCATCCTTATCATTATCGTCGTCGGCGTCGTCACCCTCGTCGTCGTCATCGTCCTCGTCGTCGTCGGCGGCCGCAGCCATCTCTTGCGCCACCAGCCGGGCTCAGACCGACGCGCGCGCGCGGACTCGCACGCGCGGCTGGCCGCATATCAGCGGCAGAACTGCCGACAGGCGGCGTCAAGCCGAAGCGCCTGCGGGGGCAGTGGCGGTGGCTCCTCCTCATCCTCCGCTTCCTCCTTCACCATCCTTCTTCTCCGCCTCCTCCTCCCTGTCCTCCTGCTGCTCCTCTTCATCCTCCTCCTTCTCACCACAATCATCATCATCATCATCATCATCAGCATCATCATCATCATCATCATCATCATCATCATCAGCATCATCATCATCATCATCATCATCATCACCATCATCATCATCATCAGCATCATCATCATCGTCATCATCATCACCATCAGCATCAGCATCATCAGCATCATCACCATCATCGTCACCATCAGCATCATCATCAGAAGCAGCATCAGCATCATCATCAGAAGCAGCATCGTCATCAGGATCATCATCATCAGCATCAGCATCATCATTAGCATCAGCATGACCAGCATCAGCATGGTCATCATTAGCAAGATCAACATGACCAGCATCAGCAACAGCATCATCATCAACTTCAGAAGTATCAGCTTCACCATCATCATCTTGACCAGTATCAACATCAACATCAGCAGCATCATCAGCATACAGTGCATCATCACCAGCATCACCATCATCTTCAGCAGCAGCAACAATATCATCACCGTCATCATCCCCAGGATCATCATCATCATCATCATTATCATCATCAGCATCATTATTATCATCATCATCATCAGCAGCAGCGTCATCATCATCATCGACATCAGCATCGGCATCATCAGCATCATCGTCACCATGACCATCACAATCACCACTACCACCACCATCACCACCATCATCTTCATCATAACCATACTCAAAGGCAGGTGCATGATCTTCATCAACATCATCAGCAGCAGCATCGTCATCGTCATCATCACCATAGCCATCATTATTGTCATCGGCATCACCATCATCATAAACAACATAATCGTCAGGATCATCATGATCAGCATCACGATCATTATCACCACCACCAGCATCCTCATCATCACCATCATCACCAGTACCATTATCACCACCATCATCATCCTCATCATCATCATAATCAGCATCAGCATCAGCATCATCATCATGATCAGCATCAGCATCAGCATCAGCATCATCATCAGCATCCTCATCCTCATCCTCAGCAGCACTTCTCTTCCTCCTCCTCCTCCCCATCCTTTTCCTCCTGCGTCCGTCTCCCTATCTCCTCCCCCCCCTCCTCCTCCTCCTCCTCCTCCTCCTCCTCCTCTCCTCCCTCCTCCTCCTCCTCCTTCTTCCTCCTCTCCTCCTCCTCCTCCCTCCTCCTCCTCCCTCCTCCCCTCCTCCTCCTCCTCCTCCTCCTCCTCTTCCTCCTCCTCCTCCTCCTCCTCCCTCTCCTCCTCCTCCTCCTCCTCCTCCTCCTCCTCCTCGCTCTCCTCCTCCCCCTCCTCTTGCCCAAGTCGCCCTCGCTCAAGCTTCTGCCGCTGTGCCTCGCCCCCTCCTCTCCTCTTCTTCGCCGGCGCCCTCGCCTCCTCCAGACCCGAGCAGGATGCCGACGCAGGCTTCGCTGACGCCCGCCCGTCCTCGGCGTCTTCGTCGATGGCGGCCGCTGGGCGGTCGCCGCACTCCGCCGGGGGGGGTCCCCCACGGCGGCGTTGGGTGCCTCCCCGCCACGCTGCTCGCCTCCTCCCCCCACTAGGGGGCCCAGGAAGGAACGCCCAACCGTGTACATGAACACGGCCCCTCGATCAGCGAGACCAGCCGCGTGATACAAACATTCGCGCACTACTCTCGAAACCAATGTGGATTCATGTACGTGTACGTCCTTTAATCGCTCCCCCCCTGGAAACGTGTATTGCTCCCCCTGGGCTATTCGCCCCTATCGTCGCCTCCGATCCACGGCCTTTGGGGGCGCGGCGCCTCTGGCTGCGCGCCTGCGCGCTGGACCCTCGGCCCGCTGCCGCCTGCGGGCCTCGCGGTGGCCCGTCTCTCCTTGTGTGCGTCGCGACGCTGGGGCTGGCCGAATTGCGCGCGGGGCGGCGGCGGCGCTGCGGCTGAGGACCAACGGGTTCCCGCGGCCACTCCTCGCGCCCTGCGACGCTACAAGAAGAAAAAAACATAAACATTTTTTTGTTGGCGTTCCGCGCGGACTTGTTGGACCGGCGCTGGGCCTCCCCCGGCGGCGCCTCCGGTGCCGCCCCTGGCGCGCTCCGCGCGCCAGGGCGGGGAGCCCTGCGCAGATCCAAGAAATCCGCACGGAGACCCAGATGCCCCAATCACGAAAAAAATCCAGCGCGCGACCGAGATGCAGCGTTCCGGAATTTCCGGAGCGCGCTCACGATTTTAGTTTTTCGGCGTTTCCAGCGCGGCAGCCGAAATCCAGCGCGAGATTTCCAGCGCGATGGAAATTCGATTTCCAGCGCGACGGGTGGAATTTCCAGCGCGCGCGCGCCCGCCCGTCACCATCACCATCACCATCACCATCACCATCACCATCACCATCGCCACCCCGACCGCCACCACCGCCAACACCCGTCACCATCACCATCACCACCCAAACCATCACAACCACCGCAATCACCACCACGACGCGTCACCATCAACATCACCATCACCATCACCACCGGCCCCCCCAACCGTCTCCGCCACCACCACCACCACCTGTCACCATCACCATCACCACCACCACCCCAACCATCACCACCACCACCCGTCACCATCACTATCACCATCACCAACACTAACCCCGTCACCCCCGCGGTCGCCGACGCCATCACGATCACAGCACCAATATAACATCACCGAGGCACAATATGGCAAGAAACGCCACGATCACCGACACAATCACAATCATGATAACATCACCATCACCATCATCATCATTTGTGGCGATGTTGTGTGCGTAAAATCGGCTGCGCCAGTGTTGGCTCACGTGGTAAGCAGGCGCCGCGCGATGAGCGGGCCGCGCGCGCGCCCCCGCATGGGCGGGGGGCGCGAGGCCAAAAAAAAACTAAACCTACGCGCCCGTACAAACGCCCGTCTACTGGCGCCTCAGCCCTGGTCCACCATCAGCATCGCCAACTTTGCGAACGCCACCATCATGAAAACAAGCAGCATCATCACCATCATCACCATCATCGTTGACACCACCACTGAGATCGACACCGTCTCAACCATGAACCCGACCATCGCCATCAACATCATCAGCACTAACTCCATCACCAGCGCCAGCGTCATCAACACCACCAAAATCACAATCAGTAGAAGCAGCATCATCACCAGCATCTGCATTTGCACCTGCACCAGCATCAACACCACCACCAGCACAAATGGGAGAACAAAAAGCCGACACCAGCACCAAGAAAGTATTTGTTTCACGAAATGTCGAATTGCGTTTTGGACCAGCGCGAGCCCGCCCTGGCCTGAGGAATCGCAGAGTGGGCGAGGAGGACGGGGGAAGGGAGACGTCGCGCAGCACGCAGGAGGGAAAGCAGGAAATAACAAGCGCAAGCGAGAAGCGAAACTAGCGGGCGCCCCCCACCACGCCTCCGCCATGCCTCCACCACGCCCCGGTACCCCCACACCATGGAGCCTCTGTTCTGGGGACCCTCCACCCCACCATTTCGCACCCGAATCCGACCGACACCCCCCACCACGCCTCCGCCATGCCTCCACCACGCCCCGCCACCCCCACACCATGGAGGTTCTGTTCTTGGGACTCCCACCCCACCATTTCGCGCCCGACTCCGACCGACACCCCCCGCCACGTCCCGCCATGCCTCCACCGCGCTCCGGCACCCCGACACCATGGAGCCTCTGTTCTCCCGGCACCCCCACACCATGGAGCCTCTGTTCTTGGGACCCTCCACCACACCATTTCGGGCCCGACTCCGACCGACACCCCCCGCCACGCGTCCGCCATGCCTCCACCACGCCCCGGCACTCCTACACCATGGAGGTTCTGTTCTTGGGCCAGTCCACACCACCATGTCGCCCCCAACTCCGACCGACATTCCCTGCCACGTCTCCGCCATGCCCCCACCACGCCCCGGCACCCCTACACCATGGAGCCTCTGCTCTTGGGACCCTCCACTCCAACATTTTGCGCCCGACTCCGACCGACACCCCCCGCCACGCCTCCGTCATGCCTCCACCATGCTCCGGCACCCCCACACCATGGAGCCTCTGTTCTTGGGCAAGTCCACACCACCATTTCGCGCCCGAATCCGACCGACTCCTCCCACCACGCCTCCGCCATGCCTCCACCACGCCCCGGCACTCCTACACCATGGAGGTTCTGTTCTTGGGCCAGTCCACACCACCATGTCGCGCCCGAAACCGACCGACACTCCCCACCACGCCTCCGCCCATGCCTCCACCAGGCCCCGGCACCCCTACACCATGGAGCCTCTGTTCTTGGGACACTCCACCCCACCATTTCGCGCCCGACTCCGACCGACACCCCCCGCCACGCCTCCGCCATGCCTCCACCACGCCCCCGGCACCCCCACACCATGCAGCCTCTGTTTCTTGGGCCAGTCCACACCACCATTTCGCGCCCGAATCCGACCGACTCCCGAATCCGACCGACACCCCCCACCACGCTCTGCCATGCCTCCACCACGCCCCGGCACCCCCACACCATGGAGCCTCTGTTCTGGAGACCCCCCACCCCACCCACCACGCCTCCGCCATGCCTCCACCGCGCCCCGGCAGCACCCCCACACCATGGAGCCTCTGTTCTTAAGACCCTCCACCCCACCATTTCGCGCCCGACTCTGACCGACACCCCCCGCCACGCCTCCGCCTTGCCTCCACCACGCCCCGGCACCCCGACACCATGGAGCCTCTGCTCTTGAGACCCTCCACCCCACCATTTCGCGCCCCACTCCGACCGACACCCCCCGCCACGCCTCCGTCATGCCTCCCGCGCGCCCCGGCACCCCCACGCCATGGAGCCTCTGTTCTTGGGACACTCCACCCCACACACACCCCACCACGCCTCCGCCTTGCCTCCACCACGCCCCGGCATCCCCACACCAGCTGGGAGCCTCTGTTCTTGGGGTCCTCCACCCCACCATTTCGCGCCCGACTCCGACCGACACCCCCCGCCACGCCTCCGCCATGCCTCCACCACGCCCCGACACCTCTACACCATGGAGGTTCTGTTCTTGGGACCCTCCACCCCACCATTGCGCACCCAAATCCGACCGACACCCCCAACCACGCCTCCGCGCCCGAATCCGACCGACACCCCCCGCCACGCCTCCGCCATGCCTCCACCACGCCCCGGCACCCCCACACCATGGAGCCTCTGTTCTTGGGACCCTCCACCCCACCATTTCGCGCCCGATCCGACCGACACCCCCCGCCACGCCTCCGCCATGCCTCCACCACGCCCCGGCACCCCCACACCATGGAGCCTCTGTTCTTGGGACTCCCACCCCACCATTTCGCGCCCGCAGCCGACCGACACCCCCCACCACGCCTCCGCCATGCCTCCACCACGCCCCGACACCTCTACACCATGGAGGTTCTGTTCTTGGGACCCTCCACCCCACCATTGCGCACCCAAATCCGACCGACACCCCCAACCACGCCTCGCCCGAATCCGACCGACACCCCCGCCACGCCTCCGCCATGCCTCCACCACGCCCCGCACCCCCCACCATGGAGCCTCTGTTCTGGGACCACTCCACCCACCATTTCGCGCCCGAATCCGACCGACACCCCCCACCACATGCCTCCACCACGCCGGCACCCCACACCATGGAGCCTCTGTTCTTAAGACCCTCCACTCCACCATTTCGCGCCCGAATCCGACCGACACCCCCCACCACGCCTCCGCCATGCCTCCACTACGCCCCGGCACCCCTACACCATGGAGCCTCTGTTCTTGGGACCCTCCACCCCACCATTTCGCACCCGAATCCGACCGACACCCCCCACCACGCCTCCACCATGTCCCCACCACGCCCCGGCACCCCCACTCAATGAAACTACTGTTCTCAAGACCAAACACCCCACCATGTCTCGCCAAAAACCGACCGACACCCCCTACTACGCGCCCACCATGCGCCCACCACGCTCCGGCCCCACCCCATATGGAGCCTCTAGTCTTGGAACTTTCCACCCCGCCATTTCTCGCCCAAAACCAACCCACACTCGCCACCGCGCACCCACGATGCCCCCACCACGCCCCAACCACGCCCAGGCACCCTCACCCAATGGAGCCTCTGTTTTAGGCCCACGCAGTGGACCCGCAACGAGCGACATACTGGAACGTCCCCACGCGTCAGCGCTACTTCCACTTTCCTTTCTTTGTCACCGATTCCCAACTCCGATCGGCGATCTCCTTCCTCTTACGCTCTTCGTGCTCGAAGCACTGATTGCACCGTTGCTTCCCATTTGATTTCTTCGTCGCCCGGTTGGCCAACCAGCGACAGAAGTTTGTTTTCGGGAACACGTCCTTGCAGGCTATGCATTTCCAACATCCGCGCTGCACCCTCGCCCCCTCGATGCAACGCATGCACTTGCGGTCCTGATCAGACACTTGCGCCCACATGCGACCCGAGAAGAACTCACGTCGCTGACTTTCCCCGCAATGCGCGCAAACTTTGGCATGCGCCCGCGCCCCTTCGATGCAACGCATGCACTTGCGGTCCTGATCAACAACGTTGGCCCACATGTGACTCGAAAAGAACTCGCGCCGCTGGCACTCCCCGCACTTTGCGCAAACTTTGGCAGACACCCTCGCCCCCTCGATGCAACGCATGCACTTGCGGTCCTGATCGGCCACGTTGGCCCACATGCGACCCGAAAAGAACTCGCGCCGCTGACACTCCCGACAACCCGCGCACATCTTTTCATTCTTCGTAGATTGTGCGTCTCGCTCTGCAGCCTCAGCGTCGACGCACGTAGTACACACTACCGACTTTCTGACAGTGTGCTGCAACTTGTGAATGGAAAACTCTGTCTTGGTCTTCGACTCGCCGCACTTTGAGCATGCAACCCGTTTTTCGGCCTCGGCCCGCGCGTTCTCCTCCTTTCGCAGCAACTTCTTACACGACTTGCAGGTGGGCGTGTCATTCACCTGCTCCGCTTTGGAAAATTCGACCCGCATCTTCTCCTTGTCACACTGCGAACACTTCAGATGCCTCTTCGGCTCCTCGCACTCGAGGCACATACCTCCTTTACATCGGGCGTTCCCTGCCTTCTCCCACTGCAAATCCACGAACGCATCCTCGTACTTCCGATCCTCGCATACGCAACACTTCCGCCTTTCAGGACAGTCCACGCAACGCCGTGACGTGAGCTTCGAGCTGTGGTGCTGGGATGCGTGGAATGCATCCTGACCCTTCCACAGAAAGCACTCCATGCACTGCCATGGCGTGCCAATGCTCTTTTTGCCTTCCAAGCACAGCTTGCACACGCGGAGTCCGTCATCCCGGCTCCACTGCCCGAGCCCATACTGGTTCTTGTACTTCACCGCGGAGCACAGTGCGCACTTCCCTGCAGGCATGAACTCCTTCTCGATTGCATCCCAATCCATGGGATCTCCGCGCAAGGACTGTAAGAGCAATCCAGGACCCTTCCGCTCTTGCTGAGTGTACGGCGCGCGGTCGAAAGGCCGAAATATGAGCATGTCTTCGCGGCGACGCACGCGCGTCAGAGCAACATAACTCGACAACGGCGACGTGCCCCCGCCAATCCTCAGATCCACGATGACACCGTGCTTAAAAGTCTGGCCCTGAGCTGAGTGGGCTGTGACTCCAAACGCTGGGGCCAAAGGAAACTGCCGCCGCTTCACTTTTAGACGCGGATACGGCCGGCCTTTGTCCACGAACCAGTCTTTTCTCTGCGGGCTCACTGGGTACAGGCCCGGCGTTTGGAGACCCGGGATCGTCCACTTGCATGGGATTACGTTCCCTGCATCATCGAGACCCTCGTCGAAAAGGACGAATATCACTTTCGGCGTCTTCTGCAAGATGGTCTCCCCTCCTCGGGACACGCGACCCGCTCCTTCCTCGCCATCGCACACCCATGAGTGCACGGTCCCAACGCGTCCGCGGAGCAGATACTTGTCCTCGCTGCGATCTATGTGATCTGTGAGGGACACGGGCATTCCCTCCGCGACGGGCAAAAACCCGTACAGGTCCCCGCTCTCCTTGTCGTGCCGCTGCAGCCAGGCCATCTTTTGGCACGGCAAATCCGGCCGCTCGCGAAGCGCGTCGGGCGTGGGGGTGTCGCGTGCAGGGATGTACACCATCGGCTTCTCGTGCAGTCGGGCATACTGCGACGCTCGGAGTTTGTTCACCTCATACTTCACGTCGTTGTTTGGGAACACTCCTGGAGCACACCGAAACTTCACAGAGTGCACGCGCGGGTCATCTGGACCTGCAATGACGAGACGGCGCCGTTCGCGCTCACGCCTGCACTCTCCACATTCCTGCCTGCGGATGTCTTTCGGGGTCACTGATCTCTGACGGCGTGCACCGACGGCTACCACCTCCGAAACCCCTGCGCCGTCACTCAAAGCCAGACATCTCCAGTTCCCACATCCCACGTGACCATGGAGCCAACTCCCCGGGACTCCAGTATCACGCCCGTGCAAAAAGGCATGCGTGTCTGCCGTAAGCGCTCCTCTGCGGAACTCCTCTTGCACGGATTTCAGCCAGGCGTCGTCGCAGCGCTCACATTCCACTAGCTCTGTTACTCCCTGCACGCCCTCTTGACCACCACCCCACAGAAGAGCTTGCCCATGCAGCACTGGCGGGAGCGAGGTATACTTCCGAGCCTCCGCGATGCGCTCTGTTGGCACGTCTGCAAGGAACCCACCCTCCGGAGGGGCCAGCTGCCAAAAATCACCGCTCAGCACGACGTTCAAGCCGCCGAAGGGCCGCGGCACTCCGTCTTCCCCGCGCTTCTGGGTGCCCACGTCCCGAATGACGCTGCGAAGCTTCTGGTCTACTTCGGCGAGCAGCCGGGCGCTGACCATGCTGATCTCGTCGATGAACAACCACCTCCACTGCAGGACTCGCTTCGCTGTGTCGTACTGAAGTTTCACATCCTCACCTTTGTCGTCGCCGCGTTTCACGGCGGGAATACCGCATGCGTGATGTATGGTGTCCCCACCGAGCAGCTGCGCCATAACTGCTTGAAAAGCCGTGATCTGAAAATGGACGCCAATCGTCCATTTCATAATGTTTTCGAACAGCTCCTTCCGCAGAATGCGCAGCACGTGTGATTTCCCTGTGCCGGGCCCTCCGTGCATGCACCAACGCAGCGGGTCACCCATGCCCGCGCCCCCTCGCGATTCCCCTTCCAGCTCTTGCATCGCCCTCTCTGCTACCTGCTTCACCATTTCGAATTGCTTCGCGTTGACCACGCGCCGGCCTGTGTCTTTGTCAGTCCTCAACTCCAGCTTCCTGAGCCACTCAACCACCTGGCCTGATGTCACCCCTGCCTGCGCCTGCACCATGCCACTTCTTTCTTCCGCCGCCACTCTGTCGGCCATTGACTTGTCCTTGTTGCGCGACGCCCTTGCTGCGGCCTGCACGCCTTCCAGATTGCAGTTGACCGCTCTCGGCCACGCGCTCCGGACCTCACTGAGCGACTTTTCACTCGGGCGCTGACCCCGCACTTCCTGTGCAACGGCCATGCCTGCTTTCGAGTTTGCGTAATGGGAACATCCACCCAGTCCACTCTCCGGCCCGCCGTCTTCTTCTCCACTGCTGCTGTTACCGTCTCCATCTTCTCCCTTCCGACCACCAACGCGCGACTTCAGAGCCTCGTCCAGCTGGTCGAATCCTACCTCCAACTCTTCGTCGCTCATGTCCGCATCACTTCGCGCGGCCTCGTGCTCCGCATCCCTCGGGCGCAAGCGATACACGCTGAGGAAATTGCCCACGTACCGCGCAGCCTCTTCCGACTGCACGCCGCCGTCCAACCACGACACCATGGCGTCCACCCACGATTTCGCGCCTCGACGCAGTCGGCCTGCAAACACCACGTGTTCGTCTGCCTCGGACTGTCGCAGCGCCCATGGATGGAAGTAGGACATGACTATCCGCGCGGATCGCTCTGCTTCCCCATTTCGGCTCCGAGGCACTGGAGCTCCGAAAAATGTTGGCGCCAAAGGCCTCGTGTTTCTGACCAGAACCCACGTGTGCCGCAGATGGCGGCATCCGTCCGTGTCTGGAAAGGCAACCCAATCTGTTCCTGCGTCGCCCTTCACCATGTAGTCAACCCCAGGCACAAGCTCTTCCGCCTGCTCCCGATTGCGACCCCACTCCTTCACTTTCTGCTCACCTTCCGTTGTCAAGAACGCGTGGTGCCTGTCCCGATCAGCTTTCGCGTCCCTTATACTGGTAGGGTACGCCACGAGCACGGGCCTCCAATACGTAGCAAATTCGTACGGCGACAAGTGCCACAGGCCCTCCCGACTCGGGCGAAAACCGTACAACATGGCCACATCCCTGATAGTGACTTTCCGGCGCCTCGGGTTTCGCATATCCACCTCCGCGAACTGAGCTTTGCGCCCTCCTGTTGTGCCATCGGACAGCCTCTCAACCGTCTCGACGTATTCGCGCCCGTAGAAACAGGTCGTCTCACAAGTCTTGATCGACTCTGCCGACGTCACATCGTTATCCTTGGCATACGCTCGAAGATTCGCACACTCCACCTGGCCGCGAACGATGCCCTTACCGTAGGCGTCGCTCATGATGCGCGTCGTCATCCGCTTGCCGACGTAGTTCGCATTCTCCCCGCGAAGCTGTCGGCTGAGCTTCTCGATGCCTTTGGAGCACTCCCGGACTTCATGGAACGCCATGGGCTGCCGCTTCGTGCAGTAATCGCACGCATACCCTGCCTGAGCGTCCTGAGCCATCTGGACCACCTTGATGATGGCTGCGTCGGTTTGCTTCTCCGAACACCCTTTGCCGCACGTGCAACTCTCGCTTGTGATCGGCAATCGGTACGGCAGCTGCACGTCCGAATTGAAACGTTGCGCGGCAAGCATGCATGGATGTGTCCCGTTCAGACTCTCATGGTTCATGGGCCCATGCAGACTCCCGACGCGGTTCCGCCTCCCTGCCTTCGGCATATCCAGCTGCGTCGCCAGCCCTGGGCAGATCACCACCGGATGGTCGATGAGCTGCGCCGTTCGCGGGAAATCGGCCATACAGAGATTCGGATTGTCCTTCCGACGACACGCTGGCAAGGGCACCCTCACCCCCGTCTCTGGGTTCTCAAGATGCACGTGGTGCTGCTTCCGCTCTTGAAGGTACTGCACGTCACCGTCGAGGTACCTGCTCTCCCAAACGCGCGCTTCCTCCGCCTCTTCCAGCTGCGTCACTCCCTGCCCCGCCCTGCGAGTCTGATACGTCGGACGGCACACCAGCCCAAACTCATTTTTGCATTCTGGCCACGCGGCTTCCGCTCCCGCCAGATTCCCATTCAGACCGTCTGGGGTCACGCGCGCGGAGTACTCCTGCCGGCAAACCCGGCGCTTGTACTCCAACGACTCCTTCACGAACGCCCGCCCCCATCCGTCCGCATTGTTCCGGACGAGTTCGAAGATTTTGTCCAGCGGCGTGCGCTGGTGCAGACACTGTACGAACACCTGACAGTGCGCGTGGAGCGCGCCCGTCGACTTTTGCGCTTCGATGGAGACATAGCACGCGTCCACCCTGCCGAACACCCCGCCTTCCGGCGAGGCGTTGCTGCCGAACAAATCCTGGCACGGCGACATTCGCTCGCCATGGTTGCATCCCGGGCAGTTCGGGCAGCTGCGCAACCCGAAAAGATGCCGCATCGTCGCGTCTACAATCACGCGGAAACCTTCCACGCTCGCCATAGGATCCCGCGCGAGTATACTCCTGCGCTCCGCCCAAGTAGGCACTTGCGACGTGATCGCCGCCAGCGGTAGTTGCAGGCGCGCATCGTCAGTCTCTGGAGCGACCTGCGGCCACTCTCGACTACCAGCTGCCCGCGACGCTGCCGCATCGCTCACCGCATTGTGGACGGGGTCACGACGTCGTGTGCGCGACAACCGTACCATGAGGAGACTGTGTCCTTCGTCCGGAGAAAAAGTGACAAAGATCGGTACGCCGTACCGAACGCGGAGAGCGTTGGTTTCGAACCGCATGACCCGTCGTGTCTCTTGCGTCCCTGGTAACCGCCGAGACGTGTGCTCGATGTTCGCGAGCAACTTGTGGGCCGCTATGCCGAGTCCCGGGACGTAGCGCACTTTCGCCATGTCTCCCATCACTTTCTGCTTCTTACCGTTCACGTCTTGGTATTTTCCCGCCAATGCACGGTAGATCTGCTTCGCCCCTTCGCTGATCTCCTCGGGTGTGATTTGCGCATCCACGTCCTGCGGGTTCGCGGATACGTACGTAAACCACGTCCTGCTCAGGTTCACCGCTGAACGAAATACCAAGTTCCACGAAACGAACCCGAAATGCCAATCGCGCGACAACTGGCTCTCTACGCGACGACTCATGATGCGAACCCACAGCGGCAACTCCACCCGCGGGGCTCCTTCCGAACGCCGATACCGCGGACGCTTCAAGAAGGCCGGCATGTCGGGCATGCCTGTACAATACTTGAAAATGAACGCAAACGCTACGCCGAAATACCACGGTTCGAATTGATCCATCATTGTGTTCCCCGTGCACACACGCAAACGATCCACTCGTTCGTTCCTTTCCAGCGCCTCTGTCAACAATCTCGCCTCTTCCCGTTCCTTCGCCGGCGCGAAGTCGGGCTCCGTTTCTAGCCCGCCTTCGCGCGGACGCTTCGCTCGTGTACCTACTTGCTCCGACTCGCTCTCGCTGTGATCTGTGCGCTCGCTGGTTCCATCGTGTTCGCATTCTGGCGACACCCTCTGTACAAAACTTCGTACGGCTTCCACGCGCTGGGCATTGATATCCCCGTCATCGAAGCTGCTCTTCTCCAGCACCACGGCGTTGCCTCTCGTCGTTTCCAAGATCTCCGCCGCCTCCTGCAACCCATCCGGGCGCGGAACTGGGGTCGCCGCCTTCTGCATCTGTATCTTGTCCAGCTCGTTGTCCACAGGCACCAGACGCATGATCTCGGGCGGCACCTCACCATCAGGCAGCTCCGCAGCTTTTTTTCGCACCTGTTCCATGCAAACGTGCTGATACGCTCGGTGCCCACGCTTCTTCGCCCCCTCGATCAGCTTTACGACCACGTCCCGACGGACGACTGCCTGATGTATGAACTTCGCCATGCTCGCTGCCGTATCGTCGTCTCCTCCGGACTTCAATATCACCGACACTATGTCGACCAGTTCTTTGCCTGTCCGCGGCACCGACGGCGGCCTTGCCTTCGACGCCCCTTCCTCCAAGGCGGTCAGCTGCGCGAGCATGTCCGTCCACGGCATCGGGAAGGACGTCGCGTTCCCGCGAGCAGCCATACGACGCGTGTTGTTCCCCGCCTCCATGTCAAAAGATCGTTCGTTGCGATACCGCTTCTCCAAGGTGAAACATACCATCGAGGTCACGCACACGGACGCACAAATCATCTCGAGCAGCGTTACGTTTCCTGCGAATAGCTCCTCCGGTGAGTAGAACGTCATCATGTCATTAGCGAGAGCTGCAGGGGGTACCGCCGCCTCGCCTCTCGGGCCAGACATACCCGTTCGGCATTCCTCGCACAGCGGCGCCTCGCAACGATCGCAGGGCTCGTTCCCTTCGTGCCGCGATGCCGTGCTGCAGCGCATATCTTCGGGGCAACACAACACCTTCACCTGTCCATCGCCCGACGCGATGGTTGCTTGCCAATCGTCAAAATCCTCCGCGTGATCCCGCAGATGCACGTCGCTGCCGACCTGACCGTATCGACCCACATAACTTTCTACGGACAAATGCTTTCTGACGAACGAGCCAGGCAGTCCGAAGATGCCATCCAAATCAGGCGACACCTTCTGCCAAGTGATTGGATTCCCCCGTCGCCCTTCCACGTGAGGAAATTTCCGCGCACACACCATGCATATCAGAGAACAAGCTGACTCGTCTCCCAGCGCCTCCGCATATGCACGGAGACATCGCCGGTCAATGGCAAGTGCGGCGAGAGGAGCTCCTTGACGGACCTTCCATGCCACGACCTCGTTGTACGCGGACAAGTAACGCAACTCTTCGCTCTTCTCTTCCTCGGCAGACGCGCAAACCAGCGAGCCTGCGATATCCTCGAGCTGCGCCCGATGCTCCTTCAGCAGGTGCGCGCCCAGATCTGCATCCGAAAATCCATGCCAGAGGCAAGGCGTCCAGTCGCCCTCCCACCATCGATTGAAGGCACAGTGTTTCGTCGGCAATTCTACTGCTCCAACCGATGTCGGGCATCCGCCACATAAGGCAGCCCCATTCGCCGAGACAGCGGGCAACGTGGGTGCGCCCTTCAAGTGCTCCGTCGCAACTCTTTCCAAATGCTCCTCCCTTTTCCGTCGCGGGTCGTCCGACACTTTTGCAGCGCGGACCCGATACACGTGTCCAGGCGCGTCTGAAGGGCCCTCGCGGTCACCCGCTGGGGTAGCGCTGGTGCTCGACGTGGTGTGCGTTGGCACCGCTTTACCGCCTGTGTCGGTTGGGCCGCCGGTCCCTGGCCCTGCGGCGTCACTGCGCGTCGTCTTCCTTGTGATTCGCGTTCGCCTCGCCTTCGAGTCGGCTTCGGTGACCTCCGTCTGCTTTACATTGTCCCCGCTTCCGGTTCCGGCTTGGGCACTCGTCTTGTTCGGCGCGGCCACCAACGAGTCCTGCTCCACGCTTTGCCACACAGGTTTGTACGTCGTGCTCGCAATGTCCGCCCCGGTTTCATTGTATACCTCGACTACGACAACCTCGCCCTCAGCGCGCACCTCCTCCTCGCACGGCCATGCGCCGAGCGCGGGCCCATCCCCCTCGCTCACGGGATCCGAGTCGATGGGGTCGGGGGATCGCGCCGCATCACAGATGCATCAGCGGTGCGGCTCGGTGTGGAGCGCGATCTTCTCCACGCCGACGGCGCCGATGCATCGCCGACGTCGCAGATACATCGCCGATGCATCGTGGATGCATCGGCGATGCGGCGCGATCCTCCGCCCCCATCTACTCGGACCCCATCCGGAAGCCGACATTGAAACCCCCAATCCGCTTGCCCCAAGGAGCCCGTCAAAGCGGGAGTACGTGCGAACGATGATCTGGCAGGGCAGCGCTATTCCGGCCGCGCCGTACCGGGCCAACGCGAATCTCATGATCTCACCAGCATGGACGCCGTGTCGGAGCTCACCGTCATGCGACCCCAACGCCAACCATATATCTCCGACGGTCCGCAGATGATCCATACACGCCTCGCAAGCGACACGGCGCCCCTCGTCTGACGCCAACGCCTGGTCACACCACCCCAAACGGGCCAACAGCTGAAAGATACTGTCCGCCAGGGAAGCGCCAATGCCGTGTCCAAGACTGCAACCCACGCGGCGGCCTGATACTGCCATGTCCTCAGCTCGCTCATTGTCGGTCTTTGCTTCGAATACCAACGCCCCCATAAGAAATTCCATGAATTTAACCGTGCGGTCTTCCACCACGCGACGCCGATCCTCCACGTCGCGCGCGCCCAGCAGCTCCTCCCGCGCGACTTTCCACCCCCGCCAGTCACGAACCCATTCCTCTTTCATGACACGCAGCAGCGGCGCCGTTTCACCCCAAACTCTCCACAGGTGCGCGTGCAGCTCTGTAGGCACAAAGTCCAAGCCCGCAATCACCCGCGCTTCGGGCTCTTCACACGCATTCCGTAGAAGACGCAAGGCGCGCCCATCGGCTTCTCGGATGACGCGCACTGGTGCCAGGAGATCATCAGGGAGGACATGCACTGCCCGCTCACGTCCAGGTCTGGCTGCCACGCCCTCCATGATGGGCCTTCGGGCGCTCCCTTTCGCGGTAGTCGCCGTGCAACAGGTCGCCGTCGCGCTACCACTGCCTTCCCTGCTCTTTCTCTTACCGCCGCCGGCCTGGCCAAAATCCGTTCGGCGCCCATCCCCGCGCCCACCTCGACCTCCGCCACCCGCCGTCGCAGCCGGGCGGGCCCCACGGGCAAGCCCCGCCGGCTTCCCTTCTTCCGCGCCCATTGCTCCGTCGCCCACATCAGCATCTGCGACGTTGACACCGTCTCCTGCGCACCGACCGCCGCACTTTGCCCCATCGCTGCGTTCTCCCGTCTTCCAAGCAGCCACTAGCACCTTCTTCCCCGCCCGACTTATATTCCCCGCACGAACGTCCGATGCATCAGGCAGTCCTCTCTGGGACTTCGAAGCCTCCGAATGAATAGGCAGAGTCGGCGGAACTGGCGGCGGCGGCGCAGCTCTCGACACGCATTCCAGACGCTCGTAATGTCCGCGCACAGCGCTCCTCCCAAAACCAGCGTTTATACCAATAAGAGTGATGCTCGCCGAGTCGCCGGCAGGCAAGACATACTTGTGCAGCTGAAAGACTGTGCGATGAGGCCAACGCTCCTCCCGAACCTCCCGCGCTATTCCCGCGTTCAGATTTGCGCACTCGCACAATAACATGAGCTCTAAATCACTCAGATAATACCCATCTGAGCATAAAGCCTCCAAATAACAGGGGTACACAAGCGAGAAGAAGTCCTCGAATGGCTCTCGCACCAAAACAGACTCCCCGGCGTCGACGATGGGCGCGCGCGCGCGGGCCTCCTTCACTACCTCTACAAAGGCACCTACTCCAGCACCGAATGCTCTGTCTACGTGCGCGTCCTGCAGGTCAGCCACCGTGTTACTCACGTGCTCACGTGTTCATGCCGCAGTACTCTACGATGCCGCGGCAGTAATGTTGTCCGAGCTCTGTGTCTGTGCCAACGACGTCGATCTTCCTCTGCCCGTCATTGCCTATGCATTCGTAGTCGTCAAGAATGCCCATGTGAGTCAACAGCGGGCGCAGAAAAATGTCTTTCATGTCGATCCCGCATAAGTTTCCCAGCGCACTAGCCACGTCGCGCCGCTTCTGCTCGAAGACCGACAACGCTTCACTCTCTCGCTTCACGGCGCACACACAGGCATTCATGACATGGCGCTTCCCCTTTATCTTCTCCCACAATCTCTTTTCCTCCGCCAGCATACCGAGATTGCGATCGTTCAGACCAGCATGCTGTTCCGCCTGCGGCTTGATCACATGCTTCCACGCCGAGTTCATCAGCTCATCCAGTGCTGGAGAATTGCGGGAATTTCGGCGCACTTGGTCTGCTGTCTCGCCGAGCGTCCATCGCAAGAATCCTCTCCCATCGGCGTGCCGCAGCCCATTTGGGCTGGCCGGGCCGAACAGCGCGTTAATACCACAAGCGCCGCCCTGGCCGCTGGTGAGCATCTTTCGATACCGACAGTTGTCCAGTGCCTTCACTCTCACGGCAGAGCACGGCGCGTCACCAATGACGACTGGGCACCCGTCACGATGCAGCCCCGCATTCGCGCTCGCGCTATGGCTTGCCGCCGACGCTTCATTTTTGCCGACACGACTGGCACCGGCAACGGAACGTCGCCATGGGGCCCGCACAGGTTCACCCTCCACCCCGCTCAATACGCCGTGCCCACGAGCGACGCGAACTACATGTCCTTCGGACAGCCAAATGGCAGACCCGACGCAGCGGCCATCCGAATCACCCAGCCGCCACCTCCAATGGACTCCCTCCCCCAGAAGATCCGCAAGTTGTCCTGCCTCGTAGACCCACGCGAAAGCCTTCTGCTGGCACAGCCACCGCTGGACCGCGTCCACGTTCTTTTGTGGCACCGGGCCCACCCCGCCCGCACCCGAAAATGCATTGTTAGGGCACTCTCGCGAAAAAAATCGCAAAGCTTCTCGGCGCCAACGACCGCGCTGCATACGCGCTACGGCATCTTGCAAGCACTTGTTTTCCCAGGGCCCCACGGTTGCTTCGTCTGCCGCGAGGGTCGCCACAGAGGTCGTCGGTGCGCAAGCCACGTACGCCGTCCAAGCGACAGCAGCCCGTAGCATTCCATCACCAAGTGTCTCGACCGGCACGCCACCGCACCCTCCGCGCATGGCGACGCACTCGCTCCACTGGTTCCTGCCCCGACCCTGGTGGAGCACCTTCCGGTTCACGCCACTCCCCGGCGTACGACGCACGCGAACTTTGCGAGCACTCCCGGCACGGCGCGCTTCGCGACCCGACATCCACGCCGCGATACGCCATAACCCACACGGATTCGACTCATGCCCGAGTGCAACGAAAAGGACTGTGCGCAGCACGTCGAAGAACGAAACGCCCACGACGTCGTCCGTTTTTTTTTTCGGAAACACTCCTCCCGATCGGGGCTCTTTTCACAGCCGTGCACCTGTCTCGCGTCCAAGGAATGCACGCGCGGTTGGTCATCCGCGTACCGCCGCGCGCCGTGCGCCCACTACGCAGGCCAAAGCGTCGTGGCGAGGGCCGCAGCACGGACCAGCGCGCTTGTGAGTTCTGGCACGGGCAAGCCACTCCCCCGCTCCTAATGGAAGCTCCAACCACGGCCATGTCACGCGTTCGCGTCCAATCATCCGGCGTCTGCGCCGCCGGGGCGCGACGGCCGTCATCTCTTCCTCCTCTCTCTTCTTCCCTTCCGCCCCCGATTCCTCCTCCGCGCCCAACTCCACCCGCTACGCGGCCCGCTCTCGCGTCGAGGCTACGGCGCTCTCGATTCCCACCCGCGCGCGCCCTCAGAGCCCGCAGCACGCGGCTCCGAGCGAGCAATCGCTGTACTCCGTTCCCGAGATGCCCTCGGCGCTTGCAATGCCTTCTCTCTTTCCCCGCGTCTCGCAGACGGTGCGAATCCCTTTGCCCATCGACTCGCTGCACTCCCGCCGCCGCCACTGCTGGTCGAACTAGTTCCGGAGCCGACTCCTCCCCCTCGTGGGAATCTCTGGCTCGATAGACCCCGCGGCAGGTTCGCGAGAGTTCCCTCGTTCCATCGTCCGGAAGCCCCCCCTGCGATGCAACTCTTTGAAGTTTGTCCTGTCTGTCGTTCGGGGCGCGCGCCTTGCGAAAGGAACGCGGTTGCTCTCCCCTCCGGTCGCTCGGAGGACGAGCCTGGGCGACGAAACGTGAGAGTTCCCAACGTCGGCCGATCGCAGGAGGCAAGTCGGAGAACATGGCCCAAGGCCGGCCTCCGCCAACTCGCGGTAATCTCCTCTGTCCATCACGCCGACTGCAATAGCCGGGACATTGGGCACACCTCCGACAGGCGCCCTCCAGCAATCTCTGGCCCACTCCACTACCGCAAGAGCCGGACAACTCAACGCGCGCCCACCTCTGACCTGGTGAACGCCACCCGTGCGGAGACCTTCGGCGGCGACATGACCTTTGCAATGTTTTCTCCCTTCGACCAGGCGCGCGCGCGACTCTTCCGTGGCCGCCAGGTCTACACAGGCGGAACGGCCTCACCAGTCTACAGAATCTGCACGACACGCCTTGCGACAGGTCGCGCCGACATTCCCAACCGTTTCGCGTGGGCGGCCATCTTCTCCGAACCCACTCGCCAAAGCCCAACGCCCTACGGCCGTGAACAGCACACCGCCCTCCGCTCCTCCTGTGAGCGAAACGATCAACCAGTTGTGCTCCGCGAAGCCAACCTCGAGCGTCGAAGCAACATGTTGCGACAGAAGACCAGCGGTCGCGATGATATCCCGTAGAATCAGCGGCGCCGCGGCGGGACATATGATGCGACGGTTTCCCCCTGATCATGCTGCACTCTAGATACCGTGGCGCGACCGCCCCGACAAGACTGTTCGACGGACCCTGCCCGCGTGGGATATGGCCCCCAGTGGCCCGCGGTTTTGAAGTCAAACCGGCAAACCCACGGCTGATGCCAGGCCTTACCCCCGAAGGGTGCCTGACATGATGGTGCCAGCCGGTCAGCACCACGGTTGTTGAGGCACAACCGGTAAAGCCATCATCTAGGCACGCACGGAGCCTCATCCCCAGCGGCCGAAGGAGTACTGGGCGAGCTCACCCCGCCGAAGGGCTTGAACTTCGCCACGCGCACTCCCCCTGCCACCAGAGATAGCCCTCCTTGTCGGCCGACCCTGGGCCGGCGGCCCCCCGATGGAGACGCCAGGAGGGGCCCTGCTGCAGCCGCTCAAACCAGACACGGCTTGAGCCGAAGCGCGCAGCGTGCTCATCTCCTCTTCGTCCTCGTCCCTCGCTCTTCTTTTCCACGGCCGACGATCCCACCTTTCCGCGTTCCGAGGGAGTTTTTGACTGCCCCAATCTCCTCCTCCTCTTCTTCATCCCCCCCTCCTCTCTTGCTCCCTCCCGCTTTCGTTCAGTACCGATGCCTGCCCCTGCAACCTCCTCCAGTCCTCCCATGCGACACCGTGACCACCCCCTCCCAGACCGCCAGACGCCCTCACAGGCCAAGACGTCCTCGCAGGCCCTCACAGCCAAAGGTGGGCCTACAGGGATCAAAACAGCCCCATACGGGGTCCGGCAGAGGACACCGCACGCATGTTCAAACCTGCGAACCGAATTTACCTCCATGATGCCTGCAGAGGCTCCGGAAAATCCCTGAGGATGCTTCCAACGAGGCTGACGAACTTTCTCCATGAACTCCCCGAAAAGCCTCCCACGAGATCCCATCGGCCGTCCGAATGGTCTCTCACCTACAACCACAGCACGGTGTCGGATAGGCCGAAGGCCACTAGATAAAGCAACACAATCACCACGTCACATGGTTCAAGCGAATGCACGGACAGTGCTGGGCAAAGGACAATGAATGCAGATTTGCCGTCTGGGTGCGGGACCAGGTGCCATACTGGAGAACAGCTGCCTACCCTCCTCCCGCAGTTCTTCTTTCTCCACCTGCTCATTCTTGGATTTGTATTCCACAACCTCCTCAATGTTCCTCCAAGCTCTTCCATGCTCGTCGTCGTCGTTGTCGTCGTCGTCGTTCTCCTCTCCTCCTCTCCTCTCCCCCCCCCACTTTCCTCTCTCCTTCGTGATCGTCTGCTTTCCCTTCTGTCTCTTTCTTCCTTCTCCCTTCCGTCGTTCACATCCATCCTCCCCCTGCCCTGCCTCATCTCTACTCTACCTTTCGCGCGCTCGGCCGAAGAAAGCTCAAGTCGTCCCGAAACAATCCCTCCGAGACCCCAGCGCGTCCGCTCTGCCAGCCAAGCGCGACCGCGAAAAAAAAAAAAAAAAACCTTCCTGACCTAAGAAAAGCGGCGGTGGAAGTGTTCTCTTCCTCCGACGCGCTGGTGGAATACAAGTGCGCGACTCAGTTGCGGGCGGTCGAGACTCGCCCCCCAGGAGAAGACAGCAGGAACATATTTCGCGAGGCGCCAGAAATTGGCTGCCCATAGTCTAAGCGTTCACATTACATGACTTCTCACTCCCCCTTCTGCCCCCCCGCATCCTCGGCCTAGACTGCCCTCTGCTTCTCGCCTGCGCTGCCACAAAATGAATTCGCTCGTCCTGCATAAACCCCCCTTCCCAAGATAACATCCACCTCCCGCTACGTGCATGTGAGTGTCTGAATCCCCGGCGCCACACATCGGCTGCGCGGGGCAAAGGCGACAAATTCGGCCAGGCCGGCCGAGGGGAAGTTCAGTGCAAGAGAAGGTTGAGGGAGACTGGCTGTCCAGAGCGCGACACGGCACAACAACATTGGGATTGCACTTCAGGGCGCCCGGCGCGCTCGCCGAAGGGCCAACGCCGGCGGGCTGGGCCGGCGGGAAAAAGAGGCCGGCAGCAACGTAGACGTCGAAGGCGGAAACGACGCCGACGACTTCAAGCCACCCCTCCATCACTCTTCTCCCCCCTGTCCTCCCCGAACCGCATTGCGGCCGCCCGGAGCATCCGACAGGGCGAACAGGGCCGCAGACGCCCTTGCCATCGGTGCGCCGACGCCCTCAGGGCGGCCACTGCCTCAGCGCCGCAGGCCCGACGAGCTGCGCCAGTTGGCGGCGGAGCACGACATTCGCCTCCGCCAAATCATACGCAATTGGCGGCGTATTCGGCGCCGGCAAAGGCGCGGCTTCACAAGCTGCCACGGCTGCCTCGCGCTCGAGCATCTCTCGGGACAAGCTGCCTGCCGCCCACAACCGCCTGTTTGCGCGCCTCGTCGCGGAAGCTTCTGCAAAAGCACGCCTGTAGGCGCGCTCTGCCTCCGCGCCGGCATGGTCCAACAAGTCTAGCGCCTGCCTTTTGCGCGCCAGGGTGGCGCGGATATCGCGCTCCTGCGCACCGAGGGCCCTGATCTCGCAGCTAAGAGCCTCGCGCTCCCCACGGCGGTTTGCAATGAATTGCGCGAGATCAGCACCCTCTGACATCGCGACCACACCGTTGTCGCTGAAATTCCCTTCGTCAAGCCCGCTCTCCACGTGGGAGTCGCCATCTTCCTTCTGGTGGCTGCGTGCGACGTCGACGGCGGAGGTGTGCTCCCAGCTCTGAGGGCGCCCGCCACTTGGACGAACATGGCCCCTTGACCTGCTGCGTGGACGGGAGCCCATTGGCGGCATGCTCGAGGCACGAAGAGCGCAGCTGACAACTGGCAACTCATGCTCGACAGACGTAATCACCTGGGGCTCCTGCATCGACGCTTCCTGCGACATGGTCGGCTTCCCGCAGCGTTCGAACGCGAACTAAACCCCGCGCAGCTTGAGCCTGATATGCTGCAAGAACGCGCGGAGGTGCTCGTCGTCGGCAAGAGGTGCCCAATAATTATGTACCAGCGGGCCCCCGGTTGGTACATAATTCCTCGGCTCCTCCTGGGGCTCTCTCGGAGCTCTCTTGGGCTCCTCTTGGGGATTCCCGGTGCCCTCCGAAGACTCTTTTGGAGCTCCCTCGGAGCCCGAGGATGGCGATGGTGATGATGCTGATGATGATAATGATCGTGAGGATGACGATGAGGCCGACGATGGCCTTGTTCGTGACAAGTTGTTGGGCCCTCTTGCGGAGGCTATTGGAGCCCTTCCGGAACACTCTTGGGTACTCTTGGGGCCCTCCAGCTCTTTCGGGCCACTAGGAATCCGAAGAACCCCACCAGAGGACTCCAAGATGGCTCCAACAGGGGCCAAGAAATTCTGTACCAGCGGGGCCCCGAAGAGTACATAATTCTTCGGCCCCTCTTGCGCCCCTCTTGGAGCCCTCTGGGGCTTCTCGCGGGGCATTCCGAGGTTTTCCAAGGAAACTCTTGGGGCCTTTCTTGAAAGCCCCAGATGATGATGATGATGATGGTGATGATGATGATGACAACGACGAGGATGATGATGAAGATGATGGTGACGATGACGATGACGATGATGTCCAGATTCGTGTCCAGTTATTCCGCCATCCACGCGGGCTCATAGAGCTATGCTGGAAATCTTCGGGGTACGGTTTGGAGCCCACCAGCCCTCTGGGAGCACTTTTGGAGCCCCAAGAAGCTTGCTACATGGCACCAAGAAAGCCTCAAAAGGGCGGAAGAATTAGGTACCAGCGGGGCTCCGGTTAGTACATAATTCCTGGGCGCCTCTTTGGACCTTCTTGGAGCTCTCCCTGGCCTCTCTTGGGGCCTCCCGAGGCTCTCCTGGCGCCCGTTTGGGGTTCTCTTGGAGCTGTCTCGGATGGCATTTCACCGTCTTGGGCCTTGGACAACTCCCCTGGGGAAACCAGGCCCTGGAACCGGGAGCTTTCCGAATGACGAAAATTTCCATCCAACTCGTTGTCTGACGACACAGGGCCCGTCGAGGGCTCCTGGAAGCCGCAAACAGCCGAGAATCTCCAGAACCCTTTTCCTACAGAACTCCTTCCCTTCATGACGCGCCTACGAGAGAAGTGCGCGAACGCGAAAAAAGCCCAAAGGCAAGAATTGACTTTCCCAATGACGCGCGGGTGGTATACAAGTGCGCGATAAAGTTGGGAAGCGTTGAGGCTCGTCCCCATGTATAGGGGGCCGGGATCAGTCCTCGCAAGGCGCCACAAGTTGGCTGCCAGTAGTCTACAACCAGGGCGCGCATGCCTTCTCACTCCCTGCACAAACCCCTGCCCCCTTTCCTCAGGGACCCCCTGCACATGTGAAGCCCAACCCTCTGCAACATGCACGCGG
This sequence comes from Prorocentrum cordatum, assembly GCA_963575745.1. Classification (NCBI taxonomy): domain Eukaryota; class Dinophyceae; order Prorocentrales; family Prorocentraceae; genus Prorocentrum; species Prorocentrum cordatum. The sequence continues at coordinate 42,791 of CAUYUJ010019502.1, forward strand.
CTCACCCGATTCCCGGCGCCACACATCGGCTGCCCGACGCGAAAGACAGCACTGTCTGCACGGCTGAGCTCTAATTGTCTAGGACCTGCGGCCAGCGAGCTACTCCTCGCTGTCATCGTCCTCGTCCACCTCTCGCATCCTCTTGATCCCTTTGCTCCTCAGCCCAGACGCAGTGATGGTCGTTGCCTTCTCTACCACAGAGCTGAGTGCGTGCGCCAGCCGCCGCTCCTTCTTGGTCCCCTTCGCGAGCGTTGCCATGTTGGACCCGAAACGTACTGCTTCGGCGGACGTTACCATGTCGCTCTCTTTTTTCTCCATCGCCTTCTTGAAATCGGCTGCCCTCTGCAAGCCAACGTCGTGCGCTGCGTGATCTAGCACGCGAAATGTGCCACCGATCGCTGTGATGGCTGTAGTGAATGTCTCCACGGCGGACAAACCCGCAGCTCTCTTTGGAGATTGAGGCATGAGAGCTAACCTCTTCTCGTATCCCCACTCCCAGAGACACCCGGGCGGCCAATGCGGACGACGCAGAAAAACTCACTCGCGCGCCTGAAACACGTTCCCCAGGAGTCCCGCGCGGTTCCCAAAGGAATCCGAACAGCTGGACAGAAGGCCAGGCATGCCACGAGAGAAGCCCGGAAGCCGTGCAGATCTGCCAGGAACATCTCCTGGAGACTTCCAGGCATCGAAAACGCACAACGACGGCCCCAGTGCACTCCCAAGACGGCTCCAACACGGCCCCCAGGCACGCTGCAACGCGCTACATAGCCTTTCTCCCCACCCACCTCCACTCTCCCCCACCCCCGCCCCCTCCAAACGCCTACCCCCACCACACGCACACACACGCACGTTTTATGAAACCACATCCCCGACAAGTCCCAGAGACCCAGTCGAATTGCCTAAGGGAATCCAAAACTCTTCCATTGCCCTGGTATCTCCACCAGCAACGCACCCAGGCGACCGTTAGGCAACACCCAACCCAACGTATAACGTCCCAGGACATTGATGATCGTTTTTGCTGGACCGCAACCAATATCAAATCATGTGAAGGAACTCATGCGTTAGCGGATGCGGCACAAGCCTTCCAGATCATTCAAAACCACCTCGATATGTTGGCTGCTGGGTACGACTTTGACGATCGAGCTCGCCACGGCCGAGGCCGTGCGCGTGATGAATTTGTAAGCCGCCTGGCGATTTTTCACCGACGCGAGCAACGGCTCGGGCAAGGTCACGTGGATGGTCGCCATGGCAGAATCGGAGGTTCGAGAGCTCTTCTCGCTTTGGACTGCGCGCAAAATCCACTCCTCTTGGCTAGCTGAAAAGCTGCAGAATAACAGGACGTGAGCACGCGCGGGCGGGCGGCGACAACGACGAGGAGGAGGCGCGCGCCTCAGAGGCAGGATGGAGGAGGAGCGCGCCTTAAAGGGAAGAGGAGGAAAGACGCGAGCCGAGCGGGCCGAGCGCGACTGATCGCGACGCCGGCCGACCGACAGAGCCGTGCACGCCCTCGAAAAGGCCGTCTGGCGTCGAGACTTCATCGCGACGTGAGCGGGTTCCTGGTTTCTACATAAGTCCTGGGCTTCTCCTGGAACGCTCTTGGAGCTCTCTTGGGCCACTCTTGGGGCTTCCTGGTGCCCTCCAGAGGCACTTTTGGAGATCCCTCGAAGACCAAAGATGATGATAGAGATGACGAGGATGTTCGTAACAAGTTATGCACCAGCGGGGCCCCGATTAGTATATAGCTACTGGGTTGCTCTGCAGTCCCTCTTGGAGGCGTCTGGGGTTCCTCCGGGCACACTCTTGGGGCTCTCTTGGAGGCCCGAGATGATGATGATGATGATGATGATGAATGATGATGACGATGATGGTGATATGACAATGATGAGGGCGGTGATGATGATGATGATGATGACGATGATGACCTTGTTCGTCACAAGTTATTGGGTTCGAGCCCTCCTGGTACCCTCTTGGGGTACTCTTTGGAGCTCACCAGCCCTCCGCAACTACTTTTTCAGCCCCAAGAAGCACCCCAAGAGAGCTCCAAGAGAGCCCCAAGAAAGCCCCAAGAGAGGCGCAGGAATTATGTACCAGCGGGGCTCCGGTTGGTACATAATTCCTGGGCCCCTCTTGGGGTCCTCTTGGTCCTCTGTTGGGCCCCTCTTGGGGCCTCCCGAAGCTCTCAAGAGGTCTCTGAGAGCCCCAAGATGACGATGATATGATGATGATGGTGATGATGATGATGAAGATAATGACGATGATGATGATGGTGGTGATGATGACGATGATGGCCTCGTTCCTGACAAGTTGTTAGGTCCTGCGCGGGAAGTCTTCAAGCTCTCTTGGGACAGCCTCGGGATACTCTTGGAGCCCTCCTGCTCTCTGCGGGCACTTTGGCAACCCAAAGAAGCTCCCAAGATGGGCCCAAGAGGGGCGCAGGAATTATGTGCCAGCGGGCTCCCGGTTGGTACGTGATTCCTGGGCGCTTTGAAGACCCTCTTGATGCTTTCTTCGCGTCGGTCATCGTCGTCGTGGACGCCGCCGCCGCCGCGGCCGTCGTCGTCCCCCACCGTTGTCGAAACGATGGCGCGCGAGCCCGCTTGGGTCCGTTCCCCGCGGCCGCGGAGGCCGAAACGGTGCCCGGATGAGGAAAGCGACAAAAAATGCAAGGCATCGACGACGAAGATGACGTCGACCAAGTAGTCGACGACGAAGGCGCCGTCGACGCCGTCGCGCGGAGCACGGGGGCGGGAAGACGAAAGGGTGAGAAGGGGGGACGAGGAAGAAGATAGAGAAGGAAAGGGCGGGAAGGAGGAGGATTCATGGAAAACGAAGAGAAGGGCGAGTGGGGTAGAGCAACGGCCACCGCCCCCAGCGATTTCCGGGACGACTGTGTCCCGTCGCTAACGCCGCCAGAAGCTCCGATGTTGACTTCGGCTCGCGTCGACAAGGCTCGCACTCCCCCACAATTGGGAATTGGATTACTAGTTCTCGTGCTGCTGTGCTGCTACTGTTACTGCTGTGACTGCTGCTTGCGCTGCTGCTGTTTCGGACGGCTTTGGAAACCCTCCGGGGCTGTGGAAAGGGGCCCCGAAGGAAACCGGTTTTCGAAGCGGAAGCTTTCCGCATTACCACCAATTCAGTCCGAGTCGTGGCGATCCTAGGGCCCGTCGAGGGCCCCCGGAAGCCGAAACCAGCCGAGAACCCCCAAGGTTCCTTTCCTACACAACACCTTCATTTCATAACGCGCCTACAAAAGAGATGCGTGGATGCGGAGAAGTGGAGAGGAGCCCCGCCCTCTCTGCCCCAAGGCGAGAATTGACTTCCCCAGCGACGCGCGGATGGAATACAAGTGCGCGAAAATAGTTGGGAAGCGTTGAGACCCGCCCTCGCGTCTAGAGGACCAGGAAAACTTCCCGCAAGGCGCCGCAAGTTGGCTGCCCGTAGTCTACGACCTTGGCGTGCATGCCTTCTCCCACCCTTCTCTTCTCCAGCTTCCTCGGTCCGGACTACCTTCGGCTACTCGCCTCACCCTGTGCAAAATCCCCCCCCCTTTGCTCAGAGGTCGCCCTGCACAATGAAGCCCCACCACCCCGCGACATGCATGCGGTTCATCCGATTCCCGGCGCCACACATCGGCTGCCGGAAGCAAAAGACAGCACAGTCGGCACGACTGAGGGCCACAAACTCATCCTTGCAGTCGCCGTCCTCGCCCACCTGTCGCATCCTATTCATCCCTTTGCTCCTCAGCCCAAGGGCCCCGATCCCGCCGCCGACCTCCCGCGACGTACAACGCCAGCAAGGAAGGCGGCGAGAAGTGCCGCGCTACTACGGCCACCGCATAGAGCGGCGCCTGCGGGGGGGCCGGCCTATCTCAGGGCAATCGCAAATTCAAGCATCTCCGTTGATGACGACGCGCCCGCCCCCCTCGAAGCGGTCGATCTCCGCCCCTAGCACCTTGATGGGGCTGTCCCTACGGAATGCCCACTTCGCCCCCTCGCCCCATATGGTGGCCTTCACAACGTTCCCCATGGCGCTGACCAGATCCACCACCATTCGAGGCGACTTTCCCGTTGATGCTGGATCTACGTCACCCACCGAATGAACGAACGCAACCACATTCGCCCTCGACTTCGCTGGCAGGCCTGCGACGTCCTCGATGGTGGATGGAGGTGTCGTGCACTCTGGGCCGCAGAGAACGTCCAATCGTTTCATCACCGGCTTGTCGCGGAGCTCCATGGATCCGTCGGAGTGGACGTTCACGGGGCCAACCTCATGGGCGCGAAATCTCGCCCCTTCCTTCCCCTCTCCCCCTTTGCACTCGCAGAGAATCCGCGACGTCGGACCTTGCCCTGAGCCGAAGATAAACATCACTGGAACCCCGGAGACACCGCCAGAGGACGCTCAACAAACAGCACGGGGATGGAGAGGTGCACCGCGAGGCCCCATAGGAAATAACCCCACAACCTTCGTCGGCACCACTCCTGGATGTCCAAGCGGACATCCAGGTCGGTATAAGCAATGCACCCTTTCCCACCTCCCCCACAGAGGCCTGAGCTGTCGGAGAAGTTCGTTTTGCACTGCATCATGGACCCCGGGCAACGTGAAACTCCCGCAAAAGCACGTACACTACAGAACTGCGGTCTGCCAATGCGCCCGGCCCAAACTGACAACACAGATTTGCGCCCGCCAGTCCTCAACGGCATCTCCAGGAGAGAAGAACTCCGAGCAAGCGCGCAGCTGCTCGGCCGCCTGCCCCCAACCTGTGATTGACGACGAGACAGATTCGCCCTCGACATTCGGCTGCACGACGTACACTTTGTACAAGCTCTTCGTGGCCCCATACCGTGTCTTGATGCTCGATACCTGCAAAGACTTCCCAACTAACACGCAGGTCACGTGTGCTCCTATGGCCATTTCTTCCGCCAGGTCGTTGAGATAGTCGTAAGACATATCCTGCAGCTGGACCCGACCTTCGCTTCTGTCCCAGCCTGCGTTGTAGTGCGAAACCTGGCTGCCCTCGCGGTTGTGTTCAGTCCCCCACGTGACGGAGTGCCCCGACCACTGCTGCCATGATGCGGGGTGGCCAAACGGTACGCGCGGATCATGGCTGCTAGCGCGATCCGAATCGTCACGCCAATCAGCCTCGTACATCCGGTCGTCGCGCCAGCTTTGCGCCGCGCTGTCGCCACACTTGTCATGGTAGCTACCCCCTTCGTCAACGACGCAGGTGTGCTCCCAGCCCTCCGTGCGCCACCACCCAGCGTCGTGGTCCTCTACGTCAGGCTCCACATGTTGCCACTGAGAGCTCCACCCGTCGTCGACGGACGAGGTCTTCCCCCAGCTCTCCGTGCACGACCAGCTGCCGCCGCAGCCCCAATCCACCTGCGAGTCCTCCCCATACTTGTCCTCCTGGAGCTGGCTCTCCACATCTGACTCGCCATCTTCCCTCTGGCGGCTGCCCCGGGCGTCGACGGCGGAGGTCTGTTCCCAGCCCGCGGTGCGCCACCCACTTGGACGAGCATGGCTCCTGGATCTGCTGCGTGGGCGCGCGCCCATGGGCGGCGTGCTCGGCGCGCGATGGGCGCCGCTGCCGGGTGACGACGCCTGCGCGACAGGCTCAGCCATCTGCCGCTCCTGCATCGTCGCTTCCTGCGACTTGGTCGGGTGGACTCGGCACTCGTTCACAAACCAAACACCGCGCAGCTTGAGCCTGGTATGCTACGGCGTCCTCACCCCCGCACTCCGTGAACCTGCGCTGGAGACTACCGTCCGTGGCACGACCACCCGTTTCGACCACCAAGCACGACCACCAAGCACGACCACCCAGCAAAACCACCAAACACGAACACCCAGACGACCACCCAGCACGAGTACGACCACCCAACACGACCACCCAGCACAACCCCCCAACACGACCTCCCACCACAACCACCCAGAACGACCTTCCAGCACGACCACCAAGCACGACCACCCAGCAGAACCACCAAACACGAACATCCAGCACAACCACCAAACACGACAACCCAGCACGAGCACCCAGCACGACCACAAAGCACGACCGCAAAACTCGACCACGCAACACCGCCAAACACGACCACGCAGCCCAGCACGACCATCGAGCACGACCACCAAGGACGACCACCCAGCGCGAACACCCAGCACGACCAACAAGCGCGACCACGCAGCACGACCAACAAGCACGACCGCCCAGCACGATCACCCGGAACGACCGCCCAACACAACAGCACAACACGACCACCCAGAAGGACAACCAAACACGACCACCCAGCACGAGCGCTCCACCACGACCACCCAGCACGACCATCCAGCACGACCAACCAGAACAACCACCCAGAACGACCTCCCAGAAGGACCACGCAGCACGACCACCCGGCACGACCACCCAGCACGACCACCCCGCAAAACCAAGCATCACGATCACCTTGCACGACCACCCAGCACGACCACCCAGCACGACTGTCCAACACGACCGCCCAGCACAATCACCAAACACGACCACCAAGCACGACCACCCAGCACTCAGCACGACCGCCCAGCACGACCACGCAGCACGACCACCCAGCACGACCATCGAACTAAGCTTTTGAAATTTTTCACTGTTGTTTAAGCACTGTTGAGGGCCACATCGGGGGAGGGAGTTTCTTATCCAGCGCGGCAGACAACACCTGGAGAGCTTCGGGATGAATTCCACCAGCCCTCTGAACGCACGTGCTCTCCCATAATGATCGACGAGAGCCCAAGAGCGCCTCAAGATGGCCCCAACAGAGACCCAAGAGGGCGGCTTTCGAAGTCTGAAGGTGCCCCAATGGAGGCCGAAGAGACCCCAAAGAGGCCTCAAGACCCACCCAGGAATTATGTACCAGCCGGGAGGGCGCTGGTACATAATACCTTGGCCCTTCGTAGACCCACTCTGCGGCCTTCTTGGGGGCTTCTTGACCCCCACCGTCTCCTCCCGCCGCTGTCGCCATTCACGCCAACGACGACCGCGACGACGACACGTCGCCGAAAGAAGACAGCGGAAGTCCGACAGATCCCGAGGCGCCCCTGAGTCACCAACCTTCGGGCCCCAAATCCGCCCAAAGCGGACTCCCGCATCCCCCCCCCAGGGCCAAAAAACACCAGCTTCTGCCGCTGGATGGAGCCGCGGCGACGAGAGATGCCCCCGAAATGCAAAATTTCGACCTCCATCCTCGAAATTCGACGGCCATCCCCGTGGCTCCCCCGAACATAGGCAGACGCTCTGAGGAGACACAGCGAGGATGGAGCGGAAGGGGGAGGTCGAGTTCGTTTCGCCGCCGTCGGAGCCGCCGTCATGGAGGGGCTCTATTCCCCGCATCCCAACAGAGAAATCACCCGGTAATCGAACGAACCGTGGTTGTTAACTTGCGCCAGAGTTGAAGAGCCATGGCCCCCCCAAGAGATTGTGTTGCTCTTTCCCAACGGCGCGCGGGCGGAATACAAGTGCGCGAACGAGTTGGTAACCGATGAGACTGACTTCCATGCATGGGCCACGAATGAAACGAGCGGCAGTGTCTGAAACATACGCATCTGCACGCGAATGCAGAACTTAAAAACTTCCCTGGTGTCCGGCGCCGCACGTCGGCTGCGCGGGAAAAAAAAGCGCATACGTATACAACAACGAGAGGAATGCATTAAAAGGAAGTGGAACACCATGGTATGTACACACTAGAATTACATCGCCTGATAGCGCGCGGCCAGGCGAGAGCAGACCACGAAGGATCAGACAGACGAGCTCCCACGGCCCCGTCGGGAAGCGAAGCGCCTCAAACACGGCGACGCACCCCGGCCCGCGACCCTCGCGGCCGCCAGGCAACGGCCGCGTGGCTGAAAGGGCACCGGTCAACATCTGGACAATGGCCGCGCTGCGCCAGCCTGCACTGGCGGGGGCGAGGATGCGGAAACTGAGCGGGCGGGGCTGGCGCCGAGCCACGCACGCTGCTTCGGGCCGACCACTCGTACTGGCCTTCGTCGTCTTCCGTGTCCGGCCACACATGCGACGGGGAACTCTCTTGAAGATTGCCCGCCAGGTCCTGCTGGGCTGCACTGGTCGAGTCCCCTGGGCCGGCGGCTCCAGCACAAGCAGAGCGACGCTCGATGCCACTTCCTTCCCCAAGATCGTCGACCGACCGGTGGATGTTGTACGGCACGTACCCCGAGAAGCTCCAGCTGCGTCGTAGGTGACGCGGCTGCTCCTCGAAGACCTCGAAGGTATTGCCAAGCGGCGCCAGACGAGGCTCCGCGTAAGTGAGCGCCATGGGCGGCGGCCAGTTCTTGGCAGGGCCTTGCCGGGCAGCGAACGTGGACGCTGGCGTACTGTAGGTCGTTAAACGGCAGCTGACAAATGCACTTGAGCAGGGGGTGCCGCGGACGATGCCGACGACGAAGAAACGACAACGGAAGCGAAGACCAGCGAGAAGAACCGGACGCGAAAACGGACGCAAGCTACGTGGATGCGATCGCAAGCCTACTGCGCGCACCGTTCGTTCAGCTCCCGGTGAGCCACTGGCACAGAAGCCCAAAGGTGGCCAGGATAGATTTCAGGAGGGCACCCCCCGAGAAATAACAGCCGACGACGACGCCGCCGCCGCCGCCGTCGTCGTCGCGGTCGCCGCCGCCGCCGGCGAACCCCCCTCGCGCTATGGAAATCGTCGACAACTCCTGTGCTATGGACAACGAGAGGCCGCGCTCGGGCGCGACATCGCTGTCCACAACCCATCGGTGTCCACAGCCCACTTTCACACTGCCACGGCGCGCCTCCCGCACCTCCGCTCTTCGCCCCCCCTCGGCTGGTCACGACGGCATGGGTCTCCGACTTGTGCCGCTACAAGCAGAGTTTCACGACGGACCAAGATGCCGCGCTGCCACCCCACAGATATAAGAAAGGAACGACGTTCAACGAATCGACCCAAGCAGCGTGGAAAGGCCACGCGCGCTCCGAAAGCCGACGTCTGGATGTCAATTCACTCGTTGCTAGCATGCTCCCACGGTTTCCGATATCACGTCTGCGACCTGCCGGGATTCCAAGCCGGCTTGCCTTTGGGGCCAACTATGCGGCCAACCTGGTTCACATGCGTTGTCGGAATCCATGCGTGGTCATATGCCTCACAAAGATTCCCCACCAACGAACGAACAAAATAGCGAGCCCAATCAAAAAAACGATAAATTATACATACAAACCAATGAAAACCACGGCTGATCCTGGCGCGGGGACGTCTGCCCAAAGTCCACATCAAGGCAGGAAGGCCTTGGGTTCATCGACGCGCTGCCCACAAAGGGACCGGCGATCGGACGTAAGATGTACATACAGGCTCGGTGCTCTCATCAGAACATGCGGGGCGAAAGCAACAGACAATATGGGAAGGGAGGATGCGATAACACGCGCAACACACATCAGGACGCCTTCCCAAGTAACGCACGTTGGCTTCCAGCCCCGTGAGAACGGGTTACATGGTACAGTGCGACATGCTTACGTTTACATACACACTTAAATGCAATATTATATGTCTGTACTTGGATCGCCGTACCATGGAATGGCCGACACGAACGTGACTGCACCCATCCGAGTTTTCATATGACGATGACACGGATGGCGGCCTCGCGCCTCGAAGCAGATCACACCAAGTTACACGTCATCTACATATACAATTTATCCCACAAGTACACACGCAGACATATGTGTACACATATAGCTACACCTCTGCGCACAAACCTCTGCGCACACTCCAAACCCCGGAATCCGCAGACCACAGGATTTCGGAGTTTAGGGACGCGCTCACGACAACTTCCATACAAAAGAGGTCCACATGTTGGGCGATTCTGCGGCTTACTTGGGGCCTGCGTGGGCTGTGATGATGCTGCCTTGGACTTCGCTAGGCCTGTCTTGGCGCTGTCTTGGGAACGTTGTGAGCCGTCATGGCTCGTGGGAGCACCCTCAAACGACAATATCTGGATCCGCTGAAAAAGCCAATGCTTTTCATTGCGTTGTCCGGACCTCTGGAATGTTTTTTCCTCGCCGTCTCTCCCAACGTTTTCCAAGCCGTTCGGGCGATCTGGAGATCATCTTGGACGGTTCGGCCGAGCATCCTGCGACCTCAGGCCTTGCGGACAAGCTTGGAGCGTCCTTCCGCCGTGCCAATGTCCTCTTCGGCCACATTCGAACGACCTCGGTTCGTTTGCGAACTGTTTCAAGCCTTCCCGCAAGTCTCGAATGAAGAATATACAAGCGAAGCTCGGATGTTCCAAATTTGGGTCGGAGCCCCGAACAACACGACTTGGTGATCATTCATAAGATACAGTGTGACATGCCTACTTTTAGATGCACGATTCCATACAAGTGTCTATGTCTGTACTTCGAACGCCGTACCGTGGAATGGCCGACACGAACGTGACTGCACCCATCCAAGAAAACCCAGGAGTCCCCAGGATGACCACGCAGCACGACCACCATGCATGACCACCCGGCACGATCGCCCGACCCGTCCACCCAGCAGGATCGACGAGTACGACCACCCAGCACGACCACCGAGAACAACCACCCAGCTCGACCACCCAGCACGATCACCCAGAACGACCCCCCCAGCACATCCCCTCAGCACGACCACCCAGCACGACCACCAAGCACGAACACCCCGCACGACCACCGAGCACGACCACCCAGCATCACCACCAAGTACGACCACAGAGCACGACCACCTTGCACGACCACCCAGCACGACCGCCCAGCACGACCGCCCAGCACAACCCCCCAGCACGACCCCCGAGAACGACCACCCAACACGACCGCCCAACACGACCACGCAGCGCGACCACCCCGCACGACCACCCAGCACGAACACCCAGCACGACCATCCAGCACGACTACCCAAAACGACCATCCAGCACGACCTCCCAGAACGACCACGCAGCACGACCACCCGGCACGACCACCGAACACGACCACCCCGCACGACCACGCATCACGACCACCCTGCACGACCACCCAGCACGACCACCTTGCACGACCACCCAGCACGACCGCCCAGCACGACCGCCCAGCACAACCCCCCAGCACGACCCCCGAGAACGACCACCCAACACGACCGCCCAACACGACCACGCAGCGCGACCACCCCGCACGACCACCCAGCACGAACACCCAGCACGACCATCCAGCACGACTACCCAGAACGACCATCCAGCACGACCTCCCAGAACGACCACGCAGCACGACCACCCGGCACGACCACCGAACACGACCACCCCGCACGACCACGCATCACGACCACCCTGCACGACCACCCAGCACGACCATCGAGCTTAAGAAACTGGTGCGAACTTATGAAATTTCTCACTGTTGTTTAAGAACTATTGAGGGCCAGCTCGGAGGAGGGAGTTTCTTATCAAACGAGATAGTGTATTGAGTGAATGCTGCAGCGCGGCAGACAGCACCTGGAAAGCTTTGGAATGAATTACACCAGCCCTCTGGGCGTACGTGCTCTCCCACGATGATCGAAGAGCGCCCAAGAGCGCCCCGAGATGGCTCCAACAGAGCCCCAAAAGGGCCCCCCAAGTCTGAAGGTGCCCCAATAGAGAACGAAGAAACACCAAAAAGGCCTCAAGAGACACCCGGGAATTATGTACCAGCCGGGAGGGCGCTGGTACATAATACCCTGCCCCTTCCTGGGCCCACTCTGCGGCCTTCTTGGGGGCTTCTTGACATCCACCGTCTCCTGCCGCCGCTGTCGCCACTCGCGCCAACGACCACCGCGACGACGACACGACGCCGGAAGTCCGAGAGATTCCCGAGGTGTTCCTGAGTCACCGACCTTCGGGCCCCAAATCTGTCCAAAGCGGACCCCCGGATCCCCCCAAGGGCCAAAAAACGCCAGCTTCTGCCGCCGGATGTAGCCGCGGCGACGAGAGGTGCCCCCGAAATCCAAAATCTCGAACGTCCACCCTCGAACTTCGACGGCCATCCCCGTGGCCCACCCGAACATAGACAGACGCTCTGAGGAGACAGAGCGAGGATGGAGCGGAACGGGGGGGGGTCGAGTTCGTTTCGCCGCCGTCGGGGCCACCGTCATGGACGGACTCTATTCCCCGCGTCCCAACAGAGAGATCACCCGGTGGTCGAACGAACCGTGGCTGTTAACTTGCGCCAGAGTCGAAAAGCCGCGTTCCCCCAATGAGAGTGTATTGCTCTTTCCCAACGGCGCGCGGGCGGAATACAAGTGCGCGAACGAGTTGGTAACCGATGAGACTGACTTCCATGCATGGGCCAGGAATGAAACGGGCGGCAGTGTCTGAAACATACGCAT
>CAUYUJ010019502.1:55228-67728 GCA_963575745.1 Prorocentrum cordatum
TGTTCAGGGCCAGCTCGGGGGAGGGAGTTTCTTATCAAACGAGATGAATGTATTGAGTGAATGCTGCAGCGCGGCAGACAGCACCTGGAGAGCTTTGGGATGAATTCCACCAGCCATCTGGACGCACGTGCTCTGCCACGATGATCGACGAGCGCCCAAGAGCGCCCCAAGATGGCCCCAACAGAGACCCAAAGGGGTGCCCGAAGTCTGAAAGTGCCCCAATAGAGGCCGAAGAAACCCCAAAGAGGCCTCAAAAGCCACCCGGGAATTATGTACCAGCCGAGACAGCTCTGATACATGATACTTTGGCCCTTCTTAGGCCCATTCTACGGCTAGCATGCTCCCACGGTTTCCGATGACACGTCTGCGACCTGCCGGGATTCCAAGCCGGCTTGCCTTTGGGGCCGTACTATGCGGCCAACCTGGTTCACATGCGCTGTCGGAATCCATGCGTGGTCATATGCCTCAGCGAAGATTCCCCACCAACGAGCGAACAAAATAGCGAGCCCAATCAAAAAACCTATAAATTATGCATACATACCAATGAAAACCACGGCTCATCCTGGCGCGAGGACGTCTGCCCAAACTCCACATCAATGCAGGAAGGCCTTGGGTTCATCGACGCGCTGCCCACAAAGGGACCGGCGATCGGACGTAAGATGTACATACAGGCTCGGTGCTCTCATCAGAACATGCGGGGCGAAAACAACAGAGAATATGGGAAGGGAGGATGCGATAACACGCGCAACACACATCAAGACGCCTTCCCAAGTAACGCACGTTGGCTTCTAGCCCCGTGAGAAGGGTTACATGGTACAGTGCGACATGCTTACGTTTACATACACACTTAAATGCAATATTATATGTCTGTACTTGGGTCGCCGTACCATGCAATGGCCGACACGAACGTGACTGCACCCATCCGGGTCTCCATATGACGATGACACGGATGGCGGCCTCGCGCCTCGAAACAGATAGCACCAAGTTACACGTCATCTACATATACAATTTATCCTACAAGTACACACGCGGACGTCGGCTGCGCGGAAGGGAAAGCGCATGCGCCGCCGCCGCCGGCGAACCCCCCGCGCGCTATGGAATTCGTCGACAACTCCTAGGCTATGGACGACGAGAGGCCGCGCTCGGGCGCGACATCGCTGTCCACAACCCATCGGTGTCCACACCCACTTTCACAGTTCCTCGAAAAGACCGTCTGGCGTCGAGACTTCATCCCGACGTGAGCGGGTTCCTGGTTTGTACATAGGTCCTGGGCTTTTCCTGGAACGCTCTTGGAGCTCTCTTGGGCCTCTCTTGGCACCTGGTGCCCTCCAGAGGCTCCTTTGGATATCCCTCGAAGACCAAAGATTATGATAGGGATGACGACGATGTTGATGATGATGATGACGATGATAGCTTTGCTCGTGACAAGTTATGCACCAGCGGGGCCCCGATTAGTACATAGCTACTGGGTTGCTCTGCAGTCCCTCTTGGAGGCGTCTGGGGCTCCTCCAGGGAACCTCTTGGGGCTCTCTTGGAGGCCCGAGATGATGATGATGATAATGACGGTGATGGTGACATGACGATGATGAGAGTGATGATGATGATGATGATGATGACGATGATGACCTTGTTCGTCACAAGTTATTGGGTTCGAGCCCTCCTGGTACCCTCTTGGGGTACTCTTTGGAGCTCACCAGCCCTCCACAACTACTTTTTCAGCCCCAAGAAGCACCCCAAAAAGCTCCAAGAAAGCCCCAACAGAGCCCCAATAGGGGCGGGGGAATTATGTACCAGCGGGGCTCCGGTTGGTACATAATTCCTCGGCACCTCTTGGAGTCCTCTTGGTCCTCTCTTGGGCCCCTCTTGGGGTCTCCCGAAACTTTCAGGAGGTCTCTGAGAGCCCCAAGATGACGATGATGTGATGATGATAGTGATGATGATGATGATGAAGATAATGACGATGATGATGATGATGGTGATGAGGATGACGATGATGGCCTTGTTCCTGACAAGTTGTCAGGTCCTGCGCGGGAGCTCTTCAAGCTCTCCTGGGACACCCTTGGGGTACTCTTGGAGCCCTCCTGTTTTCTGCGGGCGCTTTGGCAACACGAAGAATGCTGCAGCGCGCGGACAGCACCTGGAGAGCTTTGGGATGAATTCCACCAGCCATCTAGACGCACGTGCTCTCCCATGATGATCGAAAAGCGCCCAAGAGCGCCCCAAGATGGCCCCAACAGAGACCCAAAGGTGTCCCCGAAGTCTGAAGGTGCCCCAATAGAGGCCGAAGAAACCCCAAAGAGGCCTCAAGAGCCACCCGGGAATTATGTACCAGCCGAGACAGCTCTGATACATGATACTTTGGCCCTTCTTAGGCCCACTCTACGGCTAGCATGCTCCCACGGTTTCCGATGACACGTCTGCGACCTGCCGGGATTCCAAGCCGGCTTGCCTTTGGGGCCGTACTATGCGGCCAACCTGGTTCACATGCGCTGTCGGAATCCATGCGTGGTCATATGCCTCAGCGAAGATTCCCCACCATCGAGCGAACAAAATAGCGAGCCCAATCCAAAAAAACTATAAATTATGCATACATACCAATGAAAACCACGGCTGATCCTGGCGCGAGGACGTCTGCCCAAACTCCACATCAATGCAGGAAGGCCTTGGGTTCATCGACGCGCTGCCCACAAAGGGACCGGCGATCGGACGTAAGATGTACATACAGGCTCGGTGCTCTCATCAGAACATGCGGGGCGAAAGCAACAGAGAATATGGGAAGGGAGGATGCGATAACACGCGCAACACACATCAAGACGCCTTCCCAAGTAACGCACGGTGGCTTCTAGCCCCGTGAGAAAGGTTACATGGTACAGTGCGACATGCTTACGTTTACATACACACTTAAATGTAATATTATATGTCTGTACTTGGATCGCCGTACCATGCAATGGCCGACACGAACGTGACTGCACCCATCCGAGTCTCCATATGACGATGACACGGATGGCGGCCTCGCGCCTCGAAGCAGATCACACCAAGTTACACGTCATCTACATATACAATTTATCCCACAAGTACACACGCAGACATATGTGCACACATATAGCTACACCTCTGCGCACAAACCTCTGCGCACACTCCAAACCCCGGAATCCGCAGACCACAGGATTTCGGAGTTTAGGGACGCGCTCACGACAACATCCATACAAAAGAGGCCCACATGTTGGGCGATTCTGCGGCTTACTTGGGGCCTGCGTGGGCTGTGATGATTCTGCCTTGGACGTCGCTAGGCCTGTCTTGGCGCTGTCTTGGGAACGTTGTGAGCCGTCATGGCTCGTGGGAGCACCCTCAAACGACAATACCTGAATCCGCTGAAAAAGCTAATGTTTTTCATTGCGTTGTCCGGACCTCTGGAATGTTCTTTCCTCGCCGTCTCTCCCAACGTTTTCCAAGCCGTTCGGGCGCTCTGGAGATCATCTTGAGTGGTTCGGCCGAACATCCTGCGACCTCAGGCCTTGCGGACAAGCTTGGAGCGTCCTTCCGCCGTGCCAATGTCCTCTTCGGCCACATTAGAACGACCACGGTTCGTTTGCGAACTGTTTCAAGCCTTCCCGCAAGTCTCGAATGAAAAAATTAATCATATATACAAAAAAAGCGAATACAAAAACCAAAAATTAAAATAAATACAAAAAATAAAAAAAAATGATAAAAAAAAGAATTACAAAAAAAGATACACACAGAAAAAAAAAAAAAATCACAAAACCGACAGGTCCCCACTATCACCCCACCCAACCCCCACCCCCCCCCTCCTTACCGCCCACCCCACGCTACTGCAACCACCGCCTCTGGAATGTTCCAAATTTGGGTCGGAGCGCCGAACAACACGACTTGGTGATCATTCATAAGATACAGTGTGACATGCCTACTTTTAAATGCACGATTCCATACAAGTGTCTATGTCTGTACTTAGAACGCCGTACCGTGAAATGGCCGACACGAACGTGACTGCACCCATCCAAGAAAAACCAGGAGTCCCCAGGATGAGGCTTCTACCGCCGTGAGATGCGTTACAGGGAACAGTATGACATCCCTATGTGTACATACACAGTTCACTGAAATATTATATGTCTGTACTTGGATGGTTGTACCATAGAATGGCCGACGCGAGCGTGACTGCACCCATCCGTGTCTCCATATGACGATGAGACGGATGGCGGCCTCGCGCCTCGAAGGCAAAAACACACCAAGTTAGACGTCCCATACATATACAATTTATGCCACAAGAACACACGCAAACATACGTGTACACATATATATACACCAATGCGCACAAACATCAGCGCACACTCCAAACCCTGGACTCCGCAGACCACAGATATCGATTTGTGGAACCGCGCAAATGACAACGCCCACACAAAACGAACCCCCATCTTGGGCGATTCTGCGGCCGACTTGAGGCCTGCTTGGGCTGTGCTGAGTCTGTCTTGGACGTCCCTAGGCCTGTCTTGGCGCTGTCTTGGGGGCGTCGTAGACCGTCATGGATCGCGGGAGCACCACCCAACACGACCACCCAGCATGACCACCCAGCACGACCACCCTGCACGACCGCCCAGCACGACCATCCAGAAAGATCCCCCAACACGACCACTCAGCACGACCACCCAGCACGACCACCAAGCACGTCTACCCAGCACGACCGTTCATCACGACCACCCAACTGGACGACCCAGCTGGAACACCCAGCACGACCACCCAGAACAGCCATACAGCACATCCACAACACAGCAACCCAGCACGAACACCCAGAACGACCACCCAACACGACCACACAGCGCGACCACCCCGCACGACCACACAGAATGACAGCCAACCAGCAAGCGACCACCCACCACGACAACCAACAGCACGAACACCCAGCACGACAACCGAGCACGACTACACAGCACAACCACACAGAACGACCACCAGTCACGACCACCCAGCATAACAATAAAGGGCGACCACCTGGCAACACCACCCAGGACGACCGCCCAACACGGCTACCGAGCACGACCACCGCACACGACCACTCAGCACGACCACCCTGCACGACCGTCCAGCACGGCCACCCAGAACGACCACCCAGCAGGACTACCCAGAACGACAACCATGTATGACCAGCGAGCACGACAACCCATCACGACAACCCCGCACGACCACGAAGCACGACCACCGAGCATGACCACCCGGCACGATCGCCCAACACGACCACCCAGCACGATCGCTCAGTACGACCACCCAGCAGGACCACCGAGAACAACCACCCAGCGCGACCACCCAGCACGATCACCCAGAACGACCCCCCCAGCACATCCCCTCATCACGACCACCCAGCACGACCACCAAGCACGAACACCCCGCACGACCACCGAGCACGACCACCCAGCATCACCACCAAGTACGACCACAGAGCACGACCCCCGTGCACGACCACCCAGCACGACCGCCCAGCACGACCGCCCAGCACAACCCCCCAGCACGACCCCCAAGAACGACAACCCAACACGACCGCCCAGCACGACCACACAGCGCGACCACCCCGCACGACCACCCAGCACGACCACCCAACACGACCATCCAACACGACCACCCAAAACGACCACCCAGCACGACCTCCCAGAACGACCACGCAGCACGACCACCCGGCACGACCACCCAGCACGACCACCCCGCACGACCACGCATCACTACCACCCTGCACGACCACCCAGCACGACCACCCAGCACGACCGCCCAGCACGACCACCCGGCACGATCTCCAAACATGACCACCGAACACGACCACCCAGCACCCAGCACGACCGCCCAGCACGACCACGCAGCACGACCACCCAGCACGACTATCGAGTTTGAGAAACTCGTGCCGGCGTTTGAAAATGATCAACTGTTGTTTAAGAACTGTTCAAGGCCAGCTCGGGGAGGAGTTTCTTATCGAACGAGATGAGTGTATTGAGTGAATGCTGCAGCGCGGCAGACAGCACCTGGAGAGCTTTGGAATGAATTCCACCAGCCCTCTGAACGTGCGTTGTTCTGGAAGTTTCTGCTTGCTTCTGGCCAACCACCCCTTCGGGAATAACCCCCTGTCGGGCCCCATGATCGACAAAAAAAATCCCAGGATTGAAAGTCTAGCCTTGGGAAATGTCGTCGCCCTTCAGATTCACTTCCATTTTCGCACGTGTTTCTTCGATTCCCGTCGATCCCCGATCTTTCATAATGTGGGGTGAGGGCGAGGAGGGCCCAGACATCCTGAAAACATCAAAGGTCTCGACGACTCAATACGGCAACTCGGGATGAAATGCGGGCCTTGGGGAAGAATCTGAGACTCCCAAGAACCTCCTACGGGAAATCAATACATCGGATGTCTGGAGACATCCGCTCGGTCCAATTTCACCGATGCGTGGTCCAGAGGCCCCCCGGAGATCCAGAGAATTTCCCTAGGCCTGGTTCTTTTGCCGAGGCCGATTTTTGGCATTCCTGGCGCTGGCCGACAACGTCCGGGAGCCGGAAACTTGCTACGACTGGCCGCTTCGGAATCTCCGTGCCGTCGTATCTTTCGTGGCGTTTGGGGCAGAATCGCGAGGGAAGTCCGGCCGTGGCGACAAGGAGCCCTCAGGAGCTCCGAAAAAGCGAGAAACGCAAGTTCGAACTTCGAACTTCGAGGCCCCTCGCCCAACGTACGAGACGGCACCAGACGCCGAGGGCGAGGAACGGGGAGAAGAAAATAACGAAAATATAGATTCAGGATGAATGGAGCTGTGGGTGTCGACGCAGTGCGCAACCAAAGCACGATTCCCTCCTTATTGTCTACGTGGTTATGTTTTCTCCCACGACCGTAGCGAGAGGCATCCAAAAGAGCCGATGTCTGCACTCACGAGCTGTCGTCTCCCGTGCCGTCGCGACGCTACTTCCAGCGCACGTCAGGGTGCCACCGAAATGGCCCGCACTCTGCGCACTGGTCCGACACCGACAGCGCGGCACGACAGGCGCGTGAGAACCCAACGCGGCAATTTGACCCCCCCTCTGGGCCGACCCGACCCGGCGCTAAGCGCGTCGCGGAAAAGCAAGAGCTTTCAGACAGCCCAAGAAGACATGTTCACGCCTCCTTGGCGGTCCAACAGATTCCCAGACGCTCCAGGCGCCGCCTAGACGCGCAAAAAAACCTCCAACAGCCTCCCAAACGCCTCAAAGACACGCCCACAGGCCTCCGAGATACGCCAAGAGACCTCCAAGACGCCCTAAGTGACCTCCAAGAGGCCTCCCAAGAGAGCTCTGCGAGGCCACAATCGCTGTTTTTCAATATATTTCGGTGTTTCTTCCATTTTCGATCTTCAAATATCCGACGCTCCAAAATCGCCCTACAAGTTCCAAAGACAGCTCCAAAACGGCCCAACAAGTCCTTACGACGCCCCCCCAAGACGTCTCACGAGAGCCCTCAGACGGCCCAAGGGCCGCCGAAACGCCCCAATAGAGCCCCCTGACCCTGACGGCCCAAGAGCCGCCCTAGACAGCGCAAGAGTTCCCGAAACGCGCTCCGAGGAGTTCCTGAGACAGACCACGAACCGAACAATCCAGCCTTCGCCCCAAGGGACCCCCAGGAGCATCCAAGAAGCCCTCCAAGACGCCCCTCCCAATTGCCAAGAGGTCTCCGAAGAAGACCGACAACGCGCGAATTAGAGTTCCAGAATGCTTCGACATAGCCCCCGAACTCCCGCAAAACGGCCCCAGGAGATCGCAAAACTACCACAAAAGGGAACCCGCGAATTATGTACCACCAGGCCCCCCGTTGGTACATAATTCTGGGGCGCCTCTTCGCCTCGTCCCAGACTGTCTTGGAGACTCAATCGGGAGCTTTCGGAAGCCCCCAGAGCCTGAAAACTTCCCCGGAACACTCCGACATAATCCCACAAAGGGCGGGGCTCATATCTGGAGCATGTCCAAAAGACCTCGGAGAGGCCGCGCAATGAGGCCCCGCTGAAGCCTCTATATGCACATGAGTCCGGGAGCCCCGTGTGGCCCACATGTGGCCTACCTCTGAGTCTACACGGGACGGAGCCTGCCGGAGGCAGTTCGATAGAAGTAGCTTGCTACGCTCTTAATCATAACGTGGTCCGCACCTTTCCGACAGCAGGGGCATGGGGGCCTCCCCTTCTCTTTGCGTGGCGCCCTCCGAGCCAGGTCACCGTTGCCTGATCGACGCTTCTTGGCTGTCGGCAGGCCAAGTTGGTCAGATTTTGTCGGGGCCTGCTTGTCGGCTTCCTCCAAGTACCGCTCCCAAGCGGTGTGCGCCTCCCGCTGCCTCCGCCATAATGGCCACCGGATTGGCACACCGACTGACGCTACGAGCTTCTGTCGCTCTCGGATGTCAGACCACGCCCCGCGCCACTTGGTGCGCCAGGCACAAGAATTCTTCCGAATCTCACATAACTTGAAATAAAAGCGGGTAGCGACAACGAAGGGATGCCGCGCCCATTCCGGCTCTGAGTCTGGGGCCAAACTCATGAGCATGTTCCCCCACGTCGAGAATCCGCCACCACGCTCCCAGCGAGCCCGACCTTAGCAAACTCTCGTGTGTATGTGTGTGGTCGGATGACGGTGATAACGATGGTGTTGGTGATGACGACGGTGTTGGTGATGATGATGATGATGGTAATGTTGATGATGCTGATGCTTGGGCTGGTGGCGGACTTGGCGGAATCGGCCGCAGCCGTTGCACAAAAGGAAAGAAGCCCAAAACGAGTACATAACCCGGCGCTCGTCGCCGAAGTGCTGTTGGTCGACAGGTAGATTGGTGCCCAGGGCAGCGTTGGTGACGCGCGCCCCACCCCAAGAGGTGTTCATGTGCTTCCCGAGCTCGCGGTACACAACTTCCAGGAATGCCCCCGGCATCTCGCGGCACGAATACAGAAATACAGCTGCGAAAGGGCGAAAGAAGAACAAGTGCGAATGGAGCAGCCCTCCCATCGAATTCTTCTCTATAGAAGGCTTCGTCATCGAAATGACGCTCGAGGATCCGCGCCCGTAATCAACGTTTGGGGAAAAACCGTGCCATCGCATGCCTATTGCTGCTCTTTTTTCCCACTCGTTTGCTTTGTAAGAGAAATCCATCGCCTCGCGAGCTGAATCCGCCGCCAACCCGACGAACGGCTCGAACGCTGAGGTGTGCTGGAATCCGCCACCGAGCCGCAGGAACGGCAGAGAGAGCGAGACCATTCTTCGCACGCTTATGCCCGACGAAGTCCTCGAACGAGCATGAAAATAACTCAAGGAGAAACCACGCGCGGCCGTGCGGAAAGCCACGCGGACCTGTCGAGAACCCCGGCTTGTGTGTCCTCCCAACACGTCGTGGGCCATAGACCGCCACGGGCCATTCTTCTAGCCTGCGAAGGCTCTCCGGGCCCCCCCTGCCCCGCCCCCCCCCCCCAGAGATTAGAGATGCCCCCGACTCCTCTGGGACCTGCCCCCGACAGCCGCGAGACGTCAATGGAAGAACAGAGCCCGGAGACGCCCCGACAATTATACAACGCCGACCACTCAGGCCTGGAGAGGGAGACGCGCCTGAGCCCCCAAGTTGAGCCCCACAGAGGTCCCGGACGGCCTCGGAGCCCAAGTGGGCTCATGAATTCCCCAGAATGGAACCAGGAGTTCCGTCGAGCGCTCCCGAAAAAGCCCAAGTGTGCCCCGGAGGTTCGCCGCAGGCGTTTGTGCCAAAACATGTGGGTGAAAGTTCCCGTCCTCATCGCAGGCGTCTTCCCACTTCCTCTCTTGACGCTGGGTTACCCTGCACCCGTTGTAGAAAGCTGATATGCGGTATTCGTCACGGTTGTATAATGCTTGACCGACCTGCAGCAGGTGCTGCCCTTCCGCCGCGTTGTGGAATGTTTGGGCCTTTTGTTCGCGATCTTGCGCGCGTGCTTCGCACATACTACAAAGTATGGGTTCGGCGTTCCCGCAACAAAGAACGGATAGGAACCTGGCCAAGGCGTGATTGGACAAGCAGGCAGACAACGGCTGGTGGTGAGAGACCCCAGTCTCGGGCGCCCCGCAGTCCCAACAGTTACGGTGAAAATCCACGAACATCTCCGAACGTGCCGCAGGTGCAAATAAGAGTGAGCAACAGGAATATGTACCAAGATACGAACGGTCGTGGCAGATCGGAATTCCGATAAAAGCCAAAAAAAAAAAAAAAAAAATAAAAAAAAAAAAAAAAAAAAAAAAAAAAAAAAAATTAAATTAAACAAAAAAAAAAAAATAAAAAAAAAAAAAAAAATATAAAATAAAAAAATAAAAAAAAAAAAAAAAAAAAAAAAAAAAAAAAAAAAAAAAAAAAGATAAAAAAAAAAAAAAAAAAAAAAAAAAAAAAAAAAAAAAAAAAAAAAAAAAAAAAAAAAAATAAAAAAAAAAAAACACATAAAAAAAAAAAATAAAAAAAAAAAAAAAAAAAAAAAAAAAAAAAAAAAAAAAAAAAAAAAAAAAAAAAAAAAAAAAAAGAAAAAAAAGAAAAAACAAAAAAAAAAAAAAAAAAAAAAAAAAATAAAAAAAAAAAATAAAAACAAAAAAAGAAAAAAAAAAAAAAAAAAAAAAAACAAAAAAAAATAAAAAAAAAAAAAAAAAAATAAAAAAGCCAAAAAAACAGTAAACGGAGAGAGGAAAATCCAACCGTTCACTGAGCCAATCATGTACGGAGCGACACGGAGACACATGCCCATTACCCAAGTGCGAGAAAAATGCATTCTCAGAAGGCATTCAACACACACGCAAACGTGGGTCCCGAAACAAAGCCGAGCAGCACCGGGAGGCGCCAGAAGCATCGAAAAATAATGGAACTCTACGATTCTGACTTCGTGGAGCTCTCTTGGCATGCCTCTGGGAAGTCTCTTGGGACGTCTTCGAGGCCCCTGGCACGTTCTTGGAGGCCTCTGTAAGCCTCTTGGAAGCCTTTTTGGAACCTCTTGGACGTTGCTTGGGGCGTCTAGGCAACTCTTGAGCTTGGTGGGGGGAGCTCTTCCAGCCCACCAGGAAACTTCCTTGGGTACTCATGGATCCTTCCAGCCCTCAAAGAACACTTTTGGCAGCCCAAGACATCGCCAAAAGATTCCCGAGATGGCCGCAAGAGAGGCCCAGGAATTATGTACCATCGGGCCCCCGGTTGGTACATAATTCCCGGGCGCCTCTTGGAGCTCTCTTTGAGCTCTCTTGCGCCTCTCTTGGAGCTCCCCGATCCTCTCCGGAGGCTCTTTTGGAGCCCCCCGGGAACCCGAAAATGCTGAAAGTGATGATGATGATAATGTTGATGATGATGATGACGATGATGGCCTTGATGTTAGCAAGTTGTTGGAGCCTCTTGGGGGAAATCTTGACGCATTCCTGGAAAACTCTTGGTCTACTCTTGGAGGCCACCAGCTCTTTCGGCCTCGGAACCCGAAAAACGGCCACCGAGGACCTAGAAAAACAACTCTTTGCTTAATCCCTCGCGTTACTGGGCCCGTTGGCTGTCCACTCGACATTTGTTTTGAGGCGGGGACAAGCACTGATTCCTGTATCTCTGATTTCCTTATCTCTGCAGCGTGGCTGAGCAAGTACGATGGAGGACCAGCGAGGACGGCGCGAGTGTCCGGCCAGTGCCGCCGCGGGGGATCGATCGAACCTGCGCGGCGCCTGCCGCCGGAGATCTCCAAAGGCTGCCGGGACCCAACGATAATTAACGCTCACCGCGTGCAATGCATCATCCTCCAACTCCTCGCCCTCCTCTTCCGCCTCCTCCTGTTCTCCGTCT
The DNA here is from genome assembly GCA_963575745.1 of Prorocentrum cordatum. NCBI lineage: Eukaryota > Dinophyceae > Prorocentrales > Prorocentraceae > Prorocentrum > Prorocentrum cordatum. The sequence continues at coordinate 67,041 of CAUYUJ010019502.1, forward strand.
CCTGGGTTTTTCGTTAATTTTCGTCGACCTTCGAACCTCGAAAGCTTTTCATCCACATCGGCGCGCGAGAGCGACATCCGGGCCACACGGCCGTCAAAAACGGACCCAGGATGGAAAACTACCCCCGGGAAAGGTCCTCCTCCACTGTCTCAAATCCTGAAGCGGCGGTTTCGCGTAATGCCGGCCCCGGCGTCGGTTCCTGACGCAGCGGCGTCAGATCCTCTCACTTTTTCTCCACCTCCCCTTCCTCTGAATACCACGGAGGAATGCACGCGCCCCCTCTGGTAGCAGGCGTCGCCGACCAATTGGAAAAACTCGCGCCAGACGGCTCTGCAGGATGCGACTGGAGCCCTACTGGTCGAACAGGCTGCTCATATGGCCGACTACGCCGCCGATGACCCGTTCTGCGGGATGCTTGGGCGACCTGGCCGGGCTCCACGGGCACGTCAGCACGAGCTGCACCAGCAGCACAACGATACGTCAGCAGCAAACGAATGTGCCAATCCTTGTCGCCCACTCGGAAACCAAGGTCTTGCGGTGCTACACGGTTCACGTGGATGCTTTGAGAAATTCGCAAAAGGGGCACGTCGTCGTACGATAACTGAAAGTATACGATGCAATCGCCGCGCGATTGGAATTTCTCCCAGCGTACAATTTGCAGCATCTCCTCGGATTGTTTCACCTCCTC
>CAUYUJ010019502.1:72728-112728 GCA_963575745.1 Prorocentrum cordatum
ACGACCATGACGGCTCAGAGAGCTGCCGAGGTCCGCTTGTCGAGGGTGGAGCGGTTGCTGACCATCTGCGTCATGCGGCCGTTCTCGACCCTTCTGTTCGCGGAAGCTGTCTGGCCAGATCACGGGAGACGAGGCGATCCATGAGTGGAGCACGCTTGATGACGATGCCGCTGAAGCTGAGAAGATGGACCCCATGGCGAGGAAGCAGCCGTGCGCCTGCTGCTACCTCAAAAGAAAAAAAAGTACTAGTCGACGCCCACGACTTCGACATGAAAGCAACCGCCGATTTCTACGAGAAGTGCGCGTCGCGGGGAAGGCGGACGAAATGCTTGGACTGACATCAGAAGGAGCCCACACGACCCTCACACAAGGAGGGGTCCGAAAGATTCGCACCAGGACGAAGGGCCCGAACGACTGACACCACGAGGAACACATGCGACCCACACACAAGGAGATGCCCAAACGACTCACACGAGCACGAGGGGCCCGAACGCCCGACGCCACGAAATGCCCGAACGACTCACACACAAGGAGGAGCCCGAACGATTCAAACCAGGACGAGAAGCCCGAACGACTCACACCAACAGGAGCCCGAATGACTCACACACAAAAGGGGGCCAGAACAACTCACACCAGGACGAGGAGCCTAAACGACTCACACCACGAGGAGCCCGAACGACTCCCACACAAGGAGCGGCCCGAACGACTCACACCACGAGGAGCCTGAACGACTCACACACAAGGAGAGGCCCGAAACACTCACACCAGGACGAGGGGCCCGAACGACTGACACCACGAGGAGCCCAAACGACTCACACACAAGGCGGATCCCAAACAACTCACACCAGGACGAGGGATCCGAACGACTGACGCCACGAGATGCCCGAACGACTCACACACAAGGAGGAGCCCGACCAGTTCAAACCAGGACGAGAGCCCGAACGACTCACACCCAGAGGAGCCCGAATGACTCACACACAAAGATGCCAGAACAACTCACAACAGGACGAGGGGCCCAAACGACTCACACTACGAGGAGCCCGAACGACTCACACACAAGGAGCGGCATGAACGACACGCACAACGAGGAGCCCGAACGACTCACGCACAAGGAGGAGCCCGAAACACTCACGCCACGAAGGGCCCGGACGACTCACGCACAAGGAGGAGCCCGAACGATTCATACCAGGACGAGAGGCCCGTACGACTCACACCAACAGGAGCCCGAATGACTCACACACAAAAGGGGGAGAGAACAACTCACACCAGGTCGAGGAGCCTAAACGACTCACACCACGAGGAGCCCGAACGACTCACACACAAGGAGCGTCCCGAACGACTGACACCACGAGGAGCCCGAACGACTCACACACAAAGAGGGACATCCAAAAAGCACACCCCCTCCCCCCCCCTCCTGCCGACAAAGACTGCCGTTGGAAAACTCGGACCTGTTTTAGAAACGTTGGAAACATTCCGAGTGAGGAAGCACATGGACACACAGCTCCGCCGACCGCTTGGGGTCTCGGTGGTGTGCAACAACATGGCACCGTGAAACGGCATACGCATGAGCACGCACCGAAACAGACCACGAACAACATCCCCCGACAACCAGCCCACCCCCAGGAGCGATCCAAAAGACCCCGCTACGATCCAAAAGGACAACTCCTGACCGAAAGAACGGCGCAAGATGGAGAGCGCCCCGTCCACGCCAAGACGGCCCGACGAAACCCGCCTGGCGGCCGCATGCAGATATTCCGGCCTCCTCTGGCTCGCTGGGAAGAGCCAGAACAACCCATGAAGCTACAAAGACAACCACAAGACGGTTGAAGAGAACTCCAAAACGCACAACAAACCCGCCTGAACGCCGCGAGAAGCCTGCCAACGTTTCCAGTACGTCCCAAAAAATCCAAAACGGCGCAAAAAAAAACAGGTACCTCAGAAAATTGCCCCGAGCAGCAAACATCGTTCATTGTTTTTGGTGTCTTGAGTTTTCTGTTTGGCATTTTCCCCTTTTCAGCTGCCCGACGCTCCGAAAACCGCACCAGTAGGCCAAAAAGTCCCCCACAACGCTCCGCATACAAGCCAAAAAAAAAAACAGACGAACCAAGAGCGGACCACAGAACCTTCCATGAAGCCCTCAACACTTGTGGGCCCAACAAACACCAATCCCCAAGAAACGCCTCAAAAGGCTTGCTCAAACCGACCACACCCACCGCCAACCCCCGCAAGGCTCAAGCCCCATGCCTCGCGGATCGATCCGCTCGGAGACGTGCCGCGGAAAGCCGAGCGTCGAAAGCTCCCGCCGTGGCCACAAGACGGCTCCAAGATGGCCCACGAGTCCTCCTGAAATCCATCAGCGAGTGAAATGATGCCACCTCAGCAACCCCTTCCCCAAGGAACCCAGCACAAGGGATTTGGGAAAGGGAGGTCTCCCCCCAAGCGACGCAACGCACAAACAATACATGCATTTATTTGGGGTCGGCGGCAGAGGCGGCAGCCTTTAAATAACAAGCGCAAGCGAGAAGCGAAACTAGCGGGCGCTCTCGGAGAAGAGGGAGAGAAGAGGGAAGGCTGCGGCACCCCCCATGGCTGAAGCTTCACTCCCCCCACCGCCGCCCCCCACCACGCCCGCCCCCGCCCGCCCGCCCCCCTCTCATTCCCCCCACCCCTCACCCACCCTATGTCCGCCCGCGTCGCATCCCTGACCCTCGTCTGGCGCGACACCAAGGCCCGACGAGTTCGAATCCGCCGCTCTCTGCGAAAGGGGGCGGTGGCCGCCCGTCGCGGCCTGGGCATAAGACCGTGGCCCCCTCTTGACCCAAGCCCGCAGCCCGTGGCAACCTTCCGAAATCGTCGAGGGGTTCAGCTCGCACATGGGGCCGCCGTTCCAGTGGGGGCCTTGGTGCTGGTGTCGGCTTTTTGATGTTGCAGGGAACAAAAGCCGGCACCAGCACCAAGACGCCACTGGAAAAGTTCGGAGCGCTTTCCCTGTGGGGGCTGAGCGACCCAACGAAGCCAAGAAAGCTTGAGATGGCTCGCATTGCTCTCCGACTTTGCAAGCCACGGTGCTTCCATGATAGGGAAACGCCCCATGCAGCTCATGGCGCCCCTGAGGCCCACGGGGCTCCCATGGCCCGCGGGGTTTCCAAGGCTCAGAAACCAGATGTGGCCCTGACGAGTCAGGGAGCCAATGGTGCCCGCGCGGCATGCTGGGCCAGCGCGGCGCGTTGGGCTTATGCGCGCTGCGGCGCGCGTTCGGCCCATGAAGCCCTTTGTGGAACTTGTGGGGTTCATGGGGCTGGCTGGGTTCGCACGGCCCGCGGGACTCGCGCGGCCCATGGAAATCCGAACGCTCACTTGGGGAACTGGAGACGGCCCGTTATGTTCCCACGCGCTCAGAGCTGGCATTCATCAACTCTGGACACGCGAACCCGAAGACACGGGCGACGGCATTCAACAGAGGCTGCAATGTTTTCTTCTCTAGTGGCTTCTTGGTGTTGGTGTAGGGTTCCTGTGCGCCGAACAAACACAATCATCAACATCACCATCACCATCATCATCATCATCATCACGGGCATCAGCATCAACATCATCACTAACATGATTTTCGTGGGCGCCATCGCCGACATCATAGCCACAGTCGGGTCGACTCGCATCGAAACTACGACAGTTTGATTTAACATATCATCCCTGGGGAAACGGCACTAGGGGGCTGTACAGGCGCGCAGGGGAAATGGGGCCGGGGTTCGTGGTAAAGTTTGCAAAGGATAATCGGAAACCGCGGCCAGCGATTCGGAATAACATATGCACGCGCTGCTTCGGCGGGAGCGGGTCGTCCCAGGATAGGTTCTGCAGCGCCCTCCCCACCCCCTTCCCCTGACCGTCGGCCCCTCGGCCCTTCCTGCTCTGGGAGGCGGACGTGTCGTTCGAGGAGCAAGCTCAAATCCATGGGACGAGTGGATGGCAACGGATGGGATATGTGGGCGCCCTTTTCCCCTTTCTCGCGAGTCTGCCCCTCGATACGCACCACGTGCCTCGGCGCATTGACCGCGCCCGAATTTGCACCGCGGGCGGATGAGAGACGCCGTCGTTCACCGCCGTTGCGTCTGCCAGCCCCCCTGCACCCACTCTTGCTGTGATATCTCCTTCCCAGCCTCTGCTTCTCTATACCACTCTCCCTATATGCATCTCTCTATGGCCCGCTCTCTCGCTCTCTCTCTCTCTCTCTCTCTCTCTCTCTCTCTCTCTCTCTCTCGCTTCCCGTCCACTCAAAACCACGTTATGTGGCTTTACGCCGCCCCTCCATCCATCTCCTCGGCCTTATGTATATTCCCCCCCCCCCCTCCACGTCCGTCTCCCGATGTACCCTATCACGTTCACATCCCCCCCCCCCCCCCCCCCCCCCCACCCCTCCCACGTCCCTCCGTCACCCTCAGCGCCATCTCCCATCTACATCATGCCTCTATCCCCCTCGAGTCCGTGCTACTCGAAGCAAAATGCCTCTGCGACTGGCTAGCGGCTTAAACGCCGCATCCGCGAACGAGCTCCATGTCCGACACCCCTTCCCAATGAGGTCACACAGCGTTGAGCCCAGTCGTTTGCAAAGCCAATGGAAACCGAATGAGACCCATAATGGGCGCGGCGGTCAAAGCGACGCGCTCGCTATGTGTACATGCCTGGCTTTCTCTACAAGCTTATTTACCGCATCCAGGAGAGCGGTGCCAATCGCGCACGAATTTGCTACTTGTGTGATGTGCCGCTGATAGTCCTCACCCTGATATGTCCAGAGTACTCGTGGGTTCACCCACGTATCATCTACCCCGCAATGGTACCAGTAATGACACTTGTTAACTATGCTCCATTTACTCAGGCCACCGTCTGCTGCCGACCTTGCCAACGAGCTGTACAGCGCGAGGCACCGCATGCACGAAACGCGCATCTCCGCGCGTTGATCCACTGATGGGAACACGCCTGCACGATGCAGTGCAACGTAGAAACGATTCAGACATCGAATGCACAAGGTTCGTGCCCTCCACTCTGCATCCCCAGGGGCGTCGTATTCCTCGCACAGTGCTGCCACGATGGGAACCAATGCCCGACATTCAGCGGCTTTGATGCTCCTGCTAAGCTTCGGGAAATGCGCATGTGAGTGCCTAGCGTCTGGGAGGAACATCTTTAGGCCGAACGATCCGCCACCGCGACATGGTTGCGGGCGTGACGGACTGCGTCACTGAATCAGGTCGCACCGCATGGACGTTCATATTGGATGGCGCATTGCAACATCAATGATGCGAGGCGGATGTTTACAAGTTGAAAGGGGCAGGCGGAATCGTGTGACAACCATCGCAAAGCTCGTGTACCCTCGAACAGATTGATGCAAACGTGTTTTTAGGGCCACCACCAGTCCTCTCGAACACCAACTCGAATAACATGTTTCCAATAACGTGTTGGCTTACCCCGAGGTCCAGCATGTGAAGAATGTCCAGACAAAGCGCACGGTGAGTTACCCCAGGGATGAGACGGACAATCTGATGGTCTGTCAACACTTGCGCGGGGCCGTCCCGTTCCAGTGTAGTTCAGTGTCCAGGAGTACCAACCTACAGAGGTGTTTTTAATCACCCAACGGCTGTCGGGCGCATGGGCGAGGCACGGATTCGGGCTCGGGGGGGGGGGGGGGGCATGGGGCGCGGGGTGGGAGGGGGGAGGGCGCGAACCCTGGGCCGGTGGGTTGGCATTCGAACGCACACCTCGGATAAGTTCAACCACGGGCGCTTCGTCGCCGATCTGTCGGCGCGGCAGCGGAAACAGAATTCGCTGGCGCTGCTGCGCGGCATCCCGAAATCTTTGATGAGGTAATCTAGGTCCCCGAGCAAACCATGCAAAAAAGCTTCGAATGGGTATCCATTGTTGCACAGAGGTTTGCCACGGTCCAACCACCGTCGGGAGCCTGGTTCAAACGGCTGGCCTCGCCAATCCGGCGCGCCAACTTTGGCGCGACTTTGGGCAGTTCGATTAGATTCGTTGCTCCGTACTGACACAAAAACATCATTAGCATGTCTCATCCTCCCTATTTCTCATCCTGGCCCCTGCAAACGTCGCCCTTCCCCCGTGCCCCCCTGCCCCTCTGACGTCATGCCCTCCCTCCTCTATGCCTGAATATCTCCCCCCGCTGTTCCGATGGGGCACGGCGGCGCTGCGAAGCTGGCCAATCGCGCCGGGGGTGTCGACCGTCAAGGAGGGCGCGAAATGACCGACACATCATCTCCCAAATGGCATACCAAGTCTCAGGTTTTTTCGCGGCACTGAGTGGCCATCCCGCCAGAAACGCGGCAATTGATCGCGTCGTCCCCTCACACATCAGTGACGTCATAGAGACCGTCGCCAGGCTGTCGCGCGTCGCAAACTCGGCCCCACCCCCGTGGAGCCTGAGGGGGATCGCCCACTTCTCGTAGGCCCTAGTTTCCCAAATGGGATGGTCTCTCAACGTCGGGTCTTGCCTTCGAGACAGCGGAAATTGCGCGCGCACTGCCGCGGCGTTCAATGATGGGGAGGTGGATGAGGAGGACGGGGGCGAGGATGACGAGCGGGGCGCGGGAGGCGGGGGGGGGGGCGGGGGGGGGCGGAGGTGGGGGGGGGAGGTGGGGAAGACTGATCATATGTCTGTATGCGCGAGCGTGCACGTGCATGTTGCATGCGCGTTTACATTCGCATGCAATTATGTCATCCATATAAGACCCCACGCATCATACATGAGAATGGTTACGTTTTGATCACACGTGCGTTGGTATGTTGGCAGCGCGCACACAATTACCACATCCCCTTTGTCACCCACTGCCTGCTTGCACCAGCCCAATGGCGACCGATGTCCTCAATTGCAAACAACCTCCAAAACTCGTCCCGGTGGTGATGAAAAAGACAGCTAAACCAGTCGTGGGGCAAAATAAGGTCAACCCTGCGGTTGCAATCTTCTGCATTTCGTGGGTTGGTCGCAGGCGCAGTGAGAGATTGAGCAGACGGAACGCACATGTCCTTACAGTACCGACGAAGCAGGTCGCGATGGATGCGTTGAGGCGCCGACCCCCGACATCCGAGCCTAGCTAATGCGGCGACCTCTGGATGTGTAGCAACGTCTGTCAGGGATGCCTGCATGCGCCGTTGCACCACCACGGCTGGAATCGTACCCTAAGCCCAATCCACGAGGAAATCTGTCGCCTGTGCAGAGAACGGGTCGTCATCCAAAGCATCTGCTTCTGCGTCGCTGGATTCGTAGTCGCCGCGACCGCGGCGTCTCCTCCTAGCAGGCGCGGCCGCCCTGAGCTGCGCGCTGGCGTGAAAACGGTGGCGCGGCCAGAAGATATCTTGCGGCCCTCGGCCCGCAAACTACGCACTGGACCCCATAGTGGTGAGTGAGTGCGAACACGGGCGTCTTATCATCACATTGGTTCTCATTCGCGTGCTGTAATGTGGAACATATGTGACGCCATATGCATAAAGTACAATGCATATGTAACTCCGCGCGTACTCATGACATGCTGAGACAGAACGACATGCACACATGACATAATGTGTTCACATTGTAACTGTTTGCGCGGCTATCAGAGCGCAAGCGCCCACGAGTCCACGACCCAAATGGTAAATCACACCCAGACACGTCGGCGCCAAACCTTCGCGTGACACTGCGAGATGCATTGGCAATGTGAGGACGCGAGGGCGAGACAGAAAGACTTATCATGGCACCAGCGCGATCAACCGCTGCCACCGCGAAGAAAAAAAAAACAGAGGCCACGCGCCTCCGCTCGTGAAGGCTGATGCCTTCTCGCGACTGGCCTAGCGGGCCTAGTTGATCATGCCCAGGCACACCACGTCCTGGAAATACTTCTGGAAATGCAAGGTCATTTTCTGGAGGTTCAGCAGCGCGCTGGTGGTAGGGTTCGACAACATCGCGTTCACTTTGACGATGCCGGCCTGAAGCTTGTTGACCACCTTCTTCGCTGCCACGGCGTTTTGAAGATATGGTTTCAACAAACAAATCGGTCGTTTCCCTGAACTACCTTCCCTACAAACCACTCGCAGCAATTCCAGACGCAAACGTGTGAATTGACAAAACCTAACTCTGAAATCACATCGCGTGGGCGATCCTGTTTGTTCCATTGCGTCGATGTAAGTATCATGGTTATGCGTCTCCGTCGCTCGAGCAATATCGGGAAAGGTGCACCATGTGGTTTTGAGCACGCCAGCACGCGGCAATATCGAGATTGGCTCGGGCCCGATGCGACATCGACGACGACGAGAGGATAATAAAGAAAGAGAGAAACACAAAAACAAAAGAGTATCACAAAAAAAAAAAAAAAAAAAAAAAAAATCAGCAGGGATCGAAGCCAAGGTCTTCTGCACCAGGACGCCCACGACAGTCGTGCCAACGCTCGCGAACTCGTTCAGTTTCTGGATGCAGTGCTCCTTGCTCACCAGGCTCTCCTTCTCGGCCATGGCGAGGTCGCGTATATTCTGGAGGTCGCGTTATTATTATTATTGTTTGGTGTTATCCTTTTTGTTTAATGTGTTTCTTCTTCCCTTTTCTCACTTCTCTTTCTGTTTTTTTCAAAACTGCACATTCCATGGCGCGCGAACAAAATTTGCAACACACGCGTACGCGCATCTTTGAGATGTCACGCCTGCTGACGCTAATGGACAACGAGCCCTTGCTATACATCCCATACGCAATGACACACGCACACGTAATATGTCGAGCGACTGTGCAATCGAGTGACGCAACGACCAGCAACGCACGCACTGTGATAGATGCAATGCATGCACAATCACGCGCGCGTGCATATGAGTAGCCATGTGCACGCGCGCGCCCGCAGTGGAGGAGGGGGAAGAGGAATGGGGAAGAGGACGAAAGGGGCGGGGAGGTTTAGAAGGACGGGGGCGCGGAGGAGCAGGAGGAGGAGGAGGTGGGGAAGGGTGGGGGCTTGGAGGGCGAGCGTCATCTTGACGCTGGACCAGCGTCATCTTGACGCTGCACTCGCCGCGCCCGCGGCCAGACCGGCCTGCGCCTCCGCGACCGCCGCTCGCGCCGCGGCCCCCTGCCCTCGCCCGCGAACCGCGGGGCCCGCTTCCAGGCGCCCCCCCCTCGCTCTCTCCCCCGCCGTCGACCTCCATCGAGTCGAGGCCCATGGTGCGGAACGAGCCTCTCTGGGAAGGGGGTGGCTGCGACGGAGCGATGCGGCGGCGGGCGCGAAGAAAAGGGGGCGCTATGTCTGGGCGGCAAATTCCAAGGATCATTGAGAAGTGCGAAGGCGGGCACATGAGGACGCTATTGGGGCGGAGGGACTGGTTGAGGCCGATGAGGGCATCAAGAGGCGGAGGAGGAAGAGGAGGAGGAGGAGGACAAGGGGACCGACGACGTGGAGGGGGATGGGGAGTGGGCAGGGGGATGGGGTGGAAAAAAAAGGAACGATGGGTGTCAGGTCAGAGGACGCGGGCGGTGTCGACGATGCAGATTATACGGGGCATGGGTGAACGCGATGGGATTGTTTCAGGGGCAGTTGATGGCTTCGCACGCCGAGTGCCTTTATCAGGGCAGGAGTGCACAGAGACCCTGTTCAAGGAGTCGGCGAGGCGGCCGTAGTCGTCCGCGGAGATGGATTTCTTCCAAGTCGCCTTCGGTGCGAATTGTTAAGACACGGCCCCCCGCCTCCTTCCGCAACCCCCCACGTAATCATCAGCATCATCATCGTCCCCATCATCACCATCGCCACTAGCATCATCACCACCATCATCATCCACAACACCCGCCTTCTCACATCATCATCCGCATCATCATTCACATCATTCACATCATTCACAGACATATCACCCACATCACCCACATCTCAAACATCATTCACATCATCTACCACCACTCTCGTCCTTAAACTCGTCGTCATCCACTAAGCCACCCTCGACATCTGTGCAATGTGTATCATCCTTCCCCTGGTCCACATCATCGCCCCCCCTCGTGCAGAGAAGGGCCGTCGTCTTCTTCGAGCGAGTGAATGTCTTCCTGCAGCTGTCGGTGGTGTCCAAGTACTGCTTGCGGCGCCTGTTCTTCGGGTTCCCCCGCACCTCTAGAGCGCGCTTCACATCGACCCATTCCACACAGTACGAGTAAGAGTACTAGAACGAGTAGCTAATCATGCTCTTACTCTCACTCGTAATCATAATCCTACTCCGTATCCTCCTTGTCGCCCTACTCATCCTCCCACTCATAACCATCAACCCCATATTCCTACTCCTACGCCTCATGCTGCTCCGTCTACCCATCCGCCTCACCATCCTCATCCCCCTGCCCCTCCCCCCACTCATCCTCATCATCGTCGTCATCGTCTGACGCCCAAACCAACCTGTATCAAGCCCTGGCCCATCATCTCCTCCGCTTCGCTCTCGCCGCACCTGTCGCACAGCTGTTCCTGGCTGACCCAGCGCGAGCTGGAGGCCACGTCCTCGCTGAAATCAATCGATTGGCAGACCTCCCAGAACGCGTCGTCCATCGACGGGTCCACGATCCAGGCCATTAGCATGATCCCCGCGGCCCGTCTGTCACCGCCTGGTGCGCCGCTCTTGTCCGAGGCCGCCTGGGCTGTTCTGGCGCTTCAAAAAATAATGCGGGGTGGCGCCGAAACCGAATTGAACGCTTCGGGCGTGGCGATTCGTTCTGGGGCGCCACAAGACGATTGACCAAGGACACGCGCACGGCACCGCGAAGGAGGATGGGAAGGGGGCGATGGGGAAGTAAGGAGCAGGGGGAGCACGCGAGGAGCGAGGAGGGGTGAGGAGGAGTGGGGAGCGAGGAGCAGGAGGACGATCAAATAGCAAATGGAGGATATGCGAGGAGGGGACGAAAGAGGAGTAAAACTCGGCGTGGGAAGGAGGTTAAGTACGAGGAATGCGTGTGGGGACGTGGGTTACACCCAACCCCGACTGCCTTTCCGAACTGGGCCCCCGCCTCCTCGTAGCGCTTGCGCGCGGCGCGGAACCTCCCGTAGAGCTTGCGCGGCTCGTCGGGCGAGAAGATCGCCTTGAGATGCCGCAATTCTTCGGGGTCGCACTCCTTCCTGGTAGCGGCGCGGTGCTTATCGGCTGTCGGCGGGGTGAGCATGCCAGTTACAACAACATAGATGGATGCACGAACCTCCGTCCAATGCACGAGCGGCATTACCACACGGCACCGATGTGCACGTTGACTCGCACAGAGCCGACCCGCTATCACGACGCGAACATGGGCGCGGAGAGACGACTCCCAGTGTAAACGACACACGGTTTCAGCACAATTGAAAACCCCACAACATGCGATCCTGAACAAGTCGATCTTCTGGTCCAGGTCCATGGTGCTGGCCTTCGTCGTCACCTGCGCCAAGCGCTGGCTGCGCGGCGCGATGTCAGTGGACGAGGCGGCCGCGGTGGGTGGTGCAGCTGCTGGGCGCTTCAGCACGGGATCCTGTAACGGACTGACTGTGGTGCGCGCGTGCATCGCAGTTGTGCGCGTGGGGAATTACGTTTGAGCTTGCCCCCCAATGTCCTTATTGCCGCCACGACCACCCTTGCGCAAAGGCTTCAACGAGGCCTTGAGGACGCCCTTCTTTGGCACGGCCACTGCCTTTCATTTCGGTGCCATGGCTCCGCTGGAGCCACTACCCTGAACCCTTGGGAGGGGCAGTATTCCACGGGACCTGAGCCACGCACCACGGCTACGCGGCGGGCAGACATACAAGAAATGAGGAGGCGGACGAAGAGGGGGCGGGGGGGGGGCGAGGAGGACGAGGACGAGGACGAGGAGGAGCGAAGGAGGGGGAGATGAGGAACAGGAGGATGGTTCGTCGCCGCCACATCGGCAGTCGATTCGGATCATTGACAAAGCACCCGGCTTGTTTTTCCGAGGGGGGTCAGATGCACGACCAACTCACAGTCACATCATCGGCCTCGGAGATGGCGGGCGAAGCCCAAATAACGGCGCGAAGAACAATTACTTGCGCTGCTCGGAGATGCCCGCTGGGGCTGGCGCGAAACACCTGGCGGTCCAAGGCGGAGAGAGGCCCTCGCAGGACCACTCGCGCGAGTCCGTTAGATGGCGGCGACGCACCCCCTGCCACAAAGGCCACGCTTCTGACTCCCGCACCCGAGCGCGCAAATCAAAACAAAGCGCTACCACGGCACACGCCTTGTGGCTGAAGTCGAGGCGGTGTCCCGCAGCGTCGGGCTTCCTGCCCGTAAATAAAGCGCATGTGCAATCTATGTGGGGCAACATGTGTCTTCTGCAAATTGCACGGGCGCCCGCTTGCGCCATCAAGCACCTCGCAGTTCCCATTCCCGCAGGGACGCGCGGGATCAACGCCCACGCCGCCCCGCTGCGGGATCATAGCCCGCGCGCGCCTCGGCGAGGTCCAGCAGGCTGGGTTTGTCCGGCGCGGTGCTGGCCAGGGCGGCCGCCTGTTTCGCGGGCGTCGCCCGCGCGGCTATCCGCGGGGCTGGGCGGGGAGGCGTGAGCCCCGCCTGGTTTCGATCCAAAATCGCTCGACCCTTCATGGATGCGGAAAGGGCCGGAGAGAGGCCGAGTGGTGCAATGGCGCACGCTGGGAAGGCCAGGCGGTGCACACTGGGGAAGTGCACGCTGGCGGCGCACACTGGGGAGGTGCACGCTGGGAAGGCCAGGTGGCACAGTGGGAAGGCCTGGTGGCGCACGCAAGGGATGGCGCACACTGGCGGCGCACACTGGGGAGACGGTTCCGGGCCCAACTGGTGCACACTGGGAATTTTCATGCGATAAGTCACAGCGAAAGCGCCACTGGGCACCACCTTGGGGGGGCTGGGGGGGCCCAGTGCGCACCACTTGGCGACCCCCAGCGCCGCCCGATTTGGCAGGCCGCGCTGGTGCCCGACATCGCACCGCCGGGCCAGTCTGCACCACGAGGAGAACTGGAGCAGGCCCCCAGGGCGCCCAGGCAGCATCTGGAGACGAGGGAGGGCAGGAGAGGAGGCAGGAGGGGGCAAGCTTGGAGGGAGAGGCGGAAGAGGGACAGCGAGAGGGGAGAGGGCCGGGCGAAGGGGAACGAAGGGAGGGGCGACGAGGGGACGGGAGAGGAGGGAGGAACGGGCAGAGGGAGGAGAGGAGAGGAAAGGCGAGAGGACAGGGGGAGGGAAAGGCGAAGGAGAAAGCGAAAGCATGGAGTGGAATGGGGGGGGGGGGGGGGGGGCAGGAGGGGCGCGGAACGGCCAGAAGGGGTGGGGGGCACTGGGCGGGGGCTCGGAAAAGCGGAAGAGAACCCGGACAGGAGGAAGAAAGTAGAGGCAGGCAGCCAGGGGGAAACGATTCGGGAAACAGGGCGAAGGGAAACAGCCAGGATAGGGGAGAGCAGGAGGACGCACGAGAGAAGGAGCCAGGAGTAGCCATGGGAGGAGAAACCAAGCTGATTGGAGGAATGGGCCAACGAGAAGAATAATCAGGGAGGAGAGAGGGAGGAGGCAGGAGTCTCGAATGGGCGACCCCTTGCGTCCGCTCGCCACATATTCACATCGCGCACACTGCGCGCCGACCGAAAGAACGGCGCTTGGCCCACGCAACAGAAGGCGGCGGGGACGTCGCAAACAGCCACCGCCACGAAGCAAGAGAAAGGACAACTGCGCACTTGCCCATATCTGCACAAACTCAAAAAAAAAAACGCTGAAAATTAAAACGCGAAAGCGACTGAAAACGAATCCCCAGCGTGACTGCCGGCGCCTCCACGGCGAGGATGGCGGGCGAGGAGCGGGAGGAGATTTGGGAGGAGGGGGAGGGCACGGGTTGCGATGCATACGCGCGCATGCTGTCTACGGTGTTGTAAACTCGTCTGCGTGTGACGATCAGGCCGATGGGGGGGGCGCCTATATTGGCGACATCGCGCTTTGAGTATCTCGCGCGCGTGTACATGTTTATACATACATGTGCGATAACTCACGCACATGCATGCTTAACTTGGGTGGTGTACACATCATAGTAACACTGGCGTATACATAGGTACATAATGATTCGACGTGGAACTGCCACAATACACATCGATCGAACGTATCCAGATGACCAAACTATTAGAGTCTACCATATTCCCTACCTAGGCTCTGCCTAGAAGGGTTCTTACTCTCTTTGCATAAAGGGCCGGGCAGTGCTAACCGCCCCGGGCGGTTCCCCCAGTCCCCGCCCCGCGGTTCCCCCAGTCCCCTGGGAGCTTTAGCCTTAGCTTTAGCTTTAGCTTAGCTTTAGCTTTAGCTTCAGCTTAGCTTTGGCTTAGCTTTAGCTTAGTGTTAGCTTAGCTTTAGCGTAGTTTTAGCTTAGCTTTAGCTTAGTGTTAGCTTAGCTTCAGCTTAGCTTTAGCTTAGCTTTAGCTTAGCTTCAGCTTAGCTTTAGCTTAGCTTTAGCTTAGTGTTAGCTTAGCCTTAGCTTAGCTTTAGCTTAGCTTTAGCTTAGCTTTAGCTAAGTGTTAGCTTAGCTTTGGCTTAGCTTTAGCTTAGCTGTAGCTTAGCTTCAGCTTAGTGTTAGCTTAGCTTTAGCTTAGCTTTAGCTTAGCTTTAGCTTAGCTTCAGCTTAGTGTTAGCTTAGCTCTAGCTTAGTGTTAGCTTAGCTGCAGCTTAGCTCTACCTTTAGCTTATCTTTAGCTTAGCTTCAGCTTAGCTTCAGCTTAGCATCAGCTTAGCTTTAGCTTGGCTTTAGCTTTAGCTTAGCTTCAGCTTCGCTTTAACTTAGCTTTAGCTTAGCTTTAGCTTAGCTTCAGCTTAGCTTTAGCTTAGCTTTAGCTTAGCTAAAGCATAGCCTTAGCTTAGCTTTAGCTTAGCTTTCGCTTAGCTTCAGCTTTAGCTTCGCTTTAGCTTAGCTGTAGCTTAGCTTTAGCGTAGTTTTAGCTTAAGCTTTAGCTTTCGCTTTAGCTTTAGCTTTAGCTTAGCTTTAGCTAAGCTGCAGCTTAGCTTTAGCTTAGCTTTAGCTTGGTGTTAGCTTAGCCTTAGCTTAGCTTCAGCTTAGCTTTAGCTTAGCTTCAGCTTAGCTTTACCTTAGCTTTAGCTTAGCTGTAGCTTAGCTTTAACGTTACTACGAAAGCTGCTGTCCTAGGGGCCCCAACTCCTAGGTAGGGTCGCACTGGGATAATTAGTTGCATAGTTACCAGATTTATGTTACATAAATGCGTACATAATTTGCAATGCTGAAAATTACAATATCTCACGACATTCTCACGTGAGTCCCACGTGAGATCTGAGATCTCACGTACGTCTCACGTGAGTCCCACGTGAGACGAAAACTTCTAACGTGAGACGTTTTTCGTCTCACGTGAGACTCACGCGAGACTTTCGTGAGATTTACGATCGCACGTGCGATTTCTATGTGTTAAATCCTTGCCTGATATATATGTAAGTCACACGCCGGGGATCATATTATTCTGCTACATGTAACGATACAACCAAACCACTATACGTATGTAGTTACATACTGTGAATATTTTTAGTGTAATTCCACATTGTATACTGCATTATGCATGTAAAATTGTGCATACATCTATGGTTATGTGCACACCGTGCGATGCCAATGCTGGTTTCGTATATTTACATGTATTGTCCGCATGTGTGTAAACAGTGAGCATGTATTATTGAAACATGATGGTACGCGGTGTGTATGGTGTGCGTATTCGCATGTTGTTATCCCACCGCCAGTGGGACACCGTATCTCGTGGCATGTCAGGAGAGCGGACCGCCGCCGCGCCCTGACTCGCGTTATGTCAGATGTCGGCATCCCACCTCCCATCATCATACTGACCATTCGTCCCGTCCCACCACACACCTATCCATGACCCTCCTCATCATGCACATCTTCAACTGCTCAAACCATGTCGGCACATCCAGGCAGACAGTCTGGAGAGGGCGTCGGGTGAACAATGCGTTTGGCAAATCCAGACCCCCAAGAAGAATTCGCGCCTTGAAACGCCTGGCCCGCCCCGCGGGCCACTGTAGACCCCACGCCCCTAAGCTGGTTGAAATCACCAGCGATGTCTGAAACTGTCGAGCTACTTGATCAACTTCGCCCGAAGGAAAACAGCATCCGCCTTGCTAAGATTCGTCTTAGAGGCTCGCTGCATTATAGTAGAATACACTGAAGCATGCCGCCCTGTCTGGCTCCAACGGATCTAAACCAGAAGGTGCGGCTTCCCATATTCACCTTGATACGTAATGTACGACTGGTTAGATGCGTACACTGCCGAGAAACTTCCGAAGGTGGAGTGGGGGACATTCCGATGGCCCTTGTCTGGCCCATCCTGGCCCTTGGTGGCCTTGGCCGTCTGACGGCCTGATTTCACCGTGGCCTTCAGGGAGGCTCGATCTGCGTTCTCCTTGGCCTTCTCTGGGGCCGTCTGGGCCTTGAGTTTCGCCTTCTCAGCGTCCCTCGTGGCCTTTTGGTTTGACCTCTCCGAAGCCTTGGCTGCCTTGGCCTTCCTTTTTGGTGACAGCGACCTTGCTCTTGTTGTCCTTGCGCTCAGCCTGTGGCACGGCTGAGATAGGCATGCGCTCACTCACCCTTCAAACCGCGTCGCAGATTGGTTCATACCATGTGCTGTCCTGCCCTACCCGATCACACCAAGTCGCATTCATGCGATAAATTTAGCATCGCCTCAATCATACCATCGTCAGCCTCCTCACCCCGATCATATGCTCACCGTCACCGTCGTAATCATCAGCAACCGCAATCCTGCCTCGAAAACCGTCAACCGTATCACCATCGCCCTGACCACCCTTACTATCACGCACCGTTTCTGATACGGCCATCGTCATCTTATCAATGCTGCCACGAGCAGGTTGGGGCGGTGGCCTTGAGCCACTGCTTGCGCCCAGGGATCGCCGAGGCCTTCAACGCCAACTTCAACCAGTGGCCGGACTCCTAGCGTGGCCAGGGAATGAATCACAGATCAATCGGGAGGGAGAGAGCGCGGCAATGCGGTGGGGAGGATTGCACACGTCGAGACTTGCATTGGGAATTGCATAGGGGGATGCGCCATTGCATACAGGGAGAGGCCATTCCAACATTGGATTGCAGATCGGCACGATTGCATTGAGCGCTGCATTTCGGGATTTCATATTGGGAGGGGCCATGCTATATGAGTAGGATTGCGTTTGAGGGTTGCGTTTGACGCATGCATTTGACGATTGTATTTTGATGATTGCATATGGGTAAATATCCAACATGTTCGGGCGCGCGAGTGGTGAAGGGGATTGCGATGATGGAAGGGAAGGGGCAGGTCAGTGAACGCGTATAGGGTCGAGATGTAACGCGTCGTTATCGTGCATGTACATCTCGTCGCCCCTCCTCCACCCATGATGTCGCATGTCCTCCTCCATCCACGATGCCACATGCCTATCCTCGACCCTCCTCCACCTAATGCACCTCGCCGCCCCTTCTCCAGGGGGCCCACGGGAGAGCTCTATTTTCATCTTGGCATCGCCCCCCTTGCATGTTGCGCCAAGCAACTGAACTGATTGCGAACTTGCACGCCGCGTTGGGCCGGGAAGTGGGCGCGTGCAAGCTCGCCGCGCGGCGCCGGCTGTCGCTCGCATGCACCTTTATAAATCGCATGCCTGGCGACATCCCCATCGGAACACACAGCGCGACCAGGACTAGCTAAAACGACTAGCGGTGACCATCGATCGCCACGAACGAACACAGGTTGGCACCAGAGAGAAAGTCGCGCCAAGGCCCAGAGACCACTGAAAACATTCACATGTCAGCAATTACATGCGATATGTCTGCGGGGTCCCCATCTTATCCGTCGCCCCCTTCAGTAGGTTCGTCCTCGCATCCTCCTCACCCGCCAACCTCCAATCCTGATGGCCACAATTCCCTTCTTCGCGTTCCCTCATCCTCCTCAGTCGAATTGAAGCCAACCTAACTTAGCCGAGCACAAACCACTTGGCCATGTCAGCCAACTCCGTATCTACGAGGCCATCACCCACTGCAGTCGAGCCCGCGTCGCTGCGGGTCAACGCACGCGCTGGCGGGGTCACCTCAACCGCGGATGAACCAGGGCCCCCAAAGATCCTCGCTGCCGCCTGCGTGCTAAACTTCGAAGCATAGCCAAGCGTGTCGGGGGTCTTGACCGAGAGCCTCCTGCGTTTCGGCGTGGGCGTCGCGCCCCCAGTGCCAGGGTCGCCAGCATTCGACTCGCCACACGTGCTCGGAAAGGGCCGCCGTCGACTCTGCATCGAACGTGGGAGCCGACGTGGCAGGCCCCGTCGGGGCCTGGGGCTCACTCCTCTGGGTCACCTCGTGGATCCGCGGGTTGCGATCCTTGGGGGCGGCGCCCCTTCGGTGCCTGGAGGTTTGCTCAAGGAGAGGGAATGCCCCTGGCGGCGGAGTTCCCTGGAGGGTCGAGCACGACCCCTGAGAACAGAACCCGCACAAGTATTAGGAGGAGGAGGAGGAGCTGGAGGAGGAGGAGGAGGAGGAGGAGAAATGGCAGACGTAATGATGAAAATGGGGAGAGGTGAGGTTGAGATGGGAAATATAAGGACGATGACCGGCCGACCCTAACCCACAGTTCCAAAAGGCAACCCGCGTCCCGCTGACTGGGCCCGCGGTGCGCCCGAAAAAGCCATCGACGGTCTCAGGGGCGCGCCGGACAAAAATCTGCTTGACGATGCGAGCGAACCCATCGAGAAGCGTATTCGAGAACGTCCTGCCGCGCTCAAACTCAGAACTGCTGTCCGACGGGAGGTCGCGCGGATCCTCGCCGGCGCAGCGACGACGAGCAGGGAGGACGGGAAGGAGGGGGGGCGGTGGAGGGGGAGGCCTCGGCGAGGAGGAGGGGCAGGACAGAGCAGATAGGTTGGAGGGGCGAGGAATGGGAGGGGGAGGGGGGGGAGTTGCAACGCCACGTCCTGAAGCAAGCGCCCGTAGAAATGGTGGCTCACCGCACACTCCGTTGGCTCGCGGTGCATCGGGTTGTTATCACCACCACCGAATGCCGTAAACTTGAAGGGACACGCGACCTGAGTCAGCTGATCAATCGGATCGACCTTCCAAAACAGCGTGCCTGGCTGGATGCAGATGCACACCTCGGAGCCCCGCAACCAGCACAGCAAGGCGATGATCGACACGTGCGTGGCCGTCGCGTTGGCCTGGAACACCGACTCGATGTCCTCGCTGTCCACGCGGCCCGTGCCCGAGCTATGATGAACTGACCACGTCGCGCCATTCATCGTCACCCAGAGCGCGCCACGAGGGAGAAGGCGCATGGCCCACTGAAACACCAACCGCATGCCCTCGCGGAAACGCACCTGGCTCGTCGGCGATATTTCGCCGAACGCGAATGCCCCCAGCCCGATGTCGCACAGCTTGTGCACCACCTGGTGGCCGCCATTCCTGGCGCCGAAAAGTTGGAGACAACGGAGGTCCCGCCGCCCCTCGGCCTCGATGTGCACGCAACTCAGGAGGTGAACGAGTCGTTGGAACACCTGGCACAGCTCGTGGTTGGGCGAGCGCTGGAGCTCCGCCCAACGCGATGCCACGAACGTCTCCTTCAACGATCACACCATCGCGATGGAGTCCCTGCTGGGATGCGATGCCAAAATGGCGAAAGACCCGGCAATGACGCGAAGCCAAAATGGCTGCGGGGGTGGAGGTGGAGGATCGGCAGGCAGGGGGGCGAAGGGAATCAAAGGGGCACTGCGAGGTCGGATTTGTAGATGGGACGCCGACGCACGGAAAAGGATGGGGAGGATGTTGAGGAGGAAGAAGAGGAGGAGGATGAGGAGGACGAGGAGGAGGAGGCGGACACGGAGGAGGAGGAGGATGCGGAGCATGAGGAGGAGGAGGGCGAGGGGATTGAGGACGGGGGGTGAGGGGGGCGAGGGGGGAGAGGGGCCGCGTTATAAAACATCGCGGTTCAAGACGTGCGTCCGGAGGGGGAGCGCGCTGCCGCCGAGCTGAAACGCCGCCGCCGGGCTGAACAAGAATGCACCGCCGCCGAGCTGAACGGATCGCACCGCCGCCGAGCTGAAAAAGGAAATGCATGGCAAGAAGGGAGAGGAGGACGCAAAGGAGGACGTGGATGACCAGGGAGGGAATGAGAGAGAGGAGGAGGAGGAAGATGAGAAGGAAGAGGCGGGGCACGAAGGGAGGGGGGGGGCGCAATAGGAGGAGAAGGAGACAGGAACGAGGGGCCATGGGTTGCCTCGAACGCGGCACCCTCGACTCATCGACCACGCCCCCTAACGACGGCCACCCTTCGCCCAACCTCCCTATCCCAATCCGCCCTCTACCGTATACCCTCATGCCACCCCTTTCCATCCTCCATCCCCCCTCCATCTTGATGTCTGTTTCCTTGGATCATCCATCGTCGCGCGCTGCTGCTCGCTGGGGAAGGGGGGGGGGGGGGGCGGCAATGTCTCCGCCATGTCGACGTAATCCTCGCCCTCGTGATCGTCACCGCGGCGCTGCTGCTGATGGCCCTCGTCGTAGCTGCTGTCGCGGCCGTTGTAGTAGCGCGGCGGATCGCCCTCGTCATAGCTGTCGCGGCCGTAGTGGTGTTGCTGATCGCCCTCGTCATAGCTGTCGCGGCCGTAATAGTGCTGATGTTGACCCGCCTCCTAGCTGGTGCTGCGGCCGTAGTAGCGCTGCTGGCTGCCCTCGTCATAGCTGGCGTCGTGGCCGTAGTGGTGCTGCTGGCTGCCCTCGTCAACGCTGGTGCTGCGGCCGTAGTAGTGCTGCTGGCTGCCCTCGCCATAGCTGGCGTCGCGGCCGTAGTCGCGCTGCTGGCCCCCGTCGTGCGCGTCGACTCCCAGCGACCACACGATCTCCTGCAGCTTCAAGGCCTGGATCCGCGAGCACTGACCGAACGCCTGGCTGAGTGCGAGTTGAGCTCATCCCCCCCCTTCCCCTCCCAGTTATTTCCCTGCGCATCATCATCATCATCATCACCTCCACCATCATCATCATCAGCAGCACCATCGTCATCATCATATTCAACATCATGATCTCCATCACCACCACGATCACCATCATCATCAGCATCACCATCATCACCATCACAATCACCCCCTCTATTCTTTAATACGGCCTCCGCCCCTGCTGACCACGCTTCGCAAGGGCCCCATGGCGCCCCCCCCCCCCCCCCCCAGTCCCCATCGCCAAAACCCTCACCAATGCTCGACATCGCCATCCCCACTTCCGCTCCGAACTGTTCACTCCTTGCACCAAATCGCGTTCCCTCCTCCTCCTCCTCCTCCTCATCCTCCTCCTCCTCCTCCTCCTCATCCCCACCCCCCTCCCTCTCCCCGATCCTCCACCTCATCCCCCTCCTCCTCCTCGCCCTCCCCCTCTCCTCCTCCCCCCCCTCGTCCTCGCCTTATTCATCCATCCCTCCTGACCTCCCTGAGTAATAGCTCCCCCTGTCGATCATATCCCGCCGTCGTCGCCGAAGGGTCTGTCGGCGCCTGGCCGGAGAATCTCGCAGGCGCCGAAGGCGCGCGAGGAGGGCCATGCACTTCTCCGACAGCGCGCCCGCGCGGTCGGCGACGGGCACGTTCGCGCGCCCCTTGTGCGCGCCAGGGTTCCTCGGTGAGAGGCGGCGACGAGGACGCGGCGGGGAAGGGGGTCGAGGCGGGGGGGCGATGGGGGGGGGGGGGGGGGGATGAGGAAGACGAGGATGAGGGAGATGACGAAGAGACCCATGAGGAGAATGAAGAGGCGGTTGAGGAGGAGGCGGCACATGGCAGGGGGGGCGAGGCGGTGGATGAGGTCGTGGCGGAGGATTGGAACATGGCAGGGGGATGAGAATAATGAGGAGGCGGTGGATGAGTCCTACTCACCACCCCCCTCCTCCTCCTCGGTTCCTCCTCCCCGATCCCCCCCCATCCTCCTCGCTGTCTCCACGTGCTCGCCGCCTCCTCATCCTCCTCCGCGCGACCTCGTCAGCATCCTCTTCCTCCTCGTCCTCCTCGTCCTCCTCTGTCTCAACTGTCTCCTCATCCAGCTCCCCCTCACCCCCCTCCTCCTCACCCTCATCCTCTCCCGACGCGCCTGTCCAGCACCATATGTGCGGCCTCTTTCATGTCGGAGCCCCTGCACTCCAACTCGGGACAGCGGTGCGCCAGCACGTTCACATGCGAGGCGTTGGGACAGCGATGCGCTTCACGTGAGACTCGCGTGGGGCTCGGCATCTCACGCGATGCCCGCGCGAGACCCACGCGAGGTTCACGCAGTGACACCGAACTCCTGCATCTCACGCGAGGCCCACGCGAGGCCCAACGTGAGATTCACATGGGCCGACAACGGCGGGGAGGGCCACGAGACAGCGTGACTGAGGGATCGGGGCGCGGGGAGGCACACCAAAGACGATGAGTTGTGAACAGGGAGAACCGGGAGATATGGAGCATGAGTTTCGAGAAGGAAGCAATCAAGCACTTTGGCTCGATGAGCCTCGCTAGCGGTGCAAGCGGCTTGGCCCTACATGGCCACATACATTTCACAACAGGATTACGATGCTCACGTTGGTGACGCTGTCATGCGTGTATCGTTCCAGTTTTGGCGCGCTGCGCCGAGGGGGTCGCGCTCCTCTTGGCCCATCGCGCATGGTCGTCCAACACGCCAAGGGCCCCAAGAAGTTCCGCCTCAAATGCTGGAGGACAGCATGCAGGGGTGGTCTCGCCCGCAAGCGCCCGTAGAAATGGTGGTTCACCGCGCACTCTGTTGGCCTGCGGCGCATCGGATTGTTATCACCACCACCGAATGCCGTAAACTTGAAGGGACACGCGACCTGAGTCAGCTGATCAATGGGATCGAACTTCCAAAACAGCGTGCCCGGCTGGATGCAGATGCACACCTCGGAGCCCCGCAACCAGCACAGCAAGGCGATGATCGACACGTGCGTGGCCGTCGCGTTGGCCTGGAACACCGACTTGATGTCCTCGCTGCCCCTGGGATACCTGTCCACGCGGCCCGTGTCCGAGCGACGATGAACTGACCACGTCGCGCCATTCATCGTCACCCAGAGCGCACCACGAGGGAGAAGGTGCATGGCCCGCCGAAACACCAACCGCATGCCCTCGCGGAAACGCACCTGGCTCGTCGGCGACATTTCGCCGAACGCGAATGCCCCCAGCCCGATGTCGCACAGCTTGTGCACCACCTGGTGGCCGCCATTCGCGGCGCCGAAGAGTTGGAGACAATGGAGGCCCCGCCGCCCCTCGGCCTCGTTGCGCACGCAACTCAGGAGGTGAACGAGTCGCTGGAACACCTGGCACAGCTTGCGGTTGGGCGAGCGCTGGAGCTCCGCCCAACGCGACGCCACGAACGTCTCCTTCAACGATCGCACCATCGCGATGGCATCCACGCAGGGATACGATGCAAAAATGGCGAAACACCCGGCAATGACGCGAAGCTAAAATGGCTGCGGGGGTGGAGGTGGAGGATCGGCAGGCAGGGGGGCGAAGGGAATCAAAGGGGCACTGCGAGGTCGGATTTGTAGATGGGACGCCGACGCACGGAGGAGGATGGGGGGGATGTTGAGGAGGAAGAAGAGGAGGAGGAGGATGAGGAGGACGAGGAGGAGGAGGCGGACACGGAGGAGGAGGAGGAGGACGCGGAGCATGAGGAGGAGGGCGAGGGGATTGAGGACGGGAGGTGAGGGCGATGAGGGGGGAGAGGGGCCGCGTTATAAAACATCGCGGTTCAAGACGTGCGTCAGAAGGGGGGGCGCGCTGCCGCCGAGCTGAAACGCCGCCGCCGAGCTGCGCAAGAATGCACCTGAACGGATCGCACCGCCGCCGAGCTGAAAAAAAAAGGAAATGCATTGCAAGAAGGGAGAGGAGGACGCAACGGAGGACGTGGATGACCAGGGAGGGAATGAGAGAGAGGAGGAGGAGGAAGATGAGAAGGAAGAGGCGGGGCACGAGGGGGGGGGGGCGCAATAGGAGGAGAAGGAGACAGGAACGAGGGGCCATGGGTTGCCTCGAACGCGACACCCTCGACTCATCGACCACGCCCCCTAACGACGGCCACCCTCCGCCCAACCCCCCTATCCCAATCCGACCTCTACCGTATACCCTCATGCCACCCCATCCTCCATCTCCCCTTCCATCTTGATTTCTGTTTCCTTGGATCATCCATCGTCGCGCGCTGCTGCTCGCTGGGGAGGGGGGGGGGGGGGGGGGGGGGGGGGGGGGGGGCGGCAATGTCTCCGTCATGTCGACGTAATCCTCGCCCTCGTGATCGTCACCGCGGCGCTGCTGCTGATGGCCCTCGTCATAGCTGCGGTCGCGGCCGTTGTAGTAGCGCGGCGGATCGCCCTCGTCATAGCTGTCGCGGCCGTAGTAGTGTTGCTGATCGTCCTCGTCATAGCTGTCGCGGCCGTAGTAGTGCTGATGTTGACCCGCGTCATAGCTGGTGCTGCGGCCGTACTAGCGCTGCTGGCTTCCCTCGTCGTAGCTGGCGTCGTGGCCGTAGTAGTGCTGCTGGCTGCCCTCCTCAACGCGGGTGCTGCGGCCGTAGTAGTGCTGCTGGCTGCCCTCGCCATAGCTGGCGTCGCGGCCGTAGTCGCGCTGCTGGTCCCCGTCGTGCGCGTCGACTCCCAGCGACCACACGATCTCCTGCAGCTTCAAGGCCTGGATCCGCGAGCACTGACCGAACGCCCGGCTGAATGCGAGTTGAGTTCATCCCCCCCCTCCCCCATCCCAGTTATTCCCCTGCGCATCATCATCATCATCACCACCACCATCATCATCATCAGCACCATCGTCATCATCGCACTCAACATCACGATCTCCATCACCACCACGATCACCATCATCATCAGCATCACCATCATCACCATCATCATCACCCCCTCTATTCTTTAATACGGCCTCCGCCCCTGCTGACCACGCTTCGCAAGAGCCCTATGGCGCCCTCCCCCAGCCCCCATCGCCAAAACCTTCACCAATGCTCGACATCGCCACCCCCACTTCCGCTCCGAACTGTTCACTCCTTGCACCAAATCGCGTTCCCTCTCCTCCTCCTCATCCTCCTCCTCCTCCTCCTCCTCATCCCCACCCCCCTCCCTCTCCCCGATCCTCCACCTCATCCCCCTCCTCCTCCTCGCCCCCCCCCCTTCCCTCCTCCCCCCCCCTCGTCCTCGCCTTATTCACACATCCCTCCTGACCTCCCTGAGTGATAGCTTCCCCTGTCGATCATATCCCGCCGTCGTCGCCGAAGGGTCTGTCGGCGCCTGGTCGGAGAACCTCGCAGGCGCCGAAGGCGCGCGAGGAGGACCTTGCACTTCTCCGACAGCGCGCCCGCGCGGTCGGCGACGGGCACGTTCGCGCGACCCTTGTGCGCGCCAGGGTTCCTCGGCGAGAGGCGGCGATGAGGACGCGGCGGGGAAGGGGGTCGAGGCGGAGGGGCGATGGGGGGGGGGGGGGAGGATGAGGAAGACGAGGATGAGGGAGATGACGAAGAGACTCATGAGGAGAATGAGGAGGCGGTGGAGGAGGAGGCGGCACATGGCAGAGGGGGCGAGGTGGTGGGTGAGGTCGCGGCGGAGGATTGGAACATGGCAGGGGGATGAGAATCATGAGGAGGCGGTGGATGAGTCCTACTCACCACCCTCCTCCTCCTCCTCGGTCCCTCCTCCCCGATTCCTCCTCATCCTCCTCGCTGTCTCCACGTGATCGCCGCCTCCTCATCTTCCTCCGCGCTACCCCGTCAGCATCCTCTTCCCCCTCGTCTTCTTCGTCCTCCTCTGTCTCAACTGTCTCCTCATCCAGCTCCCCCTCACCCTCCCCCCTCCTCGCCCTCATCCTCTCCCGACGCGCCTGTCCAGCACCATCTGTGCGGCCTCTTTCATGCCGGAGCCCCTGCGCTCCAACTCGGGACAGCGGTGCGCCAGCACGTTTACCTGCGAGGCGTTGGGACAGCGATGCACTTCACGTCAGACTCGCGCGGGGCTCGGCATCTCACGCGATGCCCGCGCGAGACCCACGCGAGGTTCACGCAGTGACACCGAACTCCTGTATCTCACGCGAGGCCCACGCGAGGCCCAACGTGAGATTCACATGGGCCGACAACGGTGGGGAGGGCCATGAGACAGGGTGACTGAGGGGTCGGGGCGCGGGGGGGCACACCAAAGACGATGAGTTGTGAACAGGGGGAACCGGGAGAGATGGAGCATGAGTTTCGAGAAGCCAGCAATCAAGCACTTTGGCTCAATGAGCCTCGCTAGCGGTGCAAGCGGCTTGGCCCTAGATGGCCACATACATTTCACAACAGGATTACGATGCTCACGTTGGTGACGCTGTCATGCGTGTATCGTTCCAGTTTTGGCGCGCCGCGCCGAGGGGATCGCGCTCCTCTTGGCACATCGCGCATGGTCGTCCAACACACCAAGGGCCCCAAGAAGTTCCGCCTCAAATGCTGGAGGACAGCATGCAGGGGCGGCCTCGCGAGTTGGACGACCGCGGCGATGGGCGACGAGCTGCGCGATAGGACAGTCAGGTGAAGTTTCGAAGGGGCGAAGGGCGAGAGGTATGAGCCCATCGAGAGCGAGGGCGAATCCATCGCGGCATACAGGGAAGTGCACGGAGGCAATTGATGCGCGAGGGGGCGCGCCACCACCACTATCACCACCAACGTGCACCACATAGGTTACATCATATCCAAGTTTTCGGGTTCTCATCAGACCCTGGGCCCTTCTGTCCTGGGCCCGACCACCCGCGCCATCACCGTCGCCATCGTCGTCGCATGCGTCCTCGTCATCGGCGCCCTCGTCACCATCATCGCCACCTTCCACCACTACCCCCCCCCCCCCCCCCATCCTCCCCCAGGGGGGGAGAGGTGGAAGAGGAGGGGGCGGAGGGATAGGAAGGGGAGGTATGAGGGAGGCGGGAGGAGGGGAGAGGGATGAGGGGGGAGGGAAGAGGGAGCATCTCTAGTCATGCCCCCCACACACACACACACACACGCACACGCACACGCACACGCACCCCCACCCCCCCCCCACCCCCACCCCCCACCCCACCCCACCCCACCCCCCCCACCCCCGCTTCTCGCGCAGTCGCGACCCCCGCGGCACCAAGTCGGAACAGCGCACGAGGCCCGGGGCGCGGACCGCCCCGTTGCGGCCCAGCGCCCGTCAACGTCCGAGCAGGAAAGCCCGGCGACGGGCGAACACCACGGGGCGCGGGCGTTAGACCCCCCCCACCCCCCCCACCCCCACACCACCACACCTCACACACACACACACACACACACACGCCACACACACCACACACACACACACACACAACACACAAAAAAACACACACACACACACACACACACACACACACACACACACACACACACACACACACACTTGCACTAGTCGAGGGTTTCGCTTGAGAGATCTTCGCAATCTCATTTCCGGCCCCGACTGGCAATCTGACTCTCGCTTGAGAAATCTTCGCAGTCTGGCGCTAGAAATTTTCGCTCAAGGCACATTCGCAATCTGACTTTCGAAAACTTATCACACTAACTTTCGCTTGAGAAAGCGTCGCAAACCGACTTCGCAATAACGAAGGGGCAGGATGAGAAGGATGAGGGGGAGGGTGGGGGAGGAGGAGGGAGGAGGGGGATGAGGAGGTAGGGGAGGAGGATGAGCAGGAGGAGGAAACTGAGAAAGCTAACAGCATAAGAATGGGCAGGATGATGCGGAGGAGGAGGAGGAGGAACACGAGGAGAAGTGGGAGGAACAGGACGACGAGGCCTGTCGGACACCGACCTGGCCAGTGTACTCGATCAAGCCCTTGCCCAAGGAGTGGACGTCCACGCCCGCCGCGGGGGCTCGCTGTGGAACGAACTTCATCGTTCGAAAGAAAAAAACCTGGCTATAAAAAAGGGCCCCACGGCAGGCGACATGAGACAGGGAGCTGCACGGCGGCGCAAAGGAGAGGCCAAGCAATGGAAGAGAAACAACATAGGATGAGTAACAGAGAGGCAGGAGGATCGGTAAACGACAGACGAGGATGAACACGTTGCTGGAGGAGGAGGAGGAGGGGAGGGAGGAGAAGGAGGGCGAGAACAAGAGGAGGAGGATAAGGCAGAGGATGAGGATGAGTACGCAGGAGAAGAAGGAGGAGGAGGAGGAGGAGGAGGAGGAGGAGGAGAAGGGACGAGGACGCACATCCTCATCTTGTTCCTGCTTCTCCTCATCCTTCTCCTCCTCCTCCTCCTCCTCTTCTGCCTCCCCCTCATCCTCCTCGCCCTCGCCCTCGCCTGCGTCCTCCTTCTCCTCCTCCTCCTCCTCCCCCTCCTTCCCCCCTCCTCCCCCTGCTCGTTTTCCTCCTCTTCCTCACGATTGCGCGAGGCTGCCACAGTCACGATTGCACGAACATGCCCCCTTCGCTGCTGTCGCTGCCACAGTCGCGATTGCACGACGCCGACATCGCAAACAGATCGTGTCACAATAGTCCGCAAACCCATGGTGGGTTCTAAGCATGCGAGCTGCAACCTACTGTCCCGATCGAAAATGTGGGTGGGTGGGTGGGTGAGTGGGTGGGTGGATGGGTGGGTCGGTGAGTGGGCGGGCAGGTTGGTCGTGGGTGGGTGGATGGGTGGGCGGTCGCGGGTGGGTTGGTGGGTAGGCGGGCGGGCGGGTGGTTTGGTCGCGGGCGGGCGGGCGGGCGAATGAATGGTCAACGGCAACTACGGCGAGTTTCGACCAAGGCGCGCGCTCGAAACAAAGATCGCGGAATTTCCAGCGCGAGGAACGCGCTGGAAACATGCATTTTCCAGCGCGATCCTGCTTTGATTTCCAGCGCGGGATTTCCAGCGCGCTGGAACGCTGCCCCAGCGCGCGCTTAGGAATATTTCGGCTTTTTCCCGGAGCGCGCCGAGGAAATTCCCGGCTTGTTCCGGGGCATCCAGCGCGACGACTCGCGCTGAATTTGTTTCGTGATTGGGGCATCTGGGGAGCCAAAAGTTTACGTTCACGAAGTTGTCCTGCTTCGGCGCGCGCGCCCTCGCCGGGCCACCGCGCCGGAAACGCGGGGGCTGCCCGAGGGGTTCGGGGCGTCGCGCGGGGCCGCGCCAGCCCTGACCGCGGCGCCCCGCCGACGGCCGCGCGCCGCGGCCATGGAGGGCACCGAGGGGGCTTGGGACCTCCCCGCGTGGACCCCCCCGGTTGTCGGGCTCGCCGAGCCCCTCGAAAAGCCGATCGCGGTGCTTCTCACTGGTCCTCGACCCCTTCGCAGCAACGGTCGGAGGGCCCTAGGGCGGCCAGGTCCATCCCAGGCCCCGCTGACATTCGGCGCGGAGCCCTGAGGCAGGGGGAGGAGCAAAAACACATCCTGTTCTTCTTCCTCCTTCCTCTCCTCCCCCTGCTGCTCCTCCAGCTGCTCTTCCTCCTCAATTTCCCCCCCCCCCTCCTCCTTCTTCTTCTCCACATCCTCTCCCCCCCCCCCCCCCCTCCCCGAGAAGGGAGGGAAGGAAGAAGAATGTTCCCAGCAGCAGTCGAGGCCAACGGGGCCCGGGAAGGGACAGCCCGCGGCGGGCCAAGGTGCTGAACCGAGGCGGGGCCCACTGCTTCTCACGCCAAAAAAAACTGGCGCAGACGACGCATGTAAATTAAGACGCCCCCGGCAGGCGCCCTTGGCGACCGACTGGTTCGCGGGAGAGGGGCGCCCGCCGAGCGAGAAAAAGGCGGGCCAGGGGAGGCCGCCTCTGGGCGGCGAGGGCGGCCAGCCCGAAGAGAAAGGGAAGGGGCAAGGGAGAAGGGGAAGACGGGGGGCGGTCGGTCGTCGTCGCTTCGGGGGGTCGCATGAGATCGTCGTCGGCAATGGTCGTCGTCGTTGGTGGTCGTCGTCGCTGGCAGAGGTCGCCGTCTGGCTACTGGCTACTGCGCAGGAGATCTTCAGAGATCGTCGTCGGCGGCGGTCGAGTCGTCAAAGTAGGGCGTCGTCGGCAGTGGCCAATGCCCAAGGCAGCGCGGCTACATGCGGATCAGGCATCAACTGCCCATGGCAGCCAGCAGCGCCTCGAGCGGCGTTGCCAAAACTGAGCTGCTGCCAGGCATGCCGGAGCACCTCGGCGCGCGCCGCCCCCTCCAAGCCGCGCGCCAGGGACCGCACGCAGGCCGCCGCCGCGTCACCTGGGCGCCCGCCGGTCTCGATGACAAGGTCGCCGCCGCGAGGCGGGCACCTCCGTCGATCGTCGCCCTCGCGGGTCTGGGCGGCAAGGCCATCCCGGCCGGAGCGAGCCCGCCGGCGCGACTGGTCGTCGCTGTGAACGCAGGCAATGCTCGCGTGCAGGTAGACCGCGGTGCCCGTCACCGCGTCGCGGGTGGCAACATCCAGCTCGGTTTCACCCCGCCCCCCAGCCCTCGCGCCGGTCCGGTGCCAGGCTGCAACAAGCTGCTCCGCAGTCGCAACGTAGCCCGTGACCTCGCGGTGGTAGGCCGCGCAGAAATCGCGCATCGCGTCGCGCTTGCCCGTTCCGTAAAGGCCGCACGGGCACTTCAGCGCGCGTCTTCCCCGCCTGTCCAGCAGCGCACCACAGACTGCGCCACCCTGCTTCCGGGGCCGGCACTGCACTACGGGGGCGCAGCGGTCGCAGCGCAGGCGGTCTGCGAGGGCCATTCGGAAGCGACCGTCTGGGATCTTCGCTGGCGTCTCCCCGCCCCTGGCGAATGGGATTTCGAGGTGCTCCGCTGCCCGTGGCCCTCCGGCCCAGCGGAGGTCGACGCGGTCGTCTTCCCGTGTCTGTAGCAGCTGGTCGCGCGCCCGCTCCCGCAGCAGCCCGGCCCAGTGCCCCTGCCGACCAGCGGGGGGCTCGTCGAGACGACAACTAGCCCAGTCCGTCGTCTCGAAGGTCCCGCCCCCCCGCGTCAGCAAATGCGCCTCTGCCCGCCTGATGGAGTCAGTCACCGCAGGGCACCGAGCAGCAAAACTCTGAAGAGACCACGCCCAGGCACGCCCGCACACATCTCAAAGACAGAGCCCAGCTTCCAAGGTAAGTTGCCGCAGCCGCCTCCGCCGCTGAGGTCAGTCCCGGGCCTCCGTGTGCGAGTCGCAGGAAGCACTGCGTCTTTCGGTCGGCGCGCAGCGAGCACCCGAGGAGGTCTTCGGCCCCCCAGACGATGGCCTCGCCCACTCTTGCAGTCCAGCCGCCGTCCTCGTAGTTGGCCCGCAAGAGGTGGGTGGCGCACCCGTTGCAGCACGTCTGCAGCAGGAGGAAACTTTCGCGGGCGCCCAAGCCAGCCGAACGTAGATCCCGGAGTCTCGTCACTATGCAGTCAGCGGCCTGAAAGGCCTCGTCGCCGCCCGCATGGCCGTGCACGACAAGGCGCGAGAGCGGGTCTTCACGATCGAGCGAAGGGGCTGCCGCTCCCAAGCAGCGCAGGGTCGGTTTCTTGAAACGAGCGAGTCGTGGCGGGAGCGGCGCTGCTGGGCCCGCCGTCCAGGCGGCAGTCTTGCTCTCGTTGAGGGTGAGACCAGCGGCAGCGAGGCCTCCCACGACCACGTCTAGCCCCTGCTCGGCGACCGAAGCGGGCAGCACCACCATCACGTCGTCGAGATACGAGAACACGCGAGCTGTTGGAGCCAAGTGGCGCAACCGGGCGTCGATGGCCGCCAGCGGGCCCGCGAGGGCAAGGGCGATGTGCGCTGGGGAGAGCGGGCGGCCTTGGTCGACGCCGCAGTAGCTTTTACTTCCTTGGCAGTAGTGCCTGCGCCCCACCAGAAGTGCGCAGTGGGATGGCAGAGTCAGCTCGCGGCAGGGCCAAGCAGCCCCGGGGCGCGGGCGGCGACCCCCTCGAGCACCATTTCCCGAGGGACTGCGTTGAAAGCGTCAGTAGCGTCAAACGCCATGACTACGTCAGTCGGAGCAGCAGCTGTCAGGGCGGCGATGGCTTCGGGCACCTTTTCGCAGCCCACTGTCCGCCCGACCGCGAACCGGTATATCCGGCAACCGTCTCGTAGCTCGTCTCGGAACACGTGGCATCCGGCCCTTGCTGCTATCCGCCCGTAGAACGGAGCCGCAGGCCACGGGGCGAACCCTGTTGTTGGACTTCCGCGGAGCGATTAGTCGCGCGCCCAGGTTCGCCCGCAGGAAATCTTCCCGGCATTATTCCAAGAGAAACCAAACGGCTACATCCGCGGCGAGGTCGGCCGCCTCATTGCCTGCCGCGGTCGTTGCCCAGTGCTCGAAGCGGCTGCTGTTGGGGCCGGGCCCTGACCGCGCCGGGTACCGACTGAACTGCCGGCGCGCCACGGACACCAGGTCGGCGCGGATGTCGGGCGTCACTGGGGCCACCGCGGGAGGTCGCGTCGGCGGCACGCCTTGCGGGAAGACGAGGCTTGACAGAGCGGCGCGCGCTGTTCCGCTCGTGAAGATGGCGCCCGTGCTGCGGATCAACGACAAGGCCTTGCTGAGCAAGCCTTCGCAGACCAGCGTGTTAATGGACCGCGCTTCCTCCGTCAGGGTCCGCTGCCTCCCCCCCGGCTGCGCCGCGTGGCCGCCGGCGGCGACCGCGTCTCGCCAGAGGGCGCCCCGGTCTCCTTTCCACGCCAGCCGCAGGCGGGCGGCGATGAGCGGGGACAAGCCCCCTTCCCTCTTGCCACGCCGGCGCGGGGTGGCCAGGATGAGTCTGTCCAAATACGCTAGGAGCTTGCCAGCCCGGCTTTCGGCCACGGCGTCGTCCAACTCGCGTGCCATGATGATTTCCTTGCAGACAGTGTCTCGCAGAACCGCCAACTCGCGATGGGCGCCCTTGGGCGTATTACCCAAGGTCGGGACCCAGTCGCGTAAGTCGTCGTACGTCACACTGTCCAACCACTCCACGTTGCGACGGTCTTCGTGTAAATGCACTTCAGGCCGCCCCAGCTGTTCCCTGTCAGTCTTCTGGCAGGTCCGCGTTCCCCAAGCCGTCGTCGCCAGGGTGCTGGCCTGCTCCTTTTCCTGCTCTTCCTCACCCCCTCTTCTCCATCCGTCTCTCTTCTATACAACATCACTGTCGCACCACAGCACGATGCCCAACAACAAATGCTGCCCAAAGCCAACAGCGACCGCTGTCGGGCAGACGGTCTTCTGTCTGAAATGGGCAACGTCCGCGGCGACGCCGACAGCGAGTCCTTTTTCAAAATGGGCAGGAACTGCCGTCGGTTTTCGCCCCCGTTCCCAGACCCCCGACGTCAGTTCTGCTTCAGAAAGTCAAACCCCAGAGATCGCGACCTCTTCCCCTGGCCCCGCTTTTCATCCTGGGCCGTTTTCTGACGGCCCCGAGGCGCGGTGTTGGCCCCCACAAGCCAAAAACAAGGAAAGAACCTCGCGCCGCGTTCCTTTCATGACCCGAGGGGGTCTGGGCTCTCTCCATACCCAGACATCCAGCTGCCCCCATGTTATTTGATGCGTGGGCCCACGAGGTCTGGACCTGGGTCTGGCATGTCCCCCCGCAGGCGGATGTTTGCCAAAAATAAACCATACTAGAAATATATCTACGACTGCGCAAAACCTCGCAATGGGTTTGGGACGCCCAATGAGCGTTCCAAGACGCCCAAGTTGGCCCGAAGACGGGCCACGAGGCGTCCTCGACGGCAGAAGAGGTCCCCACGAGCCCCCCCGAGGGTATCCGAGATGCGTTCCACGAGGGCCCCTAGACGCAAAAATTGGGCCATTCCCTTCGTGAAATGTACATGTGTTACGAATGTCGCTCGGGACCTTTTTTCCCGATGCTCCCCGACGGCCCAAGAGGCCCCCAAACCCGCTCCCAGACGGCCCCAGAAGCCTCCCAGAGGGTCCCCCACAGACACCTAGAGGGCCCAAGATGGGCCAACAGGCGTCTTAGACGGCCCAAGAGGGCTCCGAAAACAGCCCCAAGAGCGCTCCAGGAGCGCTCCGAGTGGCCCTTCACAAAGCTCCACATGGTCCCAGAAGGTCCAAGAGCGATCAAAACCATCGACGACGGCCTCCCGACGGCTCAAGAGGCTTCCCCAGACGCCCCCATAGGCATCCAATATTCCCCCCAAGAGCCCCTCTAGACGCAAAAAAACCGCTCGTTTCCTTCGTAAAACGTACATGTTTTCATACGTGCGCCTTCTGGGGCGCCCCTGCCCGGGACCGTCCCAGAGCCACCCAAACCCGCTCCCAGACGGTCCGCGACGCCTCCAAGAGGGTCCCCACAGAGCCCTCGAGGGGCTCAAGGCGGGCCAACAGACGCCCAAGACGGCCCAAAAAAAGGGCACCGAAAACGTCCCCGAGAGCGCCCCAGGAGCGCTCCGAGTGGCCTCGAAGAGAGCTCCACATGGTCCTCGACGGCCCAAGAGCGATCCAAAACGCTGACGACGGCCTCCAAACGGCTGAAGAGGCCCCCAAGACGCGCCAAAGGCATCCACGCTGCGCCCAAAGACCAAATCGCTCGTTTCCTCCGTAAAACGCATAGTGATTCACACGTGCGCTTTTTGGGGTGTCCACCGCGCTGGACGGTTCCAGATCCACCCAAACCCGCTCCCAGACGGCCCACGACGCCTCCAAGAGGGCCCCCACACAGCCCTCGAGGGCCCCAAGACTGGCCCCCCGACGTCCAACACGACCCGAAAAGAGCTCCGAAAACGGCCCTGCGAGCGCTCCACGAGCGTTCCGACTGGCCTCGAAGAGAGCTCCACATGGTCCTCGACGGTCCAAGAGCGATCCAAAACGCTGACGACGGCCTCCAAACGGCTGAACAGGCCCCCAAGACGCCCAAAGAGGCATCCACGATGCGTCCCTGGAGGGCCTCTAGCCGCGCAAAATCGCCTGTTCCTGCGTAAACCGTATGTTTTGTCGTACGTGCGCCTGGTGGAGTGCCCTCCGCTCCTGGGCGGCCCGAGAGTGGAGTGGGCTGCGGCGACGACCCTGCCATCGGCATTTGAAGCCACAGCAACACTGGAACAATCCTGTAAGAAGCACGTGGTTTTCCTGAGGCGCGGGAAAGGGAGCCTCGTTGCCAAAGGAGCAGCCGCCGCGCAAAACGTGCCCTTCCTCGCCCCCTGGAGCAGCCGCATGCAAAGCACATTGCCAACCCGGACCGCAAGACACGATTCTCTCGGAGCAACTTTGGATAGATTGCGGAAAAGCCGCTGTCATCGAAACTTAATGTCACAGTGACACCCGAGCATCCCAACGAAACTCGCATGAACGGTCTCGTCGGAGGAAGGCCTGGCTACCAAAGGATCTTGCGCCGAACGAGCCTGACCATCCTCAAGCCCCCACCGCGACCGCATAGAGAACGCACACTCACCACCAGACCGCACAGAGCGATTATCCTCACACGACAATTGGGTTTTGATTTTTTGTTGATCGGGTCTCGATCTGTCCAAAGCCTCCAACGCGCCTCTGAGGATGACATCCTCCAAGAGGCACCCCCGTTGGTCCGGGGGACGCAAGACCGGCTTCAAAACCTTCACCCTGCGCGGTGGGACGTCCGCACACTGCGAGATTCTCCTCGCAGGGTTTTTGTCGGAGTCCTCTTACAATGTTGCGGTTGAGAAGAGACAGAATCTGCATCACTAATCGCTCCTCCTTTTTCTGAACCACCTCATGCCTCCTCCTTTTCCCCAAACTTGCGTCGCAGCAGCTCAACTCGCCGTTATTGATTCCGCACACGCGTGAGCCTCGCCGCAATGCGTCGGCGACGTCCGATCTGCACTTGTGTTTCAAAGACGTTGAACAATATCTTCGGAAAAGAAACCCGCAAGCCAGCATATGAGGGGGACGCCCCTACGTATGTACACATTTGTATATATATATATATATATATATATAGATAGATAGATAGATATATATATATATATAGATAGATAGATAGATAGATAAATAGATAAATAGATATATATGCGTATACACATGCACACATATGTATACATACACATATATATATATACTTGCGATGCGGGGGGACGCCCCTGTATCATCTGGCTTATATATGTACATGCCCGGCACACGCAAAAACTAATTGAGATCAGCTCGTGACCGATGTCGCTGGCGCCTCATTATCATCCGCTGTCGCTGGCGCCGAATGAACACACCACGAGCCAATTCTTGAGCCCAAAGACACGCTGTCGAATGGCACCGCGCAGTGCCACCTCTGTGCACGCATGCCTGCCCATGTTATGTACGCGTGTGTGTGTGTACAATACAAGATTGCAGATGCTTCTGTGTATATATACACATATGTTTATGTGTGTATATATACGATCAGTAGTACATAAAAACGTACCAAGTTGCGGAGGGTGGACCTGATGCGAGGCCGCAGCGACCGGCGGCAATTTGGCGCGGCGACATGGGGGGGCAGTGCACAAGAAAAAGCCACGCGCGAGATAGCGAGAGCCAGATTGTTAATGCTGCACGGACCCCCCCCCAACCCAAGGCCTTCCCAGATATCCCAAGGGGTCGGCGGTGCGGCGTAAGCCCATGAATATATCTACGAATGCGCAAAACAAGTCACAAAAAATCGAGCCCATATTATGTGTAACTATTTTGAACTTTCCCCCTGTAGAGGGACAAGCCCGACTGAAGCCTGGACCACTTTCCTGTGGGGCCCGTTCTTCGTCCCGAGTCGTTCTTTGACAGTCCCGAGGCCCAGCCAGGGCGCCCAAAGGCCGAAAGCTGACGAAAACCCTCCGCACCAATCTTGTCGGAGCGTCGGATCTCTGGGTACCCATTTCGATCGGACCCAGCCGAATTGAGGGGCAATGATAGGGGGGGTAGGCATAGGGGGGATGCATCGACCTGGAACCGGCGATACATCGTCGATAGATCGGCGACAAGGCCCCCGATAGTGAATACGCACCCTCCTGGGCGGGGTGGGGCTATCGGGCTCAATCGGGAATCAGTGGGCGATTGGGGGTCGATGCATTCCCCCCTTGTGCTTGTCGCCCCCTATTGTTGGCCCCGGCGAATGCCGCGGCGCGCCTCCGGCAGCAGCCGGCGCGCGGCGGCGCCGCCGCGCGCAGCGCCCCGCACGCCGTCCAGCCGCAGCGCCACGCCGGCCAGCAGCCCCTCGACGCTCCGCGGCCACGCGGCGCGGAGGGCCGCCGCGGCCGAGGGTGCCTCCGCGCTGGCCTCCTGGTGGTGGGGGGGCTCCCTCCTCGATGTGTCTCCTCGACGCTCCTCCTCGATGCTCCTTCGCGTTCCTCCTCCCTCCTGCCCTGCCTTGCTGCCTCCCTGCCTCCCTGCCTCCTCCGCCTCCACGTCAGGCTCCTCCTGGGGGGAAAGGGGCTTCTCCCTCCTCCCCATCCTCCCTCCGTCGTCCGTCCTCCGTCCTCCTCCTCGATGCTTCTCCCTCCCTCCCTCCTTAAGCCTCCCTCTCCTCCTCCTGCTCCTCCTCCTCCTCCTCCTCTTCCTCCTCCTCGTCCGCCTCCTCCTCCGCCTCCTCCTCCTCCTCCTCCTCCTCCTCCCCTCCTCCTCATCCTCCTGCTCCTCCTGCTCCTCCTCCGCCTCCTCCTCCTCCTCCTCATCCTCATCCTCCTTCCTCCTCCTTCCTCTCCTCCTCCGCCTCCGCCTCCCGCCTCCTCCTCCTCCTCCTCTCTCCTCCTCCTCCTCCTCCCCCTCCTCCTCCCCCCCCTCCTCCCCCTCCTCCTTCCTCCTCCTTCCTCCTCCTCCTCGATCCTCCTCCTCGATCCCCTTCTCGGCTTCCGCTTCCTTCCTCCCTCCCTCCCTCTCTCCCTGGGTCTTCGTGGCTCGCATACGTTCCGGCGGTTTTTGGGTGAAGCCTGCTGGGGCCTGCAGGGGAGGGGGCGGGCGGCGGGGGGTGGGGAGGAGGGAGAGCCAGATCGGATCGACTCGACAGGAGGAAACGTCGAGAATCGCAGCGGTGTCTTGGGTCTGGGGAGAAGGGAGGACGAGAGAGCAGGAAGAGGGAGGGAGGCGGAAAAGGTGGGAGGGAGGGAGGGAGAGGGAGGCACGGGAACGAGGGAGGGAGGCAGGGAAAGGGAGGGAGGGGGAGCAGGAGGAGGAGCAGGCGGCAGCAGCAGCGAGAGCAGAAGGGGGAGAATGTGCCTGTCATCCGTGTAACCCCTGGACATGGTTTAAGCCTCACAATCGTGAACTGCGCGGTAACCTCATCCGCGAACCAGAATACGAAGGATAATGATAAACGAAAGTGTGCGCAACACCTGGAAACCCGACCAGCCCTCGGGGCGAAGGTGGCGTAACAACCCCTCAAATGATTATTCTAGCAAACCCAAGTTGTGCTCTTCTCTCTGCCCAAGCCCCTCGTTCCCTTGCTCGGGGGAGGGTCTTGTCATTGCCCGACCACACAAACACACAGGCACGCACACACGCACGCACGCACGCACGCACGCACGCACGCACGCACGCACGCACGCACGCACGCGCGCACACACACACACACACACACACACACACGCACGCACGCACGCACGCACGCACGCACGCACGCACGCACGCACGCACGCACGCACGCAAGCACGCACGCACGCACGCACACAACACACCACACACACACACACACACACACACACACACACACACACACACCACACACACACACACACGCGCACGCACGCACGCACGCACGCACGCACGCTCGCACGCACGCACGCACGCACGCACGCACGCACGCAAGCACGCACGCGCGCACACACACACACACACACACACACGCACACACACAACACCACCACCACTCCTGTCAACAAAAACCATACAACAGATACGTTGCGTCCATTTCTGGAGCATGCCCGGGCGCCCCGCGACCACTTTGCAATGGTTTTCCACAGGGACGGCGGGTGTGCACGACTCATGTTGCTTGCTGCGCGCAGGCCAACCCTCCCTATCAGAAAATCCGCCGAACCTGTCGGCGTGAGGAATCGGTTGTTCTCGTCCGTGCTTTCCCACCTTCTCCGTCTCCTTCTCGTTCGTCTCCCCCTCCTCCTCCTCCTCCTCCTCCTCCTCCTCCTCCTCCTCCTTCCTCCTCCGTCTCTTCCTCCTTCATCGCTTCCTCCTGCGCACAGTGAACTGACTCGAAGGGTTTCCACTTCCCTTTCTTCCCTTCCCCGGCCCGGGGGGGGGGGGCCCGGGAAACACCCGGGGGGGGTCCCTGGGAGGGTCCTGGGGGGGGTCCCGGGTCAGAATACCACCTCCCTCCTCCTCTTCCTGGGCGTCTTTTGCCACCTTGGGGGGGTCCTGGGGGACCTCTCCTGATCCTCCTCCTCCTGTTGCTCCCCCACGCGTTCCCCGAAGGCTTTCCAAACCG
The DNA here is from genome assembly GCA_963575745.1 of Prorocentrum cordatum. Lineage (NCBI taxonomy): Eukaryota > Dinophyceae > Prorocentrales > Prorocentraceae > Prorocentrum > Prorocentrum cordatum. The sequence continues at coordinate 111,974 of CAUYUJ010019502.1, forward strand.
ACTCGGGGAACAACTGGCCCGATAGCTTGGCCAAGCTCTAGCCAAACTGTCGGCCACATATGCGCGTCCACAGGGGCAGGGGGCGGCGGTGATTCGCCGTAGGCATCTTCGATAACGCCAACGTCTCAATATGCGCTGGTGATTCCTTCCGCCCCCGCATAATGTTCCCACATGCGCCAAGGCAGCGCCGAGACGCACCGACTCGACTCTGCTAGATCCGAGTCTGATAGAAAGGGGGCCGGCGGCAGCGGGCGAAACCCTTACGGATAGCTTCCGAAATGCCTCCAAGAGGCTCCAAGACCACTCCAAGATGGTTCCAAAAGAAATCCGAGCCTTTCGAGGCACCCTCAAAGACGCCAACATCCGTCAAAAGCCGAGGGAAACTCAATGTGACTTGCCTTCTCGCCCGTTGGCTTCCCATTTGCTTTGAGGCCTCAGGCTTGTCCTGCGATGGCCCCCAAGAGCACGTTGTCCGCCTCCGAAGAAGGCGGGCTGAATCCCACCAGCCCGTTAGGGCGTGAGAGGCTCAGAGCGCTTGATCTTCCAACCCCCTTCTTCCCCTTTGGGGAAGGGTGTATCACTGCTCCCTATTAATATGCACCCCCTCCCCAACCTGGCCTGCAGCCAACCCGGAACAATGCCGACCCCATGATCAGCCCCCCCACCATCCCTGTCAGAAACAAGACCAAGCACACTCTGCCTTGACATTTCGAGCATGAGCGGCCGCCCCGCGACCAGTCTGGGCATTTTGAGAG
>CAUYUJ010019502.1:117728-178614 GCA_963575745.1 Prorocentrum cordatum
CAGCGACACCTTGAAGCCCAACTCCTCCAACAGGCGGCAGAGCATCCTCGTGGCGCCCAGGATGGTCGCCTCGATCCTCCTTCTCTTCCTCCTCCACCTCCTCCTCCTCGCCCTCTCCCTCCGCTTCCTCCTCCTCCTCCTCCTCCTCCTTTTCCTCCTCACCTGGTTCCTTAGTCCCTAATGCCCCTGATCTTGAGGACGCGCCTGATCTTGTCGCTGCTGCTGTTTATGCTCCTGATATTGCTGACGTTCCTGCTCAGATTGCGTTTCTTCCTCCTCCTCCTCCTCCTCCTGGAACGTCGTCCGTGGAAGCTGGTCCGCATAGATGGCCGAAGCTCGGACATCCTGCCGCTGCGGGCGCGGCAACTGCATGCCACTACCGGTACCCCGTTGGAGCCCGATGTGGTTTGGATGGCCACCCCTGTCGATGGACAGGCGTCGGCATCCAAAGGCGGCGCGCCGATGGGTGCAGGAGGACGGGGCTTGGCTTCTCAGCAGGCAGGGTGCCTCTCAGAAGCCCTGGGAGGACTTCTCTTTTGTCCTCCAGGGGGTTCTGCGAATCACGTTTCTGATTATATAGCCTTGCCCAGTTTCCCTCCTGGCCCCTTAGGCGCGCCGCCAACATCTCGAGCCCACACCCAGGATGCCCAAACCTGTTCTTTGGCAGGCCTGACATCCAAACCCTCGCAACGAGGGCACAGCTGGGCATTCGAGGAAGCTGGTCCGCGTAGACGGCCAGAGCTCGGCCATCTGCCGTTGCGGGCGCGGCAGCTGTCTGCCAGTCCTGGTATCCTGTGGGAAGCAGCTTTGGCTTGGATGGCCAGCCCTGTCGGTTGACGGGCGTTGGCATCCACAACTTCGAGCCTAGAGCTAGGATGCCCGCTCGTGTCTCCAGGGAACTCATGGGCATCCGACCCTCACAACGAGGCCATAACTAGGCATCCGAGGCACTCGGTCTGCATAGATGGCCGAAGCTCGGACATCCTGCCGTTGCGGGCGCGGCAACGTACCCTCACGTCGTGTGGTACGGGGTTAAGGCGCCTCGTATGCCATATCGTTTCAGGTCCTCCTCCTCCTCCTCCTCCTCCTCCTCCTCCTCCTCCTCCTCCCCCTCCTCCTCCTCCTCCTCCCCCTCCTCCTCCTCCTCCTCCCCGTCCCCCTCCCCTCCTCCTCCTCCTTATCCTCTTCTTCCACCTCTCTCCTCCTCCTCCTCCTCTCCTCCTCCTCCTCCTCCTCCTCCTCCTCCTCCTCCTCCTCCTCCTCCTCCTCCTCCTCCTCCTCCTCCTCCTCCTCCTCCTCCTCCTCCTCCTCCTCCTCCTCCTCCTCCTGTCTCCTCCACCCCTCACTTATCCTTTTCTTCCTCCCCCTCTCCCCCCTCTTCCTCCTCCCCCTTCGATGGGGGGGGGGGCTGAAGTCTAGCCGCCCTCGTTTTTCCGCCGTAGCCTCTAAAATGGCCCCAAGAGGCCCCCCAGACCTCCCCACTGAGTCCCAAAACGACACCCAGAAGGTCCTAAAAGGGCCAAGCTGGCTTCCAACATGAATCTAACATAGTTCCGCCAGGCCTTCGAAGCACTTCCAAGAAACTCGCAGATCGAAAGCTCCGCGTAGGCTTGCTTCTTGGACGAAAGACCGACCGTTCGGTACTACCTTCCTCTCAGCGGCGGTTAGCTGCGACCCTGGATGCCCCTCGGGAAATGGCGGCCGTGTCCACTGGCCAGGTGCACCTGTGATCCGTACGAGGTGCGGTGATGTCTGTCCCCACCGCCCCTCTCCTCGGGTCCCCCTCGGGCCGGGCTCAGGCCACGCCCCCTGCCCTTGGACTTCGAGGTGGTCTCTTCCTTGCGCCCCACCCTCGCCGGACGCCCCTTGGGAGCCCCTCAGCGTGGGGGGTCGGTGATGTCTGTCCACACCGCCCCACCCTCCGGGTCTCCCCCAGGCTGGGTTGCCGCCAGGTTTGTATCCTGGTCTCGGAGGCTTTCGTCCCCACACCCCAGGGCTGCCCAGGACCCCCGCTGACAGCGGTAACGTTACCTCACCTTCAGCGGCGATTAGCTGCGACCCTGGACGCCCGCGTGGAATGGCGGATTCGACGGTGGCCCTGGATCCCTGCAGGGAATGACGGATTCGGCGGATAAGGCCGTCCCACGGTGGCCTTCGGCGTACATCAAGCGGCTGCCGCCGTGCAGTTCCACCCTGGACGCCCCACCTTGCTGGCGATGTTCTTCCCCACCAGCTTGGCCTCACGCAGCGCTTCAGCCAGCGCCCGCGCAGCCGTACGTGGATGGCCCCCTGCAGGATCGATGGCTACTCATGTTGCGCGGGTTGGCGGCCCCTGGAGGTCAGCCCGCTTCGAGTGGTTCAGCCTTCGCAGCCACGGCCGCCCCCCGGGCCCGTCCCACCCCAAGCTTGGTATTCGACGTTCCTCGGCGGAGCAGCACAGCTGGCTCGCACACGCCGTTGGCGCGGCTTGGGCTTGGCGCCCCACTGGCGACGGCCCATCGCTTACCACGTCTGGACACTCCGACGGCATGTTGGACGCGCCGCCCACAGCTATCGTCCTCATGCTCCTTCGGGTTTGCCACTCGGCACCTCTTGAATTCACCCACCAGCATTTTGCCGTGTTGCAAGTGCTCGAGCACCCTGGATGCCCCCTGCTTGCAGCTTCTCCCGCGCAGTCAGCCGCTGCTGTATGAGTGGACCGGCCGGCTTGCGGCGCGTCTAGCTGCTAATTAGGCCGATGTCGTGACCCGTAGCGCTTCTGACTCCGCTTGCGCCTTCGCTTGCGGACGCGACCAAAAAGTAGGCTTGCTTGTGTTTGCTTCCCCGGATCACCAGGAATACCATATCTGAGTATATCACAAGGGCAAATAATACATGCATCCCACGACGGGCAACGCTGTGCCCAATCGGAGAAGAGAGGGAGGTGAGAAAGGGAGCAGGGCAAGTAGATTGAGCAAACCCAAAACAAGAAATGGTCGCATTGGACCGATTTGCAAGCCGTGCGCTACACTCGCCGTCACAGATTCGATGCTGGCGCCAGACGCAAACGAGTGGGGGGTAAGAGCACGCCCCAAAGATAGACAACAGACAACGTAGGCTATAAGCTAAAAGACAATGCCGATGGCGTCCCACATCGACACCCTGTCGCTGGCGGATCGCACATCGACGACACAATGACTAGCACACGATCAGGTAAATATTCACACAATTCTTAAAAAGCAACTCAGGTCTGGCCGGCAGAAAAAAGAAGGCCAATGCCGGCGGTACGTGAGCAGCTCGGCCTCAGAACTGCTGCGCGCTCGCTATGCTGCGGCCAAGGCCGATTCCTCCTGAATGCTGCCGAGGAGCTTGGCCTGCTTGCTCTCCCCGCTCTTCTGCCGCTGGAACTCGCTGGCTCCGCTCAACTGCCGCTCGAACTGCGACTCCAAAGCCACCGACTGCTGGATTGTGTCCCCTAGAGAATGGACATAGACATCGTGGACAAGGGCGAGGCTGCAGTACAAGCCCGAAGGCATGAGTAGCGTCCAGAGCTTGAGAGCGTTGTACGCGATGGAGCCCAAGCACGCGCCTCCAATGAATCCGACAAGGAGAAGACTCATGAGAATCACCTTGTTTCTGTCCGCAGTATGCTCTTCCCAATCTTCTGGCGCAAAGTTTCTGCATTTGGACAGAAACCTGGAAATGATTCGACCAACGGCCAAGCCCAGGTCCGTGCCCGTTCCGGTCATGTGAGTCGTGCGAATGACGTTTCCGCTCCAAGACGAGCAGAGCCCGTTCTGAAGGCCGCAGCCAAGGGCCAAGAGGTGCGCGCCGAGAAGACCGTGGCCGCTCAAGACGATCGGACTGGCAATGATGAGCGCGAGAATCATGAGGGCTGACGAGTAGGGCGCCTTGCCGATCTTAAGCGTCGCCTTGGGGATGAGCAGGCCGCACAGGGTTGACCCGATGATGAAGTCAAGAACGAGCAGCACGGGCGTTGGCACATCCCCAGGCTGGTCTCCAAACTGGCGGAGCCCGATCGCCGTGGAAGAGCCGGAGACGTGGCTGACGTACGTACCGAACTTGGCGAACGCCACAGCATTGACCATTCCAGCGCAGATCGCCAAGGTCAAGCCGCTCACGTGCAGTTGCTGCTGATGGCCTCGAGCACTGCAAGCCTATCCTGGAGAGCGGTGCGAAACTGGCGGCTGTCGAGCGCTTCGCCTATTGACCCCAAAGCCTTGTCGCTGATCATCAGTGACTCCGAGCGTTGCAACGTGCTGGGCATCTTCGCGTAGAAGTGGGCCTTCTTCCACTCGCGAGCGAGCAAGTAGGACTCTGAACCACTGGATTGAGATAGGCAACTTGAGCCAAAATGGCTTGAGGCTTTATGGTTGACTCGACTTTGTCGCTTTCGCCTTCATCATCGTCTATCGTCTCATTCTTCCTCCGCCATCCTTCTACTGGTTGGTCATCATCTTCTTCTTCCTCTTCTTCTTCCCCTCGTCCTACTCGTCCCTTGTTCTGTTCGTCCTTCCTGCTCCGATTGTCAAAGATCCGCCACCGCGCCCCCTGGCACGTTGGGGCGTGGAAAAATGCCAAGGTCTGTCTGGTAGGGTTTCAGACAGGACCACCCCTCCCTCCACAAGCAGACTCTTGCGTGCATTCCCCTCCTTGGATGGTGCACTTCCAGCTCGACAGCGAATACCCGATCCCAAATTCCACGCGTGCCCGCTCGAGGATGGTGCACTTCCCGCGTGGCAGCTAATGCCTGAACCCCCGTGCACGCGCGCCCGCTCAAGGATGGTGCACTTCCCGCATGGTAGCGAATGCCTGAGCCCTCGTTCCAGGCGCACCCGCGCGAGAACAATGCACTTCCCGCATGGCTGCTAACTCCTAGACCCCTCACCCCACGCGCTCCCGCTCGAGGATCGTGCACTTCCCGCATTCCCAGGCGTTGCTCCCAAGTGCTCAAGGACCTCCCAAGCCACGATCTCCCCAAGACGGCCCAAGAGGGCCCCACGGGATCCCTATAAGACTGCCTCTGAGGAGGCCTAGGCAGCCCCAAGACGGCCCACGCGAGTTTCATTGCATGACCTCAGCATCATCACCACCATCATCACCTCGACCATCATCATCAGCACCAACACCACCACCACCACCATCATCATCATCCTCCTCCTCCTCCTCCTCCTCCTCATCATCATCATCATCATGATCAACATCATCATCACCAGCATCAACATCAACATCATCATCGTCATCATCACCATCCTTATCATAATCATCGTCATCATCATCAGCATCATCATCACCATCATCATCAGCAGCATCAGCATCACGTAGCATTATCATCAGCAGCAGCATCACCATCATCATCATCATCAGCATCATCAGCATCATCATCATCGTCGGCAGACGCAGTATCCTCCTCATCATCATCATCATCATCATCATCATCATCATCAGCAGCAGCATCATCATCATCAGCCTCATCATCATCGGCACCCTCGTCATCAGCGACAGCATCATCAGCATCATCATCACCATAACCAACAACGTCAGCATCATTGTAAGTATCGTCATCATCAGCAGCATCATCATCATCAGCAGCGCATCGTGAGCAGAATCATCATCAGAAGCAGTAAAAAACAGCAGCATGGTCAACATCCGCAGCATCATCATCACCATCATCATCAGAATCAGCATCAGCAGCTGCATCAGTATCAGCATCACCACCATCACAATCACCATCATCACCACCACCATCTTCAGCACAGTCATCATCATCATCATCAGCATCATCATCATTACCAGCAGTGCCACCATCATCACCATCATCAAAATCAGCATCCCCATGACCAGCATATACATATCATCACCATAATCAGCAGCAGCATCATCATCGCCGTCGAATCATAAACATCATCATCAGCATCCTCAGCATTACCATCATCATCAGCATCCTGATCAGCATCATAAGCATCACCAGCATCGCCATCAGTATCAACATAAGTATAACAATCGGAATCGCCATCAGCATCAGCAACAGCATCAGTATCACCATTATCATAATCATCTGCATCATCATCATCATCGTCGCCATCAACATCAACATCATCGTCATCACCAGCCGCATACGCCGCATCAGCATCAGCCTCATCCTCATTATCACAAGCATCATCATCATAAGCGTCATCATCATTTTCATCACATCATCATCATCATCGTCGTCATGACCATCATCCTGATCACCATCAGCATTATTGTCCGCAGCACTCGCAGCCGGTGTATCAGCGTCGTCATCATCATCGCAAGCAGCATCATCACCATCATCATCAGCATCTGCAACATCGCTATCATCATCAGCATCATCAGCATCATCAGCATCATGATCATCACATTCATATTCATCTTCATCGTCATCATCAGCAGCAGCATCATCAGCACCAGAATGATAAGCAACGTCATCGTCATCGTCATCGTCGTCATCATCATCGTCATCCTCCTCCTCATCCTCCTCCTCATTACCACCACCATCACCATCATCATTATCATCGTCTTCGTCGTCGTTGTCGTCATCACCCCCTAGCCTCCTTATAATCCTCATCATCCTCATCACGGCCCGAAACTGGAAGACACAAGGTGTCACACGTGACGGCATCCCCCCTCGAACAGTCGCCACCCAGAAAGCTGGGCTGGCACGGTAGCGGGATTTGCCGCCTGCAGCGGGGTTGCGACATTCCTGCTCCGAGAGGGTCCCGAAACAACTCCACGAGGGCCTCCAGCACAATCCAATGGAGCCGCCGTGGCATTTGAATAGTTGTTAGAATCGTTCGACACATTTCCAGGGCGGCTGTTCCACCGCCTGCTTCGACACTTAGACCGATCTAAACAACTCGCCTGGCGTGACTGCGCCTCTGAACGCGCTCGGAGCACCACGGAACACGTCCGAAAACCTCAAGCATCGAATCCTCATGCTACCCACTCCTCCCCTCGAGCTCTCGGCCCTCTCGCAGCAGAGGACCCTCCTGTCGTCGCCCTCCTCCAACGACAGCCGAGACGATCCTCCTCGAACACCCCTCCTCCATCTCGAACCCCCCCTCCTCCTCCTCCTCTTCCTCCTCCTCCTCCTCCTCCTCCTCCTCTCCTCCTCCTCCTCCTCCTCCTCCTCCTCCTCCTCCTCCTCGAACCCCCCTCTTCCTCCTCCTCCTCCTCCTCCTCCTCCTCCTCCTCCTCCTCCTTCTCCTCCTTCTCCTCCTCCTCCTCCGCCTCCTCCTCATCCTCCTCGACAAGCAGCGACGGCCAGGATCGGCGAGCGCGTGCTCCCGGGGGCTCCGCCGACCCCCCCGCGCTGCCCCCCCTCCTGGGCGAGGGCCAGCCAGCGCCCCACCGCCGCCAGCGCAACGGCGGCCAGGTGCAGATGCATGTCCTCCTCGGTCACCCTGGGCCTGCCATTGCAGGAGGGGGAGGAGGAGGAGGAGGTGGAGGAGGAGCAGGAGGAGGAGAAGGAGGGAGGAGGCTGCGATGTTGGCGCCAGGACAGGCGACCGACCCTGCGGCGCGCAGATCTGCCCCCGAAGAGGAGGGAGGGTCGGACGTCTGCCGGGGGGAACGAAAGGGGGGGGGTAGCACAGGGTAGGGTAGAGAATCAGCTCACGTAGCTAATTTTCCCAGCGCCTCCCGGCGCGGGGAGGCGCCCATGTATCGAGGCACGGGCCCGGCGGCGGGGCCGAGACCAGCTGCATGCAGCAGATTTCGTTACCCCCCCCTTCCCTATCCCTCCCTTGCATTCGGCCCGACAGGAGGGAGGGTCCGACGTCTAGGCTTTTCGGACGCTCTCGCTGGCGTTCCGAGGGCTCGAGGGTTCGAGGAAGCTCGAGGTTTTCGGGCCTCCCCGTCGCTGCTCGGCGGCTTTCCAGCCTCGGTCACCTTGGGCCTCCCGCCGCAAAAGGGGGGAGGATGAAGAGTCAGAGGAGGGTGAGAAGATGGAGGGGGGATGAGGAGTGAGAGGAGGATGAGGAGGAGGAGGAGGAGGAGGAGAAGGAGGACGAGGAGGAGGAGGAGGAGGAGGAGGAGGAGGAGGAGGAGAAGAAGGAGGAGGAGGAGGGAGGAGGGGGACGAGGAGGAGGGGGAGGAGGAGGGGGACGAGGAGGAGGGAGAGGAGGAGGAGGTGGACGAGGAGGAGGAGGAGGAGGAGGAGGAGGTGGATGAGAAGGAAGAGGTGGAGCAAGAGGAGAGCCAAAGAAGAGGAGGAGGCAGTTCGAGGAGCTGGCGCGCCGTGCGTCGCCCGCGGTCTCGCCCTGGCGAGCCTGGGAGGGAGGGAAGGAACCAGACCAAAAACATTAGAGATAATGGTATGTTTAGGTCGGGCATGTCCCCCTACAGGCGCATTTTGGGCGAAAAATGCAAAATATTCAAAACAATACACCAAAAATCTCCCCCCCCCCCAACAAAAAACGTCCCCAAGCTATTGTTCCCTATTTTTGAATCATCCTCCTGTAGAGGACAGTCCCGACTTAAAGAAAGGGTCATTAGCTAACAGCGAAGACTGATAGGTTTCTAATGGGGTCAAAAGAGAGCATCTGATGACTCCCCGGAAAGGTCTGGGCGGGAGCTGGACAGGCGAGAACCGGGCTCGTTTTAAGCAAACAGTCACACACTTCGTGCTCTTCGACCTCCCAGAACTCCATTCCCGGGCCACATTTTGAATGCCCGGAGCCAACTGTAGGCCACTTCGTGCTCTTCGACCTCCCAGAACTCCATTCCCGGGCCACATTTTGGATGCCCGGAGCCAACTGTAGGCCACTTCGTGCTCTTCGACTTCCCAGAACTCCATTCCCGGGCCACATTTTTGATGCCCGGAGCCAACTGTAGGCCACTTCGTGCTCTTCGACTTCCCAGAACTCCATTCCACGGGAACTGTCCATTTCGGAAATTCCCCACATTTTGGATGCCCGGAGCCAACTGTAGGCCACTTCGTGCTCTTGGACTTCCCAGAACACCATTCCCGGGCCACATTTTGAATGCCCGGAGCCAACTGTAGGCCACTTCGTGCTCTTCCACTTCCCAGAACTCCACTCCCGGGCCACATTTTGAATGCCCGGAGCCAACGTTACGCCACTTCGTGCTCTGCTACTACCACTGCTCCCATCACTCCTACTTGTTCACTCCACACACTACAACTACTACTTCACTGCTACCACTACTACCATCACTACTACTTCTACTGCTACTACTACTGTTACTATTACTGCTGCTGCTGCTGCTGCTGCTGCTGTTGCTGCTGTTGCTGCTGCTAGTGTAGCTATTGCTACTGCAACTACTGGCAGTGCCACTGCGACTGCCGCTGATGTTGCCACTGCGACTGCCACTGCGAATCCGAGTGCGACTGCGAGAACACCAGAATTCTACAACAGCACTCTTACATGAATACCACAGGCAATGTTTCCAGCTATGCTTCTACACATCGCTGTTAGGTTGCTTTGCTGGGATAATTGTGTTCTCGATGATGGGTGGTGCAACTCCATGCGTCCTGAACTACGTCCAGGCTTAAGCTGCGGCCCCTCACCCGCGGCGAGGCTGAACCCCTGCCACCCTGCCCCGCCAGATAATCACCAGGCGAGCCTAGGAACGAGGGAGGGAGGGAGCCTGGGGAACCAGACCCCCTCGAGTCGCGGAAAAAAACACAAACCTGGGTTTCACGTTATGTTTAGAACTTCCAGGGGGCCTTACCAGCCCTCGGGGCCATTTAAAGACGGCTCAGGTTGCAGGGCCAGCCCCTGGGAAGGTTGCCAAAACTCTCGGGCTCCTCCTCGGTCACCTTCGGCCGGCCGCTGCAAAAGAAACCTGGCATCGCATTGTTGCTCGCGCCTCCCGATTTTTACCTGTCCCCGAATCTCCGACAACATGATTTGTCAGTCCGGGCGTTTTTCACTCCATGCGGGCCATTGAAGCCCCAGGGCCATCACAAACGGATCCTTGGGACCGCATATTGAAAAGAAAACATCGGCGGATGTTAGGGTTTCGAGCACCGGCACCCTCGCGAATCGATCTGGTTCGAAAACAAAAGAACGACCGAACGAACGACCGCCGGAGCCGTGCATGCTCCACCAGGGACCCCAGCCAGCCCACGCCGACCCCGGCCGAGCGCAGAGGCCGCAGTCTCAAAGTAGGGCAACGGGAGGAGTTGGAGGAAGTGGGGTTGCACGTGGACTGGAGGAGGAGTGGAAGCAGTGGCGGCCTCAACTTTCGCCTCTAACTGCGGTGTGTGATCACATGCTCGATCATCGAACATGCAGTTACCGTCGACGACGACCTCTTGCATTATTTGACGGACATGCTCACATAATTTTTGAGCGCAAGTTACTGGAGGGCGATGGATGGGGGAGAAGAAAGGTGCCCTTTTCTGGCCCTGGGGACACCCTCTGGGGCCCTGAAGGGCCCCTCCCTTGTCTACAGTCCTTGCTGCCCCCCATGTATCGCCCCCCCCAACGCGCCCCCTGGATTATAAAGATCGGTTGCCTGCCAGCAGACTGGAGAGGCCATTTTTTTCTGTAACCAAAATACACGGCATCATAAATGCAGAATCAATATGAAAAGCAGTTTGGTGTCGAGAAAACCCGGTCGATTTTCGACGCTTTGATCGTTGCTCCCCTGACGAAGAGCGTCGACTTCAACGAAGACCTGCGGCTGGTTAGCGTGAATCTGCGCCAAACCTTTGACCGGGTTGAACGGGAAAAGCTATCCCTGGGCCCCCCGTGCACAAAGAACCTCTTCTGGGTACTGTCCCAAACTGGAACCGTGGGTGATGACTTCCGCGTTCCCAGCAAAACGGGGCGCCTGACACGGCGACGTGCTATCACCTCTCACGCTCGACAGTGTCCTGCAAGTTGCAATCCGACGGTGGTGGGCGAAATGAAGAGGCAAGGAGATCGTGGAGTATACGGGCTGTTACGCGAGACGCGCAGGTTTTCATGCTTCATGGCCACCTCATCCTCGTCCTCCCGCTCATCATCCAGGTCATCTTCTTCACCATCGCTGCGCAGATAACTTCGCGATCTGCTGGTATTTGGGAGAACTGCCATCCGACAGAAAACGTGCCGCACCGACATGGTCCTCGACATCCCAGCCCATTGCCAACATGCGTGGGCTTGGAATTCCGAGGACCATGTTCGGGAAACATGTCGTTGTTCTCCCGATTTCCTGACGGTGCCTCGGCGCCGCGAGTGTGCATTTCCACGCAGACTGCGGAAGCTTAGCCCTGCTAAGCTGTTCAAAGCCTTGGTCAGCCCTGGCAGACTCTGGTGACAAGCCGCGAAACTCCTTGCCATGTTCTTCTCGGCCCTGGTAAGCTCTGCTAGTATCACTAACCTCTGGCAATTATAACGAAGCCCTGCTACAGACTGGAAAGTTATGCGAAGCCCTGCTCAGGACTGGCAAACTCTGCTAAGCCCTGCAAAGCCTTGCTAAGCCTTGTTCAGCCTTGCTCAGCCATGACATGCATTGCTCAGCACTGCTAATAGTTGAAAAAATCTATACCCTGCTGAACTCTGCTGAGCCATGCTGAGCCCTGCTGAGCCCTGCTCAGACTTGGTAAATCTCGCTAAGCCCTGGTAGAAGCCCTGCTGAGCACTGCCAATCACTACGGAGGCCTGCCAGCCACTCCTGAGCCCAGACAAGCTCTGCGAAGTCCTGTTAGGTCCTGGCACGCCATGCTGAGCCCTGGCACGCGTTGCCATGCCCTGCTCAGCTCTGTTGGGCCCTGCTAAGGTTGGTAAGTCTCGCGACGCCCATCAAAGCTCGGCAACTTGCTGAGCCATGTTAAGCCCGTGCTGAGCGGTGCAATGTATGCGAAACGCAAGCCCTGCTGGACTGTGCTGAGCCCTGCGAAGGCTAAGAACTGCTGGGCTTTGATAAGCGTTCGCGAGCCCTGCCCAGGCCGTGGCAACCTTGATAAGCTCGACTATGCCTGCTAAGCCCTGGCAAACTCTGTTGAGCCCTGCCCATTCCTGGCGATAAGGCCCAGCGTTGCGAACAGCAGCTGATGTCCCAGCCTCGAAATATGCACCCAGGGATCACCCCGAGGCACCCCCGTTACACCCCCTCCCCCCCCCCCCCCCCACGCACACACACACACACACACACACACACATCCCCTGACATCCCCGCCACATCCCCGTTACATCCCCGACGCCAGCGCGAACCGCAGGGGATGCGCAGGGGATGCATCGAAATCGTTGCCGTTCGCACTGAAAAACACAAGTTTGTCATGAACGCTGCTTTGACCCGCAAAATTGGTTTGAACCGTACAAAAAAACGGCTTTTAGTCGCAATGTGGTTCTGAGCATTGAAGTGGCTTTGAGCAGTAAAGTGGTGACGGAGGAGGAAAAGAAGGGGAATCGAGCAGACGAGAGGGGGGACACGGTCGAGGAGATCCCTATTCCTCCTCCATCGACTCGCGCTGCTCCTGGCGACCTGCCCATCATCCTCCGCGTCGCGATTTCTCCCCCCTCCCTCCTCCTCCGCCTCCTGCCTCGCAATTCCCTCCTGCGTTTCCTCATCCTCATCATCCGCAGACCTTTGTTCCCCACCTAAACCCCAGAACTCCCGCGTCGCGGGCCGTGCCCGGGGCTTTGCCGCAAGGTCCCCGAACAAATAAAAAGCAGAGCGCCGGCGCCCCGCGCAGCGCGCCCCGCTCGGAGGAGGGGCGGGGGGAGGTGGGAGGGAGAAAGAGGAGTAAGAGGATGAAGAGGACATGAGAAGAGCAAGAGGAGCAGGAGGAGGACGAGAAGGACTAGGCTGGGCGCGGCTACGCGAGCAGGCGCGAAAACTCGCTCGGCTCGAGCTCTGGTCATCCTCCTCCTCGCCACCTCCTCCTCCTCCTCCTCCTCCTCGCCCCCCCCCCTCGCCACATTCCCCCCCCTCCCCCTCCTGTTCCCCGCCCCCCCCCCCCCCCCCCCTCGCCATCATCATTCGAGCGACCGGGGCATTGAGTGGACGGCTGAGCTAAAGGATTGCCGCCGCCCGCTCCTTGATTTTGTCCAGGGGCGGGTTCAGAACTTTCGGGGGCGACGGAAGGCCGCGCGTGACCGAGCTGGCCACGTCGGCGCGCACGTCGCCTAATATTATAGCCAGGCTCGAAGACGCTGCTATCCTGCGAAGTTCGCCCCCTCCTCATCCTTAGTACCGCGAGCCGGCGGCATGCAGTTGTCCCCGCCGACTCGCAAAACTAAGGATGAGGAGTTGTTCCACCCCTGAGGCCCCAGGCCCTCTCATGCAGCCCCACAGCCAGCCCCCCGAAACCCCGAGGCCCCTTCCGAAGCCCCATGGCCGCACCCCCAGAAGACGGGAAGCGCGTGCATCAGCCCCGCCATCGACCCCCAGAAGCCCCGGTTGCGAGAGCACGGCCCGGCAGATCCTCGGGCTCGATCCCGACCACCAGCGGGGCGTTGCCGAACGGCACCCACACCGACTGGCCCTTCTTCAGCAGAAAGGACGGTGCCTTCAGCAAGCTCTTAAAACTGACATGCTGGAGGTACTTCACGACGTTCGAACCGATGGCCTCGATGGGCACGATGGCGACCGCAATGAAACCCCCCGTCACCGCGATGAAAAGCGGGGCCCCACACAAGGGGAAAACCTGCGACGAAACGCCAGTCACCATTGTCCGCTGCATCACCAAGACTGAAGGCAAAACAGGGTCAACCGTGAACACCTGTTCGTCTTTCGGGTTGGAGTTGAACTTCTCGCAGTGGTCAACCCTGGCCCGGGCGATGCTCACCCGGGCCCCCTTGCATTCGGCGAACTGGGGCAAGGACTTGTCCTTCTTCTCTTGGATGAGCATATCATTCTCCTCGGCTTGCGACCGCGGCTCGCAGCGCCAGTGCGAGGGGCCGTCGGAGGCAGCCTTCAACCAGAAAGACTTCGCTGTCGAGAAGTTGCCCACGTCGATCTTGCCGTCGCCGTCGGCAGCGCACCCGAACTCGAAGGGCTGGTGCGGAGCGCCGGCGCCGGGCTCGCCGAACAACGCATCGGGCTCGCCGTCGTCGCACGCGGCCTTCTCCGATCATATCAGATATGGGACCAAAGCGGCGATGCATCTAAAGGACCCGTGGCCATCGTAAACTTTCGCCATCTGGCCCTTCCCCCCCCCCCCCTCCCCGCCACATTCTCCTCGCGCTTGGCCTGCTCGACCAAGGCCCCCTGGAGCGCCGCGTAGTAGTCCGTCATCTCGGAGCAATGTGCTCGAAGCACGCGATCACCCACTCAATGGCCGACCCACTGCTCGGGATGTCGCAAGGCAACTTCCACGCCATCACGTCGTCGAGCGCGGCCGTCATCTGCTGCATGGCGCCCTCCGCCTTGTTCAGGACCTCAGGCGCGCCGATGCACTGGACATCCGAGACGTCGCCGAGCTGGCCGAAGAGGGGCGCCGCGGCCTCGACGGCGCCCTCGTCGTTCGCGCCCAACCGGGGTCAGAGCGGCAGGAAGTGCAGAGCCCTGAAGCCCCCAGGCGCTCGGCCACGCCAACCCACCGCGCATCTAACCCCACGCGCCCCCACGCACGCGAGCAACACCCAGGGGCTGAAAGAAGCCACGAATCCCCTGAAGCCCCAGCGGGGCTGGGGCGCCGCCGCGCCCCTCGCGGGGCCCCTGACAGGGCGCGACGCGATCCGGATGACTTCCGAGCTCTGTAATCCACATGCCCCCCCTGGTCCACCGTGAACTTCTCGAGGCGGCTTTCATGCACGGTGGCGCGGAGGCGCCTGCACCCAATGAAGACCGTCGGCTTGCAGGCGTCCTTGACGTCGACGCCGCTGAGCTGCAGGCGCGGGTCGCGTTCGTCGAACTCCTTCAATTGCTGAACGAAGGTGGCGTCGTCTCCCCCCCTGAGCGCGCCCGCCCTCGATGATAGCCGTCTCGCCGCGGGTCCGACGCCGCCCACTCGGGGCCGCGCTCGCAGCGCGGCCCCGACCCCTCTTCCCGCGACTGCCTTCTAAACGACTGGGGACCGCGGACTTCGTCGGCGGCGTCTTGAGCGGCGCCAGCGGCGTCGGCGGCACCTGCGCCTTGTGAGACGCGCGATTGCGGACACCTGCGCGCTGATCACCACGATGGGCACCGTCACCACGGGCTCGCTGGTCACGCGCAGGGGCCCTCGCTTCCTCAGAGTTGCCCTGCGGCTCGGACCCGCCGCCACCGCCCCCCTCCTCGGACTCCTCCTCCTCCTCGGCCTCTTCGCCCATCCTCTGGCTCCTCGGGCTCGTCGTCGGAGCCCGCAGAGTCGCCGAGCTCGTCGCTGCTGACGCCGCCGCCCTCGTCGTCGAAGCCCGCCGCCCCGCGATGCCCTGCCATGGTCGCGTCGTGCACGAGCTTCTGCAGCCCGCCAGGGGTGCAATCCTTCACCGTGGCACTGCCCATGCTGCCCCCGACGCCAACGCCCTGCGCCCTCCCCACTTCGGCCTGCTTCGGCACGGCCACAATGATCTGGCCGCCATTCTTGCGCTTGAACACGCTCTTGTATGCGAGGTCCTTCGCCCACGTCTTGAATGCGATATTCCTGGCGCGGCCGCCCACGTAGCGCTGGCGGGCGATGCACTGCAGCTTGTCGCAAAAAAAGCACCCCTCCTTGCTGGACGTGCTGTCGCTGCGAGTCGCGCCCACAATGGCAGACTTGAACTTGGCCATCTTCGCCGCCGAACGGCGACCTGAAGCGACCATGGATAGCATCATCGCCTTGTACTTCGCGGGGTTCTTCACCTTCACCTCGCTCGCGTCGTCGCGAACCTGGAGGGAAGGCGCATAAACCAGAAAACAAGACTTGCCACATGGGTGCTGGTCGCGCGCGGCGGCCGCTGGCTATCCGCGTTTCGCCTTATCCGAATGAAACAAAATGCTGATAGCCAGCGGCCGCCACGCGCGACCAAAAGGTCTGCGCGGACGTTTTGCGCCACCCCGCCCCGCCCCCCAAGGCGGCAACCCCACTGAATGGGATTGTTATTCTGCAAGTCCCCCCAAAAGGTGGGACCCTAATGATCGCGCGCGGGAGGGCCCCCGGGACACCCAGGGCCCCTCGCGCCCTGCGCAGGAGGACGCCATGGGACCTTGGAGCTCCGCGCGGCGACGCCCTGGGCCGACCTCACGGCGAGGCCGCGCCCGCGGCGCACCCTGCAGGCCCCGCGCCTCCGCTCGTCGGCCTTGATCGCCTCAGAAACACCGTCGCTGCCCTGCTGGTCGCTGGGCCCGGCGTCGCCATCATCGCCGCTCGGCGCATGAGAGGCATCCATCTTCCAGCGCGGCCTCCACGCATCAGCTGCAGCGGGCCCCTTCCTCGCAGGAGGAGGCCCCTCATTGTCCGAGGGCGACGCGGCCCTAGACGCCCGCCGACGCTCGAGGGGGCTCGGTCTCGGCTTGCGCCCCGCCCTGAGAAGGCGCTAAGTTGACGCTCCCTGGGAAAGCAAATCCGAAGGCACCCCCAGAATTTGAGCCAAAATGGCTAAGGATGAGAGGGGACGAGGCCCGACGCCAGGACGAGGAGGGGGCAGGGTCAGCAGCAGGGATCAAGGAGTCGAGGAGGAGAAGGAGGGATCGAGGAAGAATGCCCTTGCCACCCAGGGCCATGAGCATCCTACCCCCGGAAAGCCAGCTCGGCGCCAGCACGGCGCGGAGGAGGAGGGGCGGGTTGGAGGATGACGGGGGCGAGAAGAGGCGCGCGCACACACCCCTGGCGGAGGAGAGAAAGCTGCCTGCACCGACGACAAAGCCCCAGCACGAGCGACGCACACCCCCAGGAGACCGACGGGCGCACCAGCACCCAGCAGCCCAAGAATATCCCCCGCTTATCCCCTGCTCATCCCCTGTTCATCCCCTGCGCATCGCCTGTCATCCCCTGTCCATCCCCTGCGTATCCCCTGGCAGCCCCTGCGCATCCCCCGCGCATCCCCTGTCACCCCCTGCGCGTCCCCTTCACATCCCCTGCACATCCCCTGTGCATCCCCTGTCATCCCCTGTCGGTTTCGGCACATCCACTGTGCATCCCCTGCGATCCTCTGCACATCCCCCGCAATCTCCTGTGCATCCCCTGCACATCCCCTGTGCGCCCCCTGGGCATCCCCTGTGCGCCCCCCGACTAGACCGGGGATGTCATGTTTTTGTTGTGCCGAGCCTCTGTGCCCGAAAACTACATGCACTCGCTATAAACTCAATATGATGCGTCTGTTCAAAAGATGCAGAAACACCTACAATCACCAAGGACAATCCAGAGGATTGTTGGTTGGCGGCGCGGGGAGAGCACGCGGGAGGTCAAATGCGCATGTAACCGTGCGCACAACCGCGGCCACGCACAACGGCACCATTCTCAAACAAACACCTCAAACATGTTTGATGTCTTTCCACCCGACGAGGTGGGCGATGTTGCTCGGCTGCTGCTGGCGCCAGCGTAGTCTGACATCGTGAACTCGTGTTCCTGTTCGACGCCAGCGCAGCGTGAATGGCTGGTGTCCTAATCGAGCGACCTCAGGATCGCTTCAAACTCTACCCAATGTCTCTCCAGGCAAGAAGCGACGCTCTCGCGGCTGGGAAGCCCGCGCTTTACATGGGATTTGGCAATCTCCTCCTCGAGAACAGCATCCCTCCGAACATGCAGAAACGCGATCTGATCGACGGGCCCGTGCCTGGCCGTGGACCGAGCGCCAACGACCCGCTTCATGTCGCAACTGGGGTGGCGAGGACATTGAAACATCCATGTGTAATACATGTGGCAATCTGGCGCCACGTAGTCTTTGTCTACAAAAACCTCACCATCATCTACAGCAGGTTTCCAGTTCCGTTTGCGCTTGGCCGTGCCTGCACCACCTGCAACTGGCGCCGCAGCTGCAGCGGCGCCGACACCTGCGATGACTGCATCATCGCCTATATCGGCTGGGCCAGACGGCGGAGGCGGAGGGACAGGAGGCACGGCGAGGAGGGCGCGCGGCGGAGGTGGAAGAGGGGGCTCTGCAGGCGCCGCCAGCACGGGAACTGGCATCGCCTTAGGCGCTGGCCCAGCGGCGACGCCCGCAATCACGAAATCATCATCGTCTTCGAGCTGCGCTGGATGCGGCTCGGCAATCGCGGGAAAGCCAGTGGCTTTGCCCCCCCTCACGCCCAAGATAGCCTTGTACTCTGCGCGTGAACGACTTGGCTGGACGGGCACGCCGAGCAAGAACAAATTGTAAAGCAACACAGGCTCGGAGGACGGCAACGCGCCTCCCGCCACGGCAATATTGGCGGGCAGATCGGTCAGGAAAACCTGGAGATATGTGTTCGTGCGCCTCGCAGCCCTACTGTCAAACACCTTGGGCGCAGCTGGATCGAGAGCGCGAACGACGCGCGCCTGTCGCTGCCCCCAACTCTGGGATCTCAACAACGAGCACAACCAGAGCACAGGGGGACGTTCATCAGTTATCGCCATTCGTGGTCGAGCCCCTTTGGACCGAACAACTCCTCGCATCCCTCTGTCTCGCTCGGACGAGCATCACAGCGACACGCGCCCGGCTAAGCCTGGCAACTGTGGGCAAGCTGGTCGGGGGGAACCCACGCAGGACCCACGCCGGGGTACACGACGGATGCGTCAATCGCGAAGACATGCCTCCACACCTCGAAATAATGAACTAGAAATGCGAGAGGCGCTTGAAGTGCATGACGCGCGTCGGTCGCAGTGCTGGGAACAACGCGGGGGCGAGACGACCCACAAGCAATCTGCAACACTTGGAAGAACACGGTCGGCTCCTCGACCACAGGCTCTTGCAAACCGTCATCCTGAATGGCGGGGCGCTGGATGGCATTCTGGTAACTGTAGTAGCCCCGCCCCTCCAAGATGGCAACCACATTGTCGCCCTGCAAAGCCTCCCTCTCCGAAATTGGCGGCGGCGGTGGCTGCGAGAACGGGCTCTCGCGCCTCGCAGGCACGAAGACGCTCCAATCTGCAGCAGCCCTGCCACCTAGGCGATAGACTCGTTGAAAGAAAGGCAACGTCTTCATGCGCACGGGCCTGCACGCACGGGCTTTCGTGGTCTGCAGGGCGCGCTTGTAATTGACCCACTCGTGCTCTATCAAAGCAACGCCTGCCTTACCATGGTCCATCACAATCTTCTCCACTCGGTCGAGGTTCTGACGCAAACGCAAAGACTGCTTGACCTATGAGAGCGATGCAGCCGATGCCCTGGCAGACCCCTGATGGGTGCTCCTGCGGAAGCCCTCGCCTGCAGACTCGTCCACGCTGGCGCTGCAGTTCCTCCTGACATGCCGCTGCAACTCCGGCGAGCGCGGCCCGCCGCCAGCAACAAACTCCAAGTCGCGCCGCAACGTCTCCCCGATGTGTCGGGCCAGGGCATCGACGTGCTCAGGAGCATCGAGTAGTCGCAAGCACGCGCGGGCACCATCCTGCCCGTCGGTGGTCGCGAACGCCCATTGCAGCGATCCCAAGAATTTGAAGTTGATATCGATAATCACGACAGCAGATCGGATCGTCGTCTCCACGTTGAGCTTCAAATCCTGCTTGCCGCCGCACATGCCCAGATCGACGCCTCGCCTGGCCGAGTCAAAAGAGAACGATCACTGCTGCGCAACGCACTGGCGAGCGCCCTTCAGCCGACGGCCTTGCCGAGGGCAGCGTGGATGGCGAGCCCCTGCTTCGCGCCTCTCCTCGCAGCAACTGCACGTCATCCCCCATCCCAGCATTTTTCCAGGGGCTGCATCATGTAGAAGCACACGACATCGGTAAAGTTCCAAAGGCATGAATCGCGACAAGCAGCGAAGAACCTCTGGAGCTCCACCTTGCCCCGAGACTCTGGAAACAGTCGCGCTGCGATGTGGCGTTCGCATAACACGCGAAGCGCTCGCAGCTGACGGAGGACCTCGCACAGCGCTTCGAACGCCGACTTGGCCAGCTTCGCAGTGAACTCTTTGAGTAACGTTCCAAGGGGGTAAGCATGTGTGAGATAGCACACGCTGCATGTGACGTCGGTGCTCCTGATACTTCAAAAACGCGCAACACACTCGCAGAGACATTAGCAATTGCGGCCATCGAGGGCGCATCTTACAAAGCCGCTTCGTCATGTTTCCCTAGATATGGTCCCATCCTGGCACGCGCGAGGCGAACTTGAAAAGGGATGTCTGTGAATCGACCAAAGTGCGAAGCGCATCAAGCCCTCGACCTCGCATTCAAGCCCAGAATGCTGGCAGCAGGCCGGGCAGCTCTAGCAACTGCAGCTCGGCGCCAATGTCAGTTGTGATGCTCGCGACGCTGTTCAAAAAAAATACTAGAAAGACTGACCTGCAGCACCAGCTATCACCCGCGCTCTCCACAACACGGCAATCGCTGTGCGCTCCAGAAAAGTTGCCCACGCACCAAAGATGCCCCAGGCATGACCCGTCGCTCGACTGACCCGTCGGTGTAACAGATCCTAAATGCCCCCCTGCACTTCGGCGCCTGTGACCGCCGACGCATCTGTGATCATGCGGATCGAGTCGATGAGACCGTCGCTTGCACAAGCTTCCAAATTCCCGACGCTCGCACAACATGGCCACCACATCCAGTATAGCTCTCGATCGCTCGAGAATGTATAGAGAACCTGGTTGCCCTCACTAGCTCCGTTGGGTCGAAGACACGCTGCAACTTCAGAGGATCACGGGAGAGGACGCTGGGCGGCGCACCCCGCCCCCGCCGGCTAGGCACCGCAAGCTCCATCCCCTCAGGGCGCCCCTCTGCTGCCACCAGCGCCCCTGGTTGCTCGGCGTTCACGTCCGTCCTGCCACAAGCGCATCACCACAGACAGCATGAGCCCCCCCCCCCCTCGCGACGCCACTGCAACGAGGTCGCCCTCTTCGAAGAGGAATCGAAGACGCAATAGCGCGGGAACCACTCGCTGCAGAAAGGGCGGCACTCAATGGCAATACCATGGTCTCTGTAATTTCGCGACGAAAGCAGAGCGCTCCGACGCGAACTTTAGCCGGCAAGACCACTCGCTCCCCGTACTGGTTGCGCAGAGACATGCCTGTGACATAACCCGATGCCTCCGCGGAGGCCCCAATCGCGACTGCTTCCTGCAGTAATTGTCGGTCGCAGACAGTGTGCTGCACATGCCCCGGGCACCCCAAATTGGACTGGCCCCGAAGCTCGCTGCGCAAATCTGCGCGATCACGCTCTGAGCGGACGTCGCGTCGACGAATTCACCACTGCAGGAGAACGACGCCAACAATGCAAAACCATAATCCCACCACCACCGGATCGACAAAATCGCTCACTTCTGGCGCTAACTTCATCCCCGACGGCTAGGGGGAGTTTCCTGCTAGCCAGACCCAAACCTGACTAGTCAGAATCAACTCTTGTTGGGCTCGCGTTCGTCTCGGTTGAGGGCACGCCACCACGCAGTCATCATCGGAAACTCGTGGGAGACCAGCGAAAACGCAATCACCCATGGAAGCTTCATTGAACAAAAAGTGGTTTCGGAGAATGAATGCGATGACGGCGATGCACGTTGCATTAGTCCATATAATGTTTGCGAGTGCCGATCGACGGTCTGATTGATGATGGGCCCAGATCCCCCTACCCTCGCTCTCGAGCCCCCCAAAATTCACTGATCAGGGGGGGGGGGAGGGGAGAGGATGGCGAGGAGGGGACAGAGGAGGAGGACGAGAAAGAAGTGGACTGGGAGGAGGAAGAGGAGAACAATGATTGATGGTGATTTGTCTGGGCCGCATGGAGAATGAGTCTGGGCAAGGGCACACTGCGCGCACCACGCCCAATGGGCACAACGGGGGGGCGGGCGGCCACCCCCACGGGGGGGGGGTGCAATTCCTTGCAGGGGGCGACTGCAGCATCTCTGGGCCTCAAGAATTCCTGGCACACCCTGCTGAGAACGGCTGCTGACCCCTGGCAAGCTCTGCAAAAACCCTGCTGAGTCCGTGCGCGCCCCGCTTGACCCCGACAAGCTTTGCTCAGCCCTGCGAAGCTCTACGCGGCCTTTCGAAGCCGCGTGAAACCCGGCAAGCCCCCGAGCCCGGATTCGGCTCGCCACGCCCTGCTCGGCACTGGCAGCGCGACACCCTGCTCAGAATTAGCAACCTTGGCAGGCCCTGCTGCGCCTGCTACCCACGCAAAGCCTGAGGCCCTGGCGTACTGCGCAGAGCCCCGCTTTGCCCATCTGCCTTGGTTGGCCCTGCTGGGACCTGGTAATCCTGCTAAATGCCCCGTCGGGTCTTGGGGCGATAGCTGGGCCCTGGCCAGCCCTGCCAGGCCTTGCCGGGCCGCGCTCAGCCTTGCCATGCTTGTGGAGTCTTGCCACGCCCAGCACAGCTCGGCAAGCCTTGCTGAGCCCTGCTAAGCGTCAAGCTTTGCTGAGCCTTGCTCAGCCCTGCCAAGCTGTGCGAAGGAATGCTGATCCTTGCAAAGCCTCCAGCCCTTGTGAGCTTTGCTGAGCCCTGCTTGAAAATAGCAAAAGCTCGAGACCTGGGAAACCTTAAGTAGCAACCACTCCATAGCCCCGCAACGAGCTCATGACTTGGAAAAGTGAACTGGAAAAAAAAAAAAAAACAAAAAAAAAAAAACAAAAAAAAAAAAAAAAAAAAAAAAAAAAAAAAAAACCCAATGGCCCTGCCACGCGCGCGTGACCTGGGAAAACTGCAATGGGATGCGCTGGGAGATGCAAGTTGCATGCGTCCACCGCGGAGGCGCGCCCCCGACCCGGACAGGTGGCATGCCCATACTGGAATAAATCGTTCCCCGGAAGGCCAGGCATGTTGGAGCGACGCCAATGCAACTCCGAGAACCCAATTGGCTTGCCATGCGTTCATGACGTGGAAAGACTGAAACAAGGAAAACCCCTGACCCTGACCCTGACGCGCGCTAGGCACCTGGGAAAGCTGCAATGGCAAGAAGACAGTCGACCTGCCACGCGTTCATGACTTGGGGGAACGGGAAAAATGAAAACCTCTAAATCACTGCCACACGTTCGCGGCCTGGGAAAGTCGAAATGGTTGGAATCCAATGGGCATTCCGCGCGTTCGTGACTTGTGAAAGCTGACGCGACAAGAATCGCATGCCCTGCCGCGCGTTCATGACTTGGGAGAGCTCAAATGGCGAGAAACCTATGGCCCTGCCAAAGGTTCGTGAGTTCGGAAAGCTGAACTGGCGAGATTCCCAGATTCCTGCCATACGCTCGGGATCGCGCTGCTGCTCAACATGAGAGGACAGCAACTGCGATGCGCGGTCGCCGCCCCTTTGCCCGGCCAGTTCTGTCCTGGCCCGGGGTCGAAAGTTCTCAAAGGTTAAGGGGGGGGGTGGGGCGCGCTTGATTATCCGAGGCATGCCCTTACTGCGCAAAACCTCACGTTGCAAGCTGGCGCGCGTGCATCCACGGGGCGAGCACCCTGCGCTCGGCTCTGCGTAGACCCGGGGGCCCGTCAGACAGGAAGCGGAAAGCCCCGCGCAGCTCCATCCCGCGCATCTTCAGGCGCCGACTCAAATGCAGGTGCCGGCATCAATCATATCACTTGATTTACGACGGACCGACAGGGCGCGCCCTTGGCGAGGGGCCGAGCCGCCGAGCCGGTCGGCGAGACCTCAACGGACACGCCCCCCCGCCAGGCGGCGGCCCAGCAAGTGGCGACGCGGTGGGCGAGTCAGATTCCGGGCCCGCGGCAGGCTGCGCGCTGGAGGTAGATGGCGATGGGCGGTGAGTGCACAGCTGAATGGCGGCGCGCAGCGACGCTGCACTGCCCGCATCGGCCGACCTGCGCCCCAACTGTTCCTGTTCACCGAGGAGGCGAAGTGGCTGAGCAGATGGATTGAAATCGAAAAAGCAGAGAAAGCCTTGCAATATGGCGAACAAGCACGCGGGCTGAAATTGCACGCCAGCTGACCCTGCGAGCTGCTTCCCGCGCCACATAGCCGACTGCGGCAAAAGCGCGCCTGGGCGAAATCAGCGTCGGAGTCAGTGGGCACACTGGGAAGGTGGTCGGAGACGAGCTCGGCCACGCGCGGGCGCGCTTTGCGCGCCAGCCAGCGCGCAGCCAGCGCGCGCCAAGGCGCGCAGCCACACACAACGACGCCCCAGCGCGCGTAGCACAGCGCATGTCTGCACACAGGCGCGGCATGCCTCTGCCTTTGCGCGCGGCTGAGCACGCCGATGCCCAGCGCGCGCCGCAAAGCGCGCAAGTGCGCGCGGGCATCGCTGGGCGCGCGGGCAAGCCCCGCCGGGCGCAAGCAATGCCCCAGCGCGCGTAGCACGACGCCTGGGACTGCCAAGGCATGGCACACCATGCTTGCGCAGCTGCATCACCAGGCATGGGCGATGCCCTGGCCGCGCTGAGCAGCACATGGGTGCACGCAGGTAGCGTGCACCGCGAGGCCTGCACCGCCGCGCGCTGGCATTGCGCAGGCATGCCCCTCACCAGCGAGTCCTGAATGATCGAACGGTTGCTACTGGTGGGACAACCGCCCGCGCGTCTCTGTCAGAAAAGCCGCGGCGCGCGCAGATTGCCGCGCGGCCGCGCGCGCAGATCGCACGGCACAGCGACGCGCTGAATCGTGATCTTGCGGCCGAAGGCACAACGAACGTTTCAGCGCGACTGAAGCCACACGTCCCGAGCGTCGAAAGTCAGAGAGTTAGGGCGCACAGCATGAACCGGAGTAAAGGGCAACAGGTCTTGTTGTCAATTGAAAGACGCGGTTCTGCCCCGATCGCGTGTCAATCGCACTGCACACTGCTGCAATGTTAGATAAGTGCGCGGGCGGCGCGCCTCTGTTGAAGCTGACGAGCGGCTATGGCAAAGGCCGCATGTAGCGTAGCAACCACGTGGGGCCACTTCCATGCTCCTTGGGGAAACATGTACGGCAGGGCTCCCAGGCACTACGCGGCACGACAGCAATAGGTGCAACGGGCACGCCGGAACGCCTCATCCTGGAAGACGGCCGGTGCAAGAAATAACGGGGTCGCCGTCGAAATGCGCTTTGCGGAAGAGCTGGAAAGAAAAGGAAATACGGGAGCTCGACATTGCCAAACAGGATGAAGAGGAGAAGACGAAACACCCAGTTGCACCATGGTCATGGCGTAGCCCAATAGCTGGTTGCATCTGGACGTGGTGTCTGCAACGCTCGCCGGATGCGTCTGACCGGCTGCGGTCCACACTCGGCACAAGAACACGCATCGGCGACATCAGGCTGGTGACACGTAGCTTGCTGCCCCCGAACGCCAATATGGCAATCCTCCACGATAACACCCCACCACGATGAGAGCTGCGGGGGCGCCTTGGGGCTCGGGCCTGCGCAGAGCCGACCACCAATGTTGAAACAGGTGGCAGCCGTGGTAATGCTGACAACCCTGGTCGAAGCCAAGGGTCGTGAAAATGGTGCAGTATCGCAAACACCACGAGGCTCGGTACTGGCACAAGAAAGAGCTTCGCCCTCACACCCGACGCGAAAGGTATGGCCAGTACCTGTGGGGGCGATTGATCGTGGGAGGCGTCGTGCGTTACCGAGGGCGCTCCCCATCGCGTAGTAGCCTGCCGTTGCTTCTGATATCACGACAAGGCTCTCTGTGAGCATCCAGGGCGAATGACCCGAAGGCTTGCACAACCAATTCAAAGAATGGAACGTGTCGACATCAACCAACCAAAAAACGGGGGACGTGCGAGTGCGCATCCACATCGCACTCTGCGCAATCCGTGGATCGAAAGCTGGGATCGCTCCCAACTCCGCTACCAACTAGATTAGGGGGTGGCATGGGTGCAATGTAGAAGACATAGCGGCGATGGTATCCTGAGAGATAGAAAAGCGGCGGTCCATTTTCCCCTCCTGAGTGCGATACATTATGAAGAGAAGGCTGTAAGCAAGAATGGCAGCGGGCGCGCGCGGGCTCCCATTCGAAGGAGGAGGAGGAGGAGGAGGACAGCACAGGTTTTCACCTCAGGCTTGCTTAGCGACAAAAAGAAGAGGAAGACGAAGGGGACGGAGAACAGGAGGAGGCGGAGGAGGATCCGCAGGACGAGGTGGAGCCGGAGAAGGCCCAAGGAGGAAAACGGCGAGGTTCGAGGAGCCGGCGGCGGTGCGGCGGCGGTCTCGCCTGCGAGCACCTGGCGTCAGCGCCGACAGCAGCTCGGGAAGCCTCCGCGGGAAGGGGCGCGGGCCAGCACAGGGCATGGGGGAAGGGAGGCTCCTCCTCCTCCTCCTCCTCCCTCCTCCTCCTCCCTCCTCCTCCTCCTCCTCCTCCTCCTCCTCCTCCTCCTCCTCCTCCTCCTCCTCCTCGGGTCGCCTACGGCCCCAGGGGAAACCGTGCAGGTACAGTGGAGGCCAGTCCAGAAAAAGAAAGCCTTCCACAAGAAACCCAACCCTGAGACCCCAGGCCGTCTATCGGCTTTTGGTGCGGGAACGTCATGCTCCCCATAGCAAAAGTCATCGCAACCCGAGCAACCCAGGGCACCCTGGAGGCAAGCAGGGTGTTCTTGGCATGGGTGTCCGCTGTAGCAGCACCTACGTAAACGTTCGGAGCTCCGCGCGGATTGCCTGGCTCGGCGCTAGAGCCCCCCCCTGTCTGGCGCGCGGCGACGGCCAGAGCGGCGACGGAGGCGCCAGAGGCGCCGACATGAGGGCCAGGCGCCGATCCCACAAGTCCGCGCGGAACTCCGAAATATCATGTCTTCGCCGGCTTCCGTTCTTCGGAAGTCCGTTAGATGACCTGGGCCAAGATGGCCCTTGGGAATCCAAAAGGCGTCGATGCCGTTTCCCTGGACCTCCCCCCGGGTGCGCTTTCGAGGCGAATCCGGCCGTGGCTGCAAAGGCCTCCCAGGAGACCCAAAAAGGCGAACACAGGGCGAACGCAGCGGTCTCAGCTCGTGCCTTTTACCCCTCTGATCGGCGGCGAGCAAGGGGGGGAAGCGCGAAGGAGAAGGCCTTCTCCTTCTCACTTCCCCCCCTCGCTCGCCGCCGATTCGAGGTGGAGCGACAACGAGCCGAACGTAGCAGTATCAGTACGTACAGTCGGCCAGTATCACAAGGATGCGCGATGGGGATGCAAGGGCCCTGAAAGGCCCTTTCAAAGCTTCTCGAACAGAAGTGGCCAAGGATGGATGGGCCGAGGAGGCCTGAGGTAAGGATGCAAGGACACCGTTGGGAAAGTCGCTCATCCTTGCCATGCGGATCGACTGTGCTCTGGGTTTCTTAACAAGCGTGGGGGGGAACCCCCCCGACGGGGGTGAACCTCGCCTCGTCGTCGCGCCGCGACGGGGTTTCGGAGCGCCTTCTGCGCGCGGTGGCTGCCCGCGATAGGGGTCGATGTAGGGCTGTCGGCGGGGGTGACGCCCCCCGACGCTTATCAAAAAACTCCGAGTATGATAATGCCGTTGCGTTGCCCCTCGATGTTCCCAAACATCCGACAACCTGATGTTGATCCCTGCGCGGCCCCAAACGGGTCCCGACCGCTTCCCGAGGGGCATTTTCGTCCCAGAAGATATATGTTGATGGCCCTGGAGCGGGACGGTGGGCCCAGCTGGCGAAACATCGAGGGTAGCGCTCTGTGCTTATGCCCCTCTGACGCGCCCCCTTTCGAATTGCCGACGCTGCTCCCCCACTTGCGGCCGAGCGCCAAGGGGGGGGCACCAGCTCCCCAGCTGCGACAACATCTCCGCGTAGAAGGCGACGATCTCGGGAAGCCCCAGGCGGAAGGGCTCGGCGCGCATCACCACGAGGGCCACCCAGGCCACGCCCTGCGGCGAAAGGAAAGGGGAGAGGAGGAGGAGGAGGAGGAGGAGGAGGAGGAGGAGGAGGAGGAGGAGGAGGAGGAGGAGCAGCAGGATCGGCCATGCCCGCGATGCTCGATCCCGAAGCGCAGCCCCTGGTTGCCGCACAGAGCCGATCACCAGAGCGATCTCGGACGACGCCACAAGCCAGCTGCTCGAGGCGCGCGGGCGTGGCCACGGAAGCGGCGCGGAGGCGACAGCGCCAGCAGCGAGGTCCGCTAGCGGAGCTGGAGCCGGGGCAGGAGGAGCAAGAGCACCATAGGACGACGCCTCGAGTTGAACCGTCTGGGAGGCTGAGGTGGCCCAGCTCTGAATCTGGCCATCGCAAAGGTCGAAGAAGACGCGGCACGTAAAGCTTGTCAAATTCGACCCTGGGAAAGATCTGGGGAACAAATTTGAGCGGATCTGCCTTCGTCACCCCTCTTCGCCGATGTTCTCGGGGCCCACCCAAGCGCAGACCCCGCATGGCCGAGGGCGGGCCAAGAAAAAGCAACCGAACACTGATCTGGCCTGGAGTCGACTCGCGATCGCAGGCTGAGTAAGAGCACGAGGAGGGCGAGCGGGAGGAGGAGGAAGACGGGCGGACT
Source organism: Prorocentrum cordatum (assembly GCA_963575745.1). Classification (NCBI taxonomy): domain Eukaryota; class Dinophyceae; order Prorocentrales; family Prorocentraceae; genus Prorocentrum; species Prorocentrum cordatum. The sequence goes on from CAUYUJ010019502.1 coordinate 146,071, forward strand.
GAGGTTGGGACAGCAGGCGGAGGTGAAGGCGGAGGCGGAACTGAAGACGGAGGCGGTGGGGGGGGGCTGGGAGGGGGGGCAGGGACAGGCGAGGAACGAATGCTCCACTCGCACAGATGTGTCTTGGAGCTCGGCCCCCCTTCATATCGCTCGCAGCGTCGTCGTCGCTCGTCATCGGCGCCCCCCTGGCACTGGCCCCCACCCCTGGACCAGGCCGAGAGGGGGCCAGCTCAGAGGCCAGCTCAGGGGTGGCATCGTCGATAGATCGGAGATATTTACCCGATAGCGAACCCGCACGTTCCTGGGCGGGGTGGGCTATCAGAACCCTATCGGCGATCCATGGGCGATTGGGGGCCGATGCATCTCCCCCTGAGCCTGTCCCCACCTAGCGTTAGGTCGGGCATGTCCCCGTTCAGGGGGACGTTGGACGAAAATTCAAAGTACCACAGAAAAATGCTCAGAAATGATTTTTAAAAAATACTCTAAGAATCGTCCCCAGACTTTTTTACTGCTCTTGAAAACTCCTCCTGTAGAGGGACACGCCCAACTTAAACCAAGCGCGGCCCCTGGAAGACGAGGGCCACCGACCGGACGCTCGAGCTGCCAGCGCCGCCGGGCGTGGCAGACCGGCCGTGGCGGCGACCGCCAGCGAACGCGGCTGCAGAGCGGGGCCGAAGGGGGGCCGAGCGGTGCCGCTGAGGCGCTGCCATGGTCAAGCGCCTCCCACTCCCCCTCCTCCCTCTCCTCCTCCTCCTCCTCTCCTCCTCCTCCTCCTCCTCCTCCTCCTCCTCCTCCTCCTCCTCCCTCCTCCTCCTCCTCCTCCCTCCACCTCCTCCTCCTCCCTCCCTCCCTCCCTCGCCTGGTGTAGGTGCGGTGCGGTGGGGGGGTGGGGGGGGGGGGGGGGCACCGCCATCTAAACACCCTGGCGGCTGTGCTGTGGCTGGGCCCCTGCCCCTGGGCCTGGGCCTCTTCCTCCAGCGTCCCCCTCCAGGGAGGCTCGCGTCCCCTCCAAGGAGGCTCGCGCCCTTGTAACTCCTCTGGCTCGACCTTATCGCCTAGGCCACGGGTCTACTTGGGCGACGGAAAGGAGCGGGTCTTACGGTCAGCCAGTATGGTAAGGACACATAAAGGATGCAGGGGCCTTGGAACGCCATGTCAACCATTCGCGAACGGGACGCGGACAGCGGAAGCGGTCAGGGTGGGCCGAAGGGGAAGGATGCAAGGGTAACCTCGAAAAGTCGCTCATCCGTACTACAGGGCAGTTTCTAATACATGGGATTTAAAAATATAGGATCTGTAATACATGATTGATGTATGAATGAATGTATGCATGAACCCATCGTTGTTTTTAATGCTAACTCCTTGCATTTTAATACATGTTCCGTACGCGGAGCATGTATTAAAAACGGCACTGTATGCGGGTTGACTGTAACGATCATACGCCGCGGCTTACGCGGGCCACCAGTGCGGCACGCTACACTGGAAGCGAGGGCGCTTACGCGCGACCCTACGCGGGCAGTTTACGCGCCAGTGTCGGCGCAGACGATCCCGGTGTTCTGCCTCGCCCACGTGTGCTTCGTCTATCTGTCTCTCTGGCCTCGGCCTGGCAATTCGTCTGATGGGCCGCTTTCGCACCGATGCGATTCGACCAGGTCTTGCTAGCTTGCTGTCTGGTCGCCGCCGCTCGTCCCAGGCATCCCCCTGGCACTGGCCGCGCCCCCCTCCCTGGCGCCGGGCCCCATCCCCGATCGCTCCTTCCACGTCGCTCGCCTGGCCCGCGCATCGATCCGTCCCCGTCGTCCCTGGAGCCCCTTGCATTCTCGTGCGCAGCTGTGTCCTGCGGAGGCCTTTGCTTTCGTTCGCGCGCGTCGTGCCATGTCTTTGGGCAGGGCGCGACGACGACGACGACGACGACGACGACGACGACGACGACGACGGCACTGTCGTCGTCCCCCCGCGCCCTGCCACCTTTCGCCAACCGTGGCCTCCACCCCAGATCACCCCCCTCTCAAGATGAGAGCTCCACGAGGGTCCAGGATCGCCCCGACAAGGCCCAGAGATGGCCCCAAGAGTCTCCCACTCGCCGCCACCTCATGCCAGAGCCAGGGCACGTGCGCCGCTTGTGTCTTGCCGCGACTATCGTTACTGTGCTGTACCTGCTCCCGCTCCGCGCACACGAGGCGGAGACCGATGCCAGCAACGATCACTGCTGCAGCTGCTGAGGGTACCTGACAAGGACTCTCCTGCGAGGGGCGAGGCACTCCACCAGCGCTGCATTGATGTGGGAGCAGCACACGTGTACACAAAGGCGTTCGGGACTCCGTGTACAGATGCTGCTGGAAATCTCACGCTCGCGCACCTGACCTACCCCGAATCGTGTCTACAACCATACGGTAGGCTCGTGCCGTGACGACTTCGACGTTGGTTTCGGACACCGCGTGGATCGTTCGACCTTTGAACGATCGGCCGTCTTCCCATCGCCAGATCCTTCCATATTAGACGATTCTGGGCCACTGGCGGCGCTCCACCTGGAGCGCCCGCAGCGGGGCCGCCGCCGCATGGACAAGACACGAACCTGCCGTCCTGTGCGCGGTGTCGGGCTGGTGGCAGTGGGGGGTGACCTACACAGGGATCAAGAAAAGGGCCTTAAAGGGGCCCTTCGGGGCTCCCTGTGGAGCCCGCAGAAGCCCCAATGAGGCCCCTTTTCCTCACCGCCTTACCTCGGGAGCGCGCAAACATGGATTAGCGATCCATGGATTTAGCGCGCGGTCGCCAAATTCATGGATCGGGGGAGGTGCCCTCCCCAACTTCGGCCGGTGCCGCCTCGTTCGGCGGCGGAAATCCGCGATTTCCCATGGAAACGGGGTCCGTCGATAATCCACGCCCCCTTGATCTGTGTTTGCGATCGCCTGATTACCACCCGCCAGACGGTGGCGGTTGCTAGCACGGTTTCATGGCTATGCTCCCGCCCCCGATGGCGGGCCCGGTCCCTCCCAGCCCCTCGGCGGCGAAGCTTGCGCGGGCCCCAAAGGGCAGCGACATCCCGAGTGGCAGGACCAACCTGACGCATGGTGAAGCGACAAAAACAAGCGAGTCGTCGTCGTCGTCGTCGTCAGCGTCAGCGTCAGCGTCAGCGTCGTCGTCGTCGTCGTCGTCGACGACCTCGTCGTCGTGTCCTCGTCCCCGTCGTCGCCGCCGCCGTCGTAGTCGTAGTCGTAGTCGTCGTCCTCGCCGCAGTCGTCGTCATCATCGTTGTCGCCGTCGTCGTCGTCGCCGCCGCCGCCGTAGTCGTCGTCGTCATCGTCGTCGTCGTCATCCTCCTCCTACAGGGTCAGCGGCACTGGACGTCAGGCCTTCGCAATAACCGTAGCACGAATTGTCATTTCAGAAGGATTGTTTTCGGAACCACAAAACGGGCCGTTACTAACAACATCCCCTCAAACCTCGAATCCTCCAAAAATGTCGCCCCCTGGGGATAGTCGGGCAGCGCACCCTGACTGCGAAGACGAGCGCCACCTCGCTGAACTGCGGGCTCAGGACGGGATGCAACAGAACTGAAGTGCGCGGACGGGGAAATGGAGAGAAAAAGCGGGGACCATGACCAAGGCTGAAAGCGGAAACGCCGTGTCGGTCTTGGTCTCCGCTGGTCCTAGTCAGCGTCAAGTCGTACATCATCCTCGCGAATCGGTGACGGCCGACATGGACAATGATCTACAGTACGAGCTCGACGACAAGAAACCTTCCACAAGAAACCCGACCCTGAGACCCCAGGACGTCCATTGATTTGCGGGACGTGAACGTCACGCTCTCCACCGTAAGACCATCGAAACCCAAGAAACTTAGGGCATCCTAGTAGAGGCAAGCAGGGTCTTTCTTGGCATGGGTTCCCACTGTAGATCGGCATGGACAAGATCCCGCGACACCTTGGCCATGGTCAACGGCGACATGGTCCCCTTGCCTCGTGTCTCCAGGAAAAGGGACCCCCGGCTCGCGCTGTCAGGAGGCCGCCTGCCCGGTCTCCCCCGGGGCCGTAGGCGACCCGAGGAGGAGAAGGAGGAGGAGGAGGAGGAGGAGGAGGAGGAGGAGGAGGAGGAGGGGGAGGATGAGATGGAGGAGGAGGAGTAGGAGGGAGGAGGAGATAGAGAAGGGGGAGGGGGAGGAGGAGAGAGGAGGAGGAGGACGGCTCGCCTGAACCCAGGAGGGCGGCTCAGACCGGCCGCCAACCCCGGCGCCCGCTCGTCAGGAGCACTGGGCCACGAGGCAGCACCCCCGTGCTGGAGCATCGGGCAAGACGGAGCCAGGACGAGGAGAGATGCGGGTGAGAGCAACTCGATAATCTCCGAGAACTAGTGAGCGTTGTTTTATTCGGCGTTTCGACATTGGGCGAAAGGGGGGGAGGAGGGGAGGGGGCACTGGCGCTGGACCTCTGCTTAGTGCGGCTGTTTGGAACTGTTGAGGGGAGACCCCCCCCCGCTCGAAACAGGCGCCAAAAACAGCCAAGATCCACTCCACAGGGGGGGGAGGGGGGATGCGAGGGCCCGCGCCGATCGACAAAACAATGAATAGGAAAACGATCACCTACTGGCGGCCCTGGAGGATGTTTCGGGCGCCGCGGCCTCCTCAGAGCGTTCGGAGACGCTCCGAGAGCGTTCCAGAACGTCCTGGATCGATCCTCGTCCCAGCCTTGAGTCGGGCATGTCCTCCTACAGGCGGATTTTGTATGGAAAATTCGCCGGCCCAACGGGCCAGAGGCGTGCTAAAATCCCTGGTAACTGGTTAACAATATTTCTAGTTCGCGCGCGCGGGGCGGCCCCTGGGGGTCCCCCGGCGAAAAGGATCCCGACCGCAGCCCGACCAAGTCTACCCAGAGATGGTTTTGAGGGCTTTTTTTCGAAACCCCTCACGAGGATCGTGGCCCCCGAGGGGGGCACTCGACTACCCCGCCCCCCGCCCCAAGAGGTCCCCAAGAGCCCCCCAAGAGGCCCAAGGGGGCCCCAAGACGCCGCCAAGGAGCCCCAAGAGACCTCCAAGAGGCCCCCGAGAGACCCCTAGGAGGCCCCAAAGAGGCCCCCGAGAGGCTTCAAAGAGGCCCCATAGAGCGCTCGAGGGCCGGCGGAGTGAGCGAAGTGATTAAATAAACAATAGCCCCCAAATAATCTAGAAATAACTCATGTCTTTGCTTGATTACAACCGGGGAAAACCCAATCAGATGATGGATCTTGAGATCGATTGTGAGATCGATAGTGGAATCGATAGTTGACGATTGTAAGGTCGATCGTCAGACAGAGAATGAAATCGACTCAATGAGATCGATAGGGAGATCGATCGCGAGATCGCTCGTGCGATCTCTAGTGAGATCGCTTGCGAGATCGATTGTGAGATCGATTGTGAGATCGATGGTGAGATCGATAGAGAGGTGGGAAATGAGATCGATGCTGAGACCTATAGATAAGAAAATCGACCAAAATCCAGTGAACCTGGGAACCTCGCCGCCCACCGAAATCGGCCCGGGAACCGGAAACCCGGGAACCCGGAACCAGGAACAAGGGAGACCGGCCTGCCACCAAAATCGGCGTGAAACATTCGCCTTCTCTTTCAAAATCCGCTAGGACCCCTTCAGTGCAAGCACTGATTAGGGTGTATATATACACAAAAAAACTGTCTCCAGACGATTGTTTGACTATTCTTGATCCTTCTCCCTGTAGGAGGGACATACCCGACTTAACCCTAGCCCCGCCCGACGGAAGGGGGCTTCAACTGGCCACGAGCCGCACGCGCCCCGTGCTTTCAGGAGCACCCCCCAAGAGAGGAGGACCCAAGCATCCGACGATGTGATATCTGCAGCCCGCAGCCCCAAGCAGGTCCCCACTCAATATGAAACACAAGTGCCCGAGATCAACCCACTTCTTCCACCAGAAACCAACGAATGAAGTTTCAGTGATGTGGGTGGGCCTAGCCCGGCTGAGCGCTACTTAGCGTCCTGGGATTTACCTCAAGACGCCCACTGAGCCACGTCTACGGAACTACTGCTTGCCAGTCCGCAGCCCAAAGGTCCCCACCCCTCCCCGGACCAATACTGCCCCAGCAGAGCGCCAGAACTGCAGCCAAAGCGAGGAGGCAGGCCGAGACGAAGGAGGTCGGATACAGGGGGGCAGAGCCAGGCGCACGTTTTACGAGGTGCCGTGACCGCCTGAGCCAAAAACTGAAGCCGCCATGGAGGCGCGGGCACGAGCCGCGAACACATCGTGAAAATCTCTGGCGAAACGGCTGCCAGACCAGACCTCGACCGGGCAAGGACTCCCCGCCTCCCCTGTGGGACTCTTCTGTGGTCCTTTTACTTCTACGAGAAACCTCCGGCGATGACACCACCAGGGAAAAAACAAATCGTCGGACACTTGAGGGTGGAGGAGGAGAACGAGAAGCAGGAGGAGAAGCAGGAGGACACAATCCCCGATGCGCCCCCTGAAAGCCTCGGGCGGCGACCAGGGGGTCCAATTCGTGAAGGGGCAGGGGGTCTACCTTCTCACACGGGAGCCGCTGCTTGCGCGAGGAACGCACGAAAGAAGCAGGAGAAGAAGCAGGAGGAGGCGTCACGGCGCAGGCCTCGTCGGGGTCCCCCGGGGCAACGCTGGAGGAGGGCCGCGCCGCGCACGGACCGGCTGGCGCCTCCTGCGTCGGGCAGTGGGGGGGGGGGGTAAGGGGGGGGGGGGGGGGGAAAGGGAGGGGGGAGGGACAAGCTAGGTGCGCTCGCGTCAGATCTGGCGTTCTACCCCTCTCTCCCATCCTTTACCATGGCGCAGATCCCCTCTCTAGTCGCACACTCGGATGTCGTAGCATGGCATATCATTACATGGCGTAGCATGGTGTTGAAGATCAACGCGTAGCAGGACGTAGCATGGCGTGGCGACGCCCCAAAGTAGGGAAGCTTCTGCGACCCAGACAATCAACGAATCGACGATGGTTTTTTCGTGAGGGCATTTTCTAAATTTTCGAGCCGATTTGGAAGAACCGATACCCATGCCGTGGAACGGCACTGGAAATAACGACGACAACGCTGCAGCGGAAGCACGATTCGGGACGAGCGGAAGCGTGGCAATGAGGCTGGCGCAGACCAGCAGCACAAATACCCAACGAAAACCTGGAATCCTGTGTATGATCAAACAGTACGCGGAGGGGGGCCGGATATTTTCCGGACGTCATCAGGGCAGAGAGGAGAGCAGCATTCACATTGTGAAATCAGAAAGGGGGGGGGACAGGGCAGAGGGGGGATAGGAGGGGGGAGGGGAGGGGGGAGGGGGATGGGGAGGGGGGGACAAGCTAGCTACGCTCGCGTCATATCTGACGTCCTACCCCTACCCCCCATCCCTTACCATGGCGTAGGTATCCTCTTTAACCGTACAGTGGGACGTCGAGCAGAGCAATGGTCGCGAGAGGGTACGCGACGCATGGTAGAGCATGGCATGGCATGGCGTAGAAGAGCACGGCAGAGCGAAGCATGTCATAGCATGGCGTGGCATTGCGCAGTGACGCATTGCATCAGAAAGCATTGCAACGCATAACATGGCATCGCACAGCGGCGCAGAACACAACACCGCACAGCATGTCGTGGCATGGCGCCAGGTTCTTTGGACGGTAAGTGAATCGTTTTCGAAAAGTCTGGACCGGTCTGGAATCGCGGTTCCATGTCTAGCTCCATGGGTTCCACTAAATCTCCACACAAGGCGGGGCTCATGGAGAGCAACCGCTGGCTCTGCTTTCAACATTGCCTTCTGGAAGCAGAAAGAGGGCTCCCGCTGGATACTTTTCTGGAATCGACAACCTCGTTTGGGGGGTTTTGTTTTACCTCCCTACCCCCCCCCCCCAAAAAAAAAAAGAAAAGAAAACGAAAAAAAAAAAACGCGGACGGGGGCTGGATATCTTCCAGACGTCATCAGGGGAGAGAGGCACATAATATCCAGATGGTGTAACTGTAGAGGGGCAGAGGGGGGAGGGGAGGGAGGAGGGGAGGGGAGAGGAGAGGGGAGGAGGGAGGGGGGGCGGCAAAGGGGCAGAGGGGGTGAGGGGAGAGAGAGAGAGAGAGAGAGAGAGGGAGGGGAGAAGCCCACCCCCTCTAACCTTTCCGCCTCCTCCTTCTCCCGCCTTCTCTTCCAACCTGTTATTCCTTCTCTTCCTCCTCCTCCTCCTCTTCCTCCTCCTCCTCCTCCTCCTCCTCCTCCTCCTCCTCCTCCTTTTCCTTCTTCAACCTGTTTCTCCTCCCCCTCATCCTCCGCCTACTCCTCCTCCATCCCTGTTCCTCTTTTAGCAACTCCTCCCTGTCACACACCCAGGCGTGTCGGCATGGCGGGCGAGGGGTTCACCTAGAACTTGAAAGTTGCAACAGATTCACGGATGGAGGCCGGGTGGTTCTCAAATCTCGTTCTCGCATTAGCGTTGCGCCCTTTCGTCTTGAAGGTGTGCAGCCGTTTCGAAATGTTGCTCTCGTCTTAGCGCCGCGCACATTCGTCTTAGCTTGCAACGGCATCAAAGATGCAGGCGTTCCGATGTCGAAAGGTGATTACCGCCTCAGCGCCGAGCACATGCGTCCTAGAAATTTGCAACAGCTTCGAGGATAAAGGTCGGCAACTTTCATTTTGCGGCTCTAGCCCCAGCGCCGCATACAATAGCTTTGAAGTTTACACAAGGTTCAAGGATTCTTGTTGCTGAAGACCCAAGAACGGCGTCGTGGCGCGATTTTGGATTGTCAAGACGCAGCAGCAACGTTGATCCGCGATGTTGAAGTCCCAGGAATGGTGTCCTGGCATGTTTTGAAATCCCACCAGTTCCTTGGGCTGCGCTGGTCCAAGGATGTGATTTTTGCCCTTCCGAAACCCCATTCCCTTCGGGGAGGGGTACCCTCCCCCTCCGCTCCCTGGCGTTTTGGGTGGTGGGCTCGCGATCGGTCGGGGCGCCCTAGATGGGCCAAGATGGCTCCAAGAGGGCCTCCGATGCTCCGAAATGGCCTCCAAAGCGGCTCGAGACGGCCGAAGGTGGTTCAAGATAGCTTCCGACATACCTCCAAGAGGCCCGACAAGGGCCACAAGAAAGTTCAAAGTGCTCTCGGAACCCCCTTCTGGACCCCCCCACGAAGCCCAAAACCCCATGCAAACATCAACAAAAAATGGCGCGTGGCCTCTCGCACTTTCGCGTCCGCTGCGCCATTGAGGGCTCGAGCTAGCCCCAATATGGCCCAAGAGAGACCCCCCCGACGGCTCCAGGAGCGCCCAAGAGCAGCCCAAGAGCGGAGACCGGCACGGGAGTTCCGACGAACCCCTCCTGAAACCTTCCTGAGGAAGGTCTTAGGAAGGTTTTTTGGGAGGTTTTCCCGGGGGGGGGGACGCGAGGAAGGTTCCAGGAAGATTGTTCCATAAACCTGCCAAAAAAAATCAAAAACCTGTTCAAAAACCTTCCACGAAAAAAAACTGCCCAAAAACCTTCCAACTAACCTTTCAAAAACCGTTTAACAATTTTCCAGAACCTCCCTGAATTAAGCGAAACCGCCCAATACATTCCAAAACCTTGCAAAAACCGTCAGAAAAAATACTCCGACGGTAGGACCCCGCATGAGAATCTGTCTAGCTTCCATTAACCCTTCCCTCCTCCCCCTGGCGAACACTCTCCTCTCGCCGCCTGTTATGCTCTCTCCTCCTCCTTCTATTTATATTCCTCCGTCTCCTCCTTCTCCTCCTCCGCCTCCTCCTCCTCCTCCTCCTCCACCTCCTCCTCATCCTCACCCTCCCCCATGCGCCATGCCCCTTTCCCTCCTCCCCATCCTCCGCCTGCCTCTTCTCCATGTGCACCTCCCCGTCCCCCTGGTCGGGCCAAGCAAAACGATGTGCCTCGGCGCCCTCGCCGCCGCGGCAATCAGGCACGCGTTCGCCGACGGCTAGATCGCGAAGCCGCCGGGCCAACCCTTCGGGCCAGGCCGGCGGGGCAACCCCGCGAACCGCTGGACCACGAGAGCAAACCGTTGGGACAACCCCGCTGGCACCGAGCTAATCGCGGCCGCGCTCAGGCCGGAGGCAGCACGAAGCCCAGCTCTGCCGCGAGCTGCTCCGCCTCAGCCCTGGAGTCCACCGCTCTCTTGTCGAACTCCTGGAGCGCCTTCCGCAGGGACGCCGGCGGCCCGCGCTCCAGGAAGTCTCGCGCGGGCGGCCGCAGAATCAACATGTTTCGCATGCACGTGGCGCGGGAGAACATGACGTAGAGGTGCAGCCACCACTGCTCGTCCGACATGCCCGTGCGGCCAGCGTCCTCATCCCTGGCGCAGTCGATGGTGACGCCCTTGCGCAGCATCTAGCCCTGCGACAGGACGCAGGGGTTCCCCCAGGTCCGAATCCCGCTGCTCCTCCTCCGGCCCGAAACTTCACCCGCCGAACGGCCAGGGTACGCTCGAGGCCCTCGGTCGCCAAGGTCGGCGGCACCTCTGGCTCCACTGGGATCGCGACATTACCACCCCTGGCCCGGACGCAAGGGTTCCCCCCTGCGCCCGATTCGGTTGACGATGGGTTACCACCGCCAGCCCGGAGACAAAGGGTTACCCCTGCCCCCGATTCGGCCGAGGATGGGTTACCACCCCCGGCCCGGACGCAAGGGTTTCCCCCTGCGCACGGCCGCCGCTTCGGCCGAGGATGGGTTACCACCCCCGGCCCGGACGCAAGGGTTTCCCCCTGCGCCCGGCCGCCGTCGTCCTCCTCAATTCCTGTTCCTCGTCCTCCTCCTCCTCCTCCTGCTCCTCCTCCTCCTCCTCCTCCTCCTCCTCCTCCTTTTCCTCCTCCTCCTCCTCCTCCTCCTCCTCCTCCTCCTCCTCCTCCTCCTCCTCCTGCGCCTCAGCTCCAGCTCGCATTCTTCGAGCTGGCTCAGCGCGGGGACTCTCGCGGGGACAAGCCAACGGGCTCCTGCCTGTGACTTCCTCGCGAATCACTTACAGACGAGGCTCCCGCCTGATGCATCCTCCTTATTCAAGCCCTCCGGAGGCCAAAAGGGACGACGGTTACACGTTTCGGATGACCCGCCTCGGATTAAAGACATGATGTGCGGGCCCCATAGGGAGAGGCTTCCCGCCTGGGCCTTCGTCGCAATTCAATCACAGACGAGGCTCCCGCTTTATTTTTCCTCCAGATTCACGCCAGAAGGGCCCAAAAGTGACGACAGTTACACCTTTCGGATGACCCGCCTTGGATTAGAAACATGAGGTGCGGGCCCCATGGGGAGAAGCTTCCCGCCTGAAACTTCCTCACAATTCACTCACAGACGAGGCTCCCGCTTGATTTGTCCTCCAGATTCTCGCCACAGGGGCCCAAAAAGGGCGCCAGTTACATGTTTCGAATGACCCGCCTCGGATTAGAAACATGAGGTGCGGGCCCCATGGGGACGGGCTCCCGCCTGAGCCTTCGTCGCAATTCAATCACAGACGAGGCTCCCGCCTGATACTACCTCCAGATTCTCGCCACAGGGGCCCAAAAGGGACGACAGTTACACGTTTCGAATGACCCGCCTCGGATTAAAGACATGATGTGCGGGCCACATGGGGAGGGGTTCCCGCCTGAGACTTCCTCACAATTCACTCACAGACGAGGCTCCCGCCTGATACTACCTCCAGATTTTCGCCACAGGGGCCCAAAATGGACGACAATTACACGTTTCGAATGACCCGCCTCGGATTAGAAACATGAGGTGCGGGCCCCATGGGGAGGGGCTCCCGCCTGAGACGTCCTCACAATTCACTCACAGACGAGGCTCCCGCTTGATTTGTCCTCCAGATTCTCGCCACAGGGGCCCAAAAGGGACGACAGCTACACGTGTCGAATGACCCACCTCGGATTAGAAACATGAAGTGCGGGCCCCATAGGTAGGGGCTCCCGCCTGAGACTTCCTCACAATTCACTCACAGACGAGGCTCCTGCTTGATGCTTCCTCCATATTCAAGCTAGGGAGTGATTGTTGACGAAGTGATGAGTGACTCAGTGATTGTTGACGAAGTACGAAGTGATGAGTGACTGGGTGATGATGATGATCAATGAGTGAATGTGTGAGTGAGGAAAAGAAGTGATGATGATGATGATGATTATGACGATGATGCGTGATGAGTGAGGAGGAGAGTGAGTGCGAATGAGTGAGTGAGTGTGTGTGTGTGCGCGCGTGTGTGAGGAGGATATGTGATGATGATGATGATGATGTTTGCGATGATCTGTGAATGCGTGTGTGAGTGAGGAGGACATGCGACGATGGCTGATGATGATGAGTGTGATGAGTGAGAAGGAGAGAAGTGAGGAGATCCTGCGCGGAGGGTGTGCTTAGAAAACAAGAATCCCACGTAGGATGTGGGTGGGGGGGAAAAAAACAAAACAAACAAAAAAATCGTCTAACAACATACCTCCCAGGCTTTTCAAAAAACTTCCAAAAACCTTCCAAAAACCTTCCTGAGGAAGGTTTGAGGGAAGTTCCAAGACAGTTTTCCAAAAACCTCCCAGAAACCTTCCTGAGGAAGGTTCTACGAAGGTTCAAGGAAGGTTTGTTCCAAAAACCTGCCAGAAACCTTCCGGAGGAAGGTTCCAAGGAGGTTTCAAAAAAGGCGTGTCCCGAAAACCTTCCAAAAAACCGTCCTGAGGAAGGTTTTGGAAAGGTTCCAGGAAGTTGTCCCCCCCCCCCACCCACCCACAAAAAAAAAAAAACTCCGAAAACCGTCCTGAGGAAGGTGTTAGGAAGGTTCCAGGGGGGGTTAAGAAATAACCTTCCAAAAACCTTCCTGCGGAAGGTATTAATAAGGTTTCAGGAAGGTTTTCCCAAAAACCTTCCAAACACCTTCCAAAAACCTTCCTGAGGAAGGTTTTAGGAAGGTCCCAGGAAGGCTTGTTCCAAAAACCTTTCACAAACCGCCCAAGAACCTTGACGAGGAAGTTGTTAGAAGGTTCCAGGAAGGTGTTGTTCCACAAACCTTCCAAAAACCTTCCAGAAACCTTACTGGGGAAGGTTTTAGGAAGGTTTCAGCAAGGATGTGTCCCAAAAACCTGTTCGAGAACCTTGCCGAGGAAGGTTTTAGGAAGGTTTCAGGAAGGTCCTCCCAACAAAAACGTGCGAGAAAAAAAACAACAACAACAACAACAACAAAAAACAACAACAACTAAAAAAAATGCCTGGGGAAGGTTAGGACAATTCCAAAAAGGTTGTTCCAAAAACAACTGCCCAAAAACCTTCCGGATACCTTTCCGAGGAAGGCTTTTGATAAGGTTTCAGGAAGGTGTTGCAAGAAAACGTCCAACAACCTTCCAGAGGAAGTTTTAGGAAGGTTTCAGGAAGGTTGTTTTTCCATACACCTCCCAACAACCTTCCAACAACCTTCCTGAGGACGGTTTCAGGAAGGTTGTTCCAAAAAATCCACCAAAAACCTTCCGGAAACCTTCCTGGGGCTTAAGAAAGGTTCCAGGAAGGTGTGTTCCAAAAACCTTCCAAAAACCTTCCTAAGGATTTAGGAAGGTTTCAGGAAGGTTTTTTTTCCGAAAACCTTGCAACAACCTTCCAAAAACCTTCCCGAGGAAGGTTTTAGGAAGGTTCCAGGAAGGATGTTCTAAAGACCTTAAACCTTCCCGAGGAGGGTTTCAGGAAGGTTTCAGGAAGGCTTGCCCCAAAAACCTTACAAAACCTTCCAAAAACCTCCCTGGGGAAGGTCTTACGAAGGTTCCAGGAAGGTTGCTTCCAACAACCTTCCAGAAGACCGTCCGAAAACCTTCGTGGGGTTTCAGTAAGGTTTTTGTTCCAAAAACCTTCCAATAACCTTCCACAAACCTTCCAAAAACCTTCCCGACGAAGTTGTTTAGGAAGGTTTCAGGAAGGTTTTTTTTATAGGAAAAAACTGCCAAAAACCTTCCTGTGGAAGGTTTCAGGAAGGTTTCAATAAGGTTTTTCCCTAAAAATCTGCCAAAAACCTTTTTATAAGTTTTCAATGGGAATCCTTGCGTAGAGGCTCCCGATAGGAATTCTTGCGCCGAGGCTCTTAACAGGAATACTTTTGCACGGATATATATATATATATATATATATATATATATATAACCTTCCTAGAACCTTCCTAAAACCTTCCTCAGGAAGGTTTTTGGAAGGTTGTTGGGAAAAAAAAACCTTCCTGAAACCTTCCTAAAAGCTTCCTCAGGAAGGTTTCCGGAAGGTTTGTTGGAAACAAAAAACAAAAAACAAAAAACAAAACAACAACAAAAAAAACTGCCTGGAACCTTCCTACAACCTTCCTCAGGAAGGGTGTTGGAAGGTTGTTGGAAGGTTTTTGGAAGAAAAAAAAAAAACTTCCTGAAACCTTCCTAAAATCTTTCTCCGGAAGGTTTTTGGAAGGTTTTTGGGGCGGAAAAAATATCTTCCTGAAACCTTCCTAAAACCTTCCTCAGGAAGGTTTTTGGAAGGTTTTTGGAAAAAAAAACTTCCTGGAACCTTCCTCGGGAAGGTAGTTGGAAGGTTTTTGGAAGGCTGTTGGAAAACACCTTCCCGAAACCTTCCTAAAACCTTCCTCAGGAAGAAACTTCCTGGAACCTTCCTAAAACCTTCCTCCGAAAGGTTTTTGGAAGGTTTTGACAGGTGTTTGGAAAAACCTTCCTGGAACCTTCCTAAAACCTTCTTCAGGAACGTTTTTTGAAGGTGTTTGGAAAAAAACATGTCTGAAACCTTCCTAAAACCTTCCTCAGGAAGGTTTCAGGACGGGTTGGCCGAACTGCCGCACCCAACTGCAAGAGCGCCCCAGCAGTGCCCGAAGAGGCCATGTTGAGGGCCCCAGGGGAGGGAAGGTGTGCCTCCTCCTCCTCTTCCTGCTCCTCCTCCTCCTCCTCCTCCTCCTCCTTCTCCCCCTCCCCCCCCCTCCTCCCCCATCCCCTCCACAATTACACTGTCTGAATAATACTCTCCATTCTCCCCTGATAACGTCCTGAAGATGTTCGGCCCCCCTCCGCGTACGGTGTTTTTATACACCGGATTCCCGGGAACTGGGTTTTCGCTAGGGTTTGTTCAAAAAATGCTCCCGCTGACGCGCTGGCCTCATGTTCGGCCTTACGCTCGTTCCGAATCGTGCTCCCGCGTCAGCCCTGGCCTCAATTCCGCGCTTCCGCTCGTTTCGAATCGTGCTCCCGCTGCAGCGTTGGCCTAATTTCCTGTTCTTCATATGTGTTTTTTGCAATCCAATACTTGTCGGTCCTTCATAATGTTGCACCCGGTGCAGCGCTGGCCCCAGTTCTGCGCCTCTGGCTGTTCCAAAACATGTTCCCGTTGCAGCGCGGGCTTTGGGTCCTTTCACATAAACCCCGAAGCTAGAAATTAACCCCCAGAAGCGAAAAAAAAATAAAAGAAAACATCGCAAGTGATTACACATCTGGTGTCGGTTCATTGAGTTTTTGGGCCGCAGGAAGGCCCCCTCACTTCGGGGCGGCAGCGTTTGGAGAAAGTATCAAACGGGAGCCACGTTTCTACTTTTAGAAGGCGATGTGGCAAGCAGAACCAGCGGGTGCTCTCCATGAGCCCCGCCTCGTGGGGAGCTTGTCGCGGAGCCCAGGGAGCTAAACATGGAGCCGCGACTCCAAACCGTCCCCGACACTTCGAACACCGTCGACTTAAAATACTCCAAGGAGCCCTGCGTCCTGCCATGGCATGCTGTGCGGTGTTCTGTTCTGCGCCGCTGTGCGATGCCATGCTGTGCGTTGAAAATGCTCTGTGATGCAACGCTTCACTACGCAATGCCACGCCATGCTATGACAGTCTACGCTCTGCCGTGCTCTTCTACGCCATGCCATGTCGTGATCTACGATGCATCGCGCACACTCTCGCGGTCGTCGCCCTGCTCGGCATCCGACTGTGCGAATAGAGAGGAGCTCTACACCATGATAAGGGATGAGGGAGGGGTAGGACGCCAGATGTGACGCGAGCGCACGTAGCTTGCCCTCCCCCCTCCCCCCCTCCCCCTCCTCCCCTCACCCCCCTCCCCCTCCTCCTACCCCTTTTCCCCTCCGCCACCTCCTCCCCCCCCGCGGGCCTTAGGGATCGCCCGAGGAGGCCCTCCAAGGCCACCCTCGTGCTCCTAGAGATTTCTCTGTTCCTGCTGCTTGCCCGCTGTGTTTCACTATATTTAGGTCGGGCACGTCCCCCTACAGGCGGAGCGGATTTTGGACGAAAAAATAAACATCGTCAGAACAAATCCCGAAATGCTCAAAAATACACCAAACATCGCACCCGGCCTATGTTTTACTAGTTTTGCATATTCCTCCTGTAGAGAAACAGGCCCGACTGAACACTACGACTATATAACTATATATGTATACATATATATATATATATACATGTGCCTCGTCGTCCCTTTTTCCTGCCGGCTCTCCCGGGCAACGTTTCTGCACGGGACGGCACTCGAAGCGTGAAGAACTGTTTGGACGCAGCAATCGTTGCGAGTCGCGGCGCTGGCGCCCCGGGAACGGCGTCGGCGGTGGACAAAGCTCCCTTTCGCAGACCCCCCTTTAGTGAAAACGGCCCTGGACCGAAACCGACGGACTTGGACCCGCAGAAATAACGGCCGCGACGCCTTCTCGCGAACCCGAAACGGCGTCTTCGCCAATCGACGCGTCAGGGCAGGAGGTCTCTCAACCTCCGATGGCGTTTTGGCACGATTAGGGATTCTCAGACGGTCGTCCTCCAATGGGACACTCCCCGTAATGAGAAGACCTCCTTGTAGAGACCCATGAATGGATGAACTTGGAACGAGCGATTATTGCCATATCGTTGATGCGTCGTGGGTTTACACTAGTCCTGCTCTTCCTCCTCCTCCTCCTTCTCCTCCTCCTCCTCCGCTTCCTGAATCCTCATCGTCGTCATCAACTCATCGTCATCCTAACCAGCTCATCGTCATCGACTCATCGTCATCATAAACAGTTCATCGTCATCAACTCATCAAGCCTTCGTCGTCGTCAACGCATCATCGCAAGAGTCGTCTCAACAACATCAACCTCCTCATGTTCATCAGAGTCGTGTCTTAATCGTAATGGTTTTCATCGTCCTCATCATCGGAATCCTCATCATCCGCACCATCGTCACCAGCATCAGCCGCATCATCAGCACCAACAACATCAGCATGATCGGCATCATCAGGATCATCGTTGTCCCCATCGCCAGCAGCGTTATCGTCACCCCCATCCTGGTCCCAATCCCCAGTCCTCGCCGTCGTCTTCGTCATCACGTTCATCACCACCATCAGCAGCAGCATCGTCGCCGACATCGTCGTCATCAGCATGATCATCATCAGCATCATCATCACCATCGCCACTATCATCACCCGCACCACCATCACTATCATCGACAACACCAACATCAAAATCATCATCAACAACAGCATCATCATCAGCAGCATCATCGTCGTCATCGCCATCGTCATCGTTATCACCCGCAACTTCAATTCACCGCCATAATCACATTCACCAGCATCAGCATCATCACAATCAGCATCTGCATCATCATGAGAACAGCCAGTCTCAACCTCATCCTCCTCCCCATTAAAAGTCGTTTTCGTCATCATCAGCACCATCATCAGTAACATAATCATCACCTTCATTCTCAACCCCATCCACCACCATGACCCTCCGATTCCACCCACCAGCACGAGGTTGACCTGTGGCGCAAAAGCCGCCTCTGGCCTGCTTCGCTAAAAGGCAAAAGCAAACGAGCTCACAAAACAAACGACTATGGAGGATGCTAGCAACATCGTAACGATGATGATGGTGATGATGATAATGTTGTTGACGAAGATAACGCACTTGCCTCACGCACCCACACCAGCAATAGCCGGCCGTCTACAGTGCGGGCGCGAACGCAAGAAACCCTCATATATATATTTATATATATATTACATATATATATGTGTGTGTATATATATATATATATAAAGAGAGAGAGAGAGAGAGAGAGAGAGAGAGAAGAAAAAAAAAAAAAAAAAAAAAAAAAAAAAAAAAAAAAAAAAAAAAAAAAAAAAAAAAAAAAAAAAAAAAAAAAAAAAAAAAAAAAAAAACGCGCGCGAGGTGCAACTGAGGGGAAACCCAGGGCGCCCTGAACGCAGCAGCTTCTTCAACGGCTGCGGGACGTCGCCGCGCAGCTCGCGAAGAAACACAGGATTCCCCGACGAAGTATATGGTTTCTTCATGCGCGCGCCCAGTGTACAGCCATCGTGCTGTGCATGTGGGTTGACGACCAAAGAGTCGAACCTGCTGAGGTGTCCGTAGGCATGGCAGTGTTAGGGAGAGGGTAGCGATCCCTCTTCCCATGCGCCGCGGGCAGGCGACGCGGTACCAGATTCCAATACCTGAGCCGAGACGTTAACAGGATGAATGGACAGAAAGGTGATACGAGCGGACTTCATACACACGCGCGCTGCCATAAGGGACGCTGAGTGTGGAACGCGGGGTCGTTGCCAGCCACCAGCCACGGCGAGCCTCGGCCACAAGCAGGCCCCCCTGCCCGAGTCTGAGGACCGCGCCCGAAGACCAGGGCCCCTCGTCGGCCCAGAGTGGTCCTTCTCTTTCGGCGCGTCTCGGCTGCGTCCCCCCTCGCACCGGCAGGAAGCAGCCTGCTGCCACCGCGAAGATTAGGGGAGGATGCGGACCAAGTTCTGATGAGGATTGATGGGCAGGAGGGGGCCCAAGTTAGGAGGGACAAGTACATCAGAGCCAGGGGCTAAGGGGGTCTTCTCCTCTGCCTACGTATCACACCAAACCACCCAGATGCGTGATTCCTAGTGCGAAGACGGTGACCTCAGTGAGGCCACGTCTTCATCGCGTTATGAGAACTAGAGATTCTGTTCTCGATGAAAGAGTCTGCGCTGCAGCGCTGTCGTCGATCGAGCAGAGTGCAGCTTGCAGTTCATGCCATGCTGCAGGGTCTGAGGCAACAGGTCTCCGACGGTTGGGAAGTCTTCGATGCCTCTACCACCCAAGAGAGCGACGAGGTCATCGATCCATCGTTTGACGGGTCTGTGGGCTCAGTTGTCCTCGTCCTAGGCCTGCCAGAGCCCTGCCCTGCCCTGGATATCCCTGGGGCAGGGTGGACGTGGACACTTTCCATGCCTTGTGTTGCATCTTCGGGGGACCTGTTCTGTCCCGTCGCGCCCCTGTCCGCGTCGAATGCAAGTCGAATCCATGTCGAACTCGTTGAATCCGCGTCGACTCCACGACGAGTCTGCGTCGAATCCACGCCAAGTCCGCGTCGAGCCCGCATCGATCCGCGCGCCAGGCACCAGAAACGACATCAATTCGGGGGACAGACGAGGTCCCCCGAAAATGCAACGTAACATACCAACACTCTCCTCGACAGGTCCTCGAGACCGTGGGGCACGATTCGAGATCGTCTCGCATTGTTCCGCGATAGTCCCGGTTATCCAGTGCGGGGGGGTGGGACGTGCCGGCCGATTACCCAACCTTTGCACTTTGAGCAGCCCCACGCGTGCCCGCGCGCGCCAATACTGCGTACCCCCTTCGGACCTGCGCAACCGACATGGTCAAGTTAGCCAAAGGGGGCGGCGGACCGACAATCCGGATTACCGCCAGACCCGTCGCAAACCAGTGCCCTCCGAGCGGTGCACAAGGGCATGCCATGGCGGTGGACTCGAAGAAGAGCGCCAGTGCTGAAGAAGCTCTGGTTGGCGTCTCGCAAGGCTCGCAAGAGGGGGTAGGGGGGGGGGGGAAGGCCTCTTAGAAGCAGCCTGCTTCTTAATTAGAAGACACCGACGTTGTGCCTACAGAGCAGGCCTGCGCATTTTCAAGAAGCAGGGATGCTCCTAAGAAACCCTCCCCCCTCTACCCTTAGGTCGGGCATGTCCGCCTACAGGTGGATGTTCGACGAATAATAAAATGATAACGGAGAAATCCCAATCAAGATCTTTTTAAGGCTATAGGGCTATAGGGCTATAAGGCTATGGGGCTATAGGGCTATAGGGATATAGGGCTATAGGGCTATGGGGCTTTAGGGCTATGAGGCTATGGGGCTATTGGGCTATGGGGCTATAGGGCTATAGGGCTATGGAGCTATAAGGCTATAGCGCTATAGGTCTATAGGGCTATAGGGCAACCGGGCACCTGGGCACCTGGGCACCCAGGCGTGCCGCCGAAGTCGGCGCCACTGCTGACCTAACCATATGAATCCGCTAGGACCCCTGCAGAGGCAAGCTCTGATTGCGGAAAATACAACAGATAATCAACCAATGCTCAAAGATGGTCGAAAAATCGTCCCCAGGCTATTGTTTTACTATTTTTGACTTTTGCTCCTGTAGAGGGACATGCCCGACTTGACTCTGCCCTCTCTGCGCCAGTGCTGACGGAGCTGTCTGGGTACCCTCAAGCAAAAAATTCCGCTCGGACTCGATCCCTTGGGGAGCCACATGCGAACCCTACCCCTACACCCCACGATTCCGAAAACGGGGGGGTAGGGGTGGGGTTCGCATGTGGCCCCCCTTATCCCTGGGGCCCTCCCGGGCTCGGCCCCGACCCGCTCTGCGTGCCGCGCCCGGCCGTGGCGACGCGAGAGCCTCCGAGAGCGCCCACGGCGCGAGAGGAGGAGCCGCGCAGGGTCCGTCAGCACCGACTCGGACGCGCTCGGGTCGGATCGGACTGCGCGTCGGATCGGTGCACACCAGACGAAGCCAGGGCAAGGACACATTCGGCGAGGACGAATCGAGAATGTCCGAAAGATCTGGCGGCTCTGGAGGATGTAGCGTCGGGCGTCGCGGCCTCCTCAGAGCGTTCCGGGACGCTGAGACAGCGCTCTAGATTGCTCTGGAACGAATCTTGGCGGCGCGCACAAGGGGGTGGAGAGAGGGGGGAGGGCTTCTTAGAAGGAGGCTGCTTCTTAGAAGGCGCCGGCCTTACATCTGTAGATCAGATCTGCGCCTTCTACGAAGCAGGGGTGCTTCTAAGAAGCCCTCCCCCCTCACCCCACCCCCCTCTGCGCGTGGCTGAGGATCTGTCCTCGTCCTGGCCCGGTCCGATCAGATCGACACAAAGTCGGAATCGAATCGGACCTGCCGCGCCAGGATGCACAGCAGCGCCGCGCAGGCATCCGCATCTGACTACCTACCAGACCACCCCAACCCAACCCGAAGATCCGAATTTGACCCGAATTTCGGACTGGGGGGGGGTACGGGTTCCATGTTTTCAGTGTTCCCCACCCCCCCACCCCCACACTAGAAATGGAGGGCACATTGACGCCTTCGGGTTGGGTTGGGGTGGTTTGGTGGGTGGTGAGCATCGGATCGCTGGAATGTCGGAATCGAATCGGATCAGGCAGGCCGGAATCCATGTCGAATCGGATTGATCGGATCGAAACGGACGTTAGGGTTAGGTCGGGCATGTCGTCCTAACTGGCGGATCTTGCTGGAAAAAAATGTTAAAAACAAAAAAGTGCGACCCTACCTAGGAGTTGGAGCCCCTAGGAAAGCAGCATTAGTAGTAACGGTAAACGCCGTCCTCCTCCTTCTCTTCATCGTCGTAGTTGCCTTTGCTTTTGCTTGGTGTTGCGTTTGCTTGGTTGTGTTTTTGCTTTGCCTTCGCACTCACACGCATGTTTTGGCATTCGCTCACCGGGTGGGCTCTCTGATCGTACTGTTGCACATTGCTTTTGCGTTGCCTTTCCTTTGCTTTGTTTTTGCTGTTGCTTTGCTGTGCGTTGCGTTGCGTGTGCTTTGCTTTGCTGTTGCTGCTGTTGCTTTGCCGTTGCTTTGCTGCTATGATATGCTATGCTATACTATGCTGCACTATGATATGCTATGCTATGCCATGCTATGCTATGCTATACTGCGCTATGCTATGCTACGCTAGGCTGCGCTATGTTATGCTAGGCTATGGTATGCTATGCTATGCTGCGCTATGTTATGATATGATGTGTTACGCTGCGCTGTGATATGTTATGATATGCTATGCTATGATATGCTATGATATGCTATGCTATGCTGCGCTATATTATGCTATGCTATGCTGGGCTATGCTATGATATGCTAAGCTAAGCTAAGCTACAGCTAAGCGAAGCTAAGATGAAACTAAGCTAAGCTAAGATGAAATAAGCTAAGCTAAGATGAGATAAGCAACGCTAAGCTAAGGGGACGTAACTGGGGGAACCGCGGGGCGGATACTGGGGGAACCGCCCGGGGCGAGTTGCACTGCCCGGCCCTTTAAGTATACCGAGTAAGAACCCTTCTAGGCAGAGCCTAGGTAGGGAAATAATCGAAAATAGTCGAAAAATCGTCCCCATACTATTTTTTGCTATCTTTAAATTTTCCTCCTGTAGAGGGACGCGCCCGACTTAACGTTAGAGGGGACAAACTCAGGGGGGGAACATCCGCCAGCCCCCTCGTGGACCATCAGGCCGCGTGACGGAGGTTTCTTGCTCCCTGCGCCAATACTAATTTCCAGTCTCCAAATTTCACTGCACCGACCTTGCAGACGTGCTTGCTGCAGTGGATTGTTGCGTAGATTTCTGCCAATGCAAAGCTCCGAATAGGCGAGTGAAAAACGAAGTTAATTTCGCGTGGATGTCTTTAGTCTTCACTCCTGGGCAACAAAAAAACCGCAAGAAAAATTCACTTCAAAATCTGGAACGAAATTCTCCAGGACTCTGCGGGTCAATCCTATTGAAATCCGAACGAAATCCGCTGTGAGATACTGGCGCAATGACCTGTTCTTATTGTCCGCGTGAGAGGGAACCGAAAACCATCCTGGCCACCACGCCCGAACCGCGTGCTCTAAATGTCTGGGGAGATGCAGGGCACGGGAGAAAACATGAGATTCGTGCCCACGAGAGAATAACCCCTCGCAAACTACACCGGAATCACATTCCCGAGGCCAGCATCCCTTTCTAATCATATTACAGTCGCGATCCCGAAGACAGAACGCCTTCCATATCACGCAAGGAGTCGCGCTCCAGAGGCCAGAACCACTCTCAACTGACACCTGATTCGCGCTCCCGGGGCCATCACCCCTTGAAACTCTCACCAGAGTCGCACTTCCGATGCCAGGTTCCCGTGGAAATTACGCCAGGTGGGTGCTCCCGAGGCCAGAACCCTGCATACATTACACCAGATTCGCTCCCCCGAAACCACAATCCTCGTAAGTTTCGCCAGACTCGTGCTCCCGAGCCCACGATCCCTTGCAAATGACGTCACGAGCACCAGCCGTCCTTGCATGAGGTTCGGATATTGCTTCGCCCGGCCATCCCAACATAGCTCTAGAATGTCAAATTATGATAGAACGGTGGCCGGCGGCAGAGGGCGAAGCCCTCACGGACATAAATAGCCAATAGATCGGCAATATGCCCCTATCGGCGATGAATGGGCGATCGGGGGTCGATGTGCTTGCGGGCATGATTCGTCGGAACTCCAGCAGCCACTCGGGACGATCCAGGCACCCCCGGAACGCCCTCGGCGAGGCACAGCTGCTGGAGAGCAGACCGAGGCTGCAAAACCGTCGAGAGCCGACGAAAACGCCCGAAGATTGAACCTCGAAGAACCGCCGTGAGCCAGAGGTCAAAATTCGATCCCTGGACCTCTCTGGGGGGGTGCGTCCTGACCAGAACCTCGAGGCGGATCCAGCCGTGATCACGAGTGCGCCCACGGACTATCCGAAACGTCCAAGGAGCGAGCCTCGAACCTCGATCTCCAAAGCTCGAAAACCCCATGATAGGCTATCTTATCAACTATTATTTCCTGTAGCGGTCGTTAACCAGGGCGGGGCGGGGCACGTCGGGGCGGGGATGCGCTGCGACCGCCAAAGAACGGAAAGAAAACGTCGATCTTGAAAATGGACAGACAACGCCCCCAAGATATCATGATCATCTAAGGAAACAGACCCCCCCATACGAACGATCGTTACTGTTACCCAGGTGGGGGGGGATGGACCAGGCATCGACCGTTACGCGCCAGAGCAAAGGCAATCAAAAAATTACAAAAAACAACTCCCCCCTCACGTTGCCCCTGACACGGCCCCTGCCCCCGCGAGGGCCTCGCAGCCCCCGCAGGGCACCCGCCGGCGGCGCCAGTCCTCGTCGAGTGCCCGCAGCCACGCGCAGCTCGCGAGCTCAAGCGCGCAGGCGATGCTCCGCAGGTCCCAGATCCAGCTGGAGCGGTCAGCCACCAGCTTCGGGGTCGGAGGAGGGCGGAGGAACTTCCTCCTGCTGCTCCTCCTTGTGCCACTCCCCCGGTCGTGTCGCCCCATCGTCCGTCGTGTTTCCTCCCTCCTCCGCAGCTGGGCTCTTCCTGCGCTGGTGACAAAAGAATGTCGTTCCCCCCGTCGATCTCCCTCCAGAGACACCCACCTCTCGCGAGCGCAAGCGGCCCACGTTTACACGCGCGCCCTCACCCCCAGTTCCGGGGGCCCAGGCGCTTAAGAGGTAAACGAGCGTGCCTCGATTCGGCCACCCTCGCTCCCCAATGAGACCAGACGAGAAAGAGCTACCCTTGGGGTGACCCGCAAAGGTCAGGACTCTTGACGAGGAGGCGCGTGCTGCGGCTTGACCTTGCCTGGAAGCCAAAGCGGGGCCAGTAATTCACCCTCCGAAGGCTGGGGTCCCGAAACCGCGCGGCGGCAGACCGTGTGGTGGCCTCCAAATCCCAAGAGACCTCACCGCACGGTCCGTCACCGCGTGGTCTTGGATCCCTGGAAACCCCGATTGCCCGAGACATCTCGTCGGAGAACAAGCCACGTACCAAAACCGTGATCACCCCCGCCGAATCCCCACTGGCTCACCACGCGGTGTGGTCACCACACCATCCGGGGGGGGGGGGCCAGGAGAGGGAGGAGGGGGGGATCTGGATCGGGCTCGTGGGGTTCGGACGTGTCTGCTCGAAGCTGTCGCGAGTTAGAGCTCGCAACCGCGCCGTGCGAGGACTGGTTTCTTGAATTCAAGAAACCTATATCTGGGCACCCGCGCGCCTGAGGGTGGCTCGCCATGTCTGCAAAGCAGGCACGTCGCAAGCCAGTGGATCGACAGCAATGCATGCTGAGGGAAAGCATCAACGCAGCCAGAGAAAAAATGCAAGTTCGCAACCCCCGCGGTTTCGCACAGCCTCCTCGGAGATGGCGAGGTCTACAGACGAGATGCCTCAAGTGGCACGATGCAGCACCTCGCCAGCCACTTGGGCGGGCGGATAATCTTGGAAGGGGGCCCATCACGTCATTTGTCAGATAGCGGCGCGGCTTTGCACAGGCGGCACACCGCTAGCCCGCGGCAGGCCCCCCCCCAAAAAAAAGTCGCTGGCAGCGGCCAGCAGAGGAAGAGCTCTGACCCATGAGCACTCTGGCCCGGGAGCCGCCTCGAGCGGCGCGCATCGCAGCCAGCGTACGTGTCGCCTTGATCCTGACAAGAAGTACGCATGTAGCACCCCAAAGTTGCTGATAAGAGGTGAGGGGGCGGGTCGCGGGTGGGTCGCGGGTGGGTTGCGGGCGGGTCGCGGGTGGGTCGCGGGTGGGTCGCGGGCGGATCGTGGGTGGGTCGCGGGCCCGTTCGCGAGTGGGACGACGACAACAAACAACAAGCAACAACAATCAGTGTAAGACTGCTCGCTGTTTTCTGCTCGCGTGCCATTCAACATGCAAAGCCCGAACCCTTAATACCCGCCGCCCTCTTCGTCTTCGACCGTACCTCCTTGGGAGCATATCTTTCTTACCTGCCACGTGCATTCGTGAAGCAGCATATCTCTCTTACCTGCCACGTGCATTCGTGCAGCCTTGAAACACAGAGGACGGATGGAAGGGAGAGGGAGAAGGATGGAGCTCGAGAAAAATTAGCAGGAGGGGGCGGCTACGAGCGGAAAACACCTTGCAGAACTAGACAGGCAGATCGGGCGGGCAGACCCGAACAGGCGGGGCGGGAAGGCGGGCCCAGGCGGCCAGGTCGAGCAGGCGGGGGGTTGCTACAGCGTGAGTCTTGCATGAATCGAGAGACATTGCGAGGAAGTCCCACGCGAGAGCGATTTCCATGCACAAACTGTGAAAGAGTCCCGCGCGAAAGCGCGATTTGGGAACCAATTGTGAAGAAGTATCAGGCGGGAGCCCTGTTGTTGTAAACCGGTGGCCAGGGGCACAGTTTGGAGACCACGGACCTTCCATGATGAACAACAGGGTGCGAGCCCCAGAAGGAACACTTTGATTTACAAAAACGCAAACACAATAGTCACGGGGCGTGGTTCTTGAGAAATGATAATTCTATCATTTGCAGACTGTTCGTTCTTGCCTGCTCGCGTGCCGTTCAACACGTCTATCCCAAACCCTCAATACCAGCTCTCTTCGTCTTCCATCGCACCCCCGTGGGATATACGCAGCACCCTAGCACCCCGCAGTTGCGGATAAGAGTGAGGGGATAGTGGAGTCATCGGCAGTCTGCGAGGCTCCCAAGAAGCCCGCCGCAGCCGCCGATGTTTGCACAAATTATACAACAAGCACCCCGCAGGCGCCGATTTCTTCGTCATACCAGTGTGGGTGGGTCGCGGGTGGGTCACGGCTGGGTCGCGCGTGGGTCGCGGGTGGGTCGCGGGAGGGTCGCGGGTGGGTCACGAGGTGGGTCAAGGGTGGGTCGTGGGTGGGTCGTGGGTGCGTCGCGGGTGGGTCGCGGGAGGGTCGCGGGGTGGGTCAAGGGTGGGTCGTGGGTGGGTCGTGGGTGCGTCGCGGGTGGGTCGCGGGTGGGACGACGACAACAAACAACAAACAAGGCAACAAAAACAACAACAACAACAACAACAACAACAACAACAACAACAACAACAACAACAACAACAACAACAACAACCACAACAACCACAACAACAACAACAACAACAACAACAACAACAACAACAACAACAACAACAACAAACAACAAACGACAAACAACAAACAACAAACACAACAACAACAGCAACAACAACAACAGCAACAACAACAACAACAACAAACAACAAACAACAAACAACAAACAACAAACAACAAACAACAAACACAACAACAACAACAACAACAACAACAACAACAAATGAACGCCGGCTTTCTAAGCCCCTTCCAATGGGGCGAGCTTCTCATTCGCTCCCCACGGGAGGTACGCAGGGTTTCTGACGCCCCTCTGGGGAGGGGGGCGGGGGGCGAGCACCGCATCGCATCGCACCGGCCTCTGGCGTGAATTAATTCGATTGCGAGGTCCCGTCGACGAGGCTACGGCGCCTGCAAGCGACATAACCTCCCAGGACATGTCGTGCCCACGCAAGCTCGCATCAACTGCACCTTCCAGAAAGAAATCCTACTGAGGAACCCTTGATAACGAATCCTTGCTACGGGACCCTTAGAAATGAATCCCTACTACGGAACCCTTAGTAAAGAATCCTTACTAATGGGAACCTGAGTAAGGAATCCCTTCTAAGGAACCCTTATTGAAGAATCCTTACTGCAGGAAACATAATCGCGAGGACCTCTCGAAAGATAGCGCGATTCCCTGGTAAATCGCGAAAAAGTCTTGAAAGCAAGAGCGTGACTCCTGAGTATGTCGAGCGAGTCCTGCAGAAATTGTGAGGAGGTCCCGCGCGAGAGCGCGACTTTGGACTACTTGGTGAGGAATGATATGGCGGGACCCGTTTTTCTTGTACTCTGGGGTAGCCTTTGCGTTGTCAATCAAAGAACCGCCCCCCCCCTCAGGGATCAAACCCAGCCATGGAGGCCCCACAGGGTGTCGAGATGGAGGCGCCGGAGAGGGAGGAGGCGATGACTACGTTTCCGACCACGGACTGCTTCCTACCCATCGGCCCTGGACGGTCTTCGGCGGTCTCCTGACGGTCTTCGGCGGGCTCCAGCAGTTCCCCGCGGCCTGCGGCGCGGAAACTGGACGGTTGTGCTTAGCAACGGAAAGTCGATGATCGAACCCTTAACGATGAGACGTCCGTTTTCTTTTTGGGGGCGGGCGGCTATCGCGCTATCGCTGGCGGTCCGTCGACTTCGAACCTCGGTGCTTCGCCGCAAGAAACTCCACACGTTCGCGCCCTCCTTGTGGAGCGTTCTGGACTGTCGGCAGACACGCCTGGTCCCACCGCCCGTCTGCACTGAAGAGGGACGGGTACCAGGGACGTGGATGCAGCAGGTTGAATACGAGAGATGATGTGCAGATTTTCCAACACCTCTACCAGATGTAGGATGGGGGAGAAGGGAGGATGAGGAGGTCCTCCTCCTCCTCCTTCCTCTCCTACCTATGGTAGTGGTGGTGTAAAATGGGCCCATCAAAAGAGGAAGAAGAATGAGCGTTTACTCTCGGCGCTCCCTGGCTTACGGGCCATGACTCGGCTCTCTGGCAACCGCTCGGGGCGATCCTGGCACCTCCCAAAAGGCCTTCGGCGAGGCGCGGCGGCTGGAACGCACCCCGAGGCTGGAAGACCGCCGAAGACCGACCCAAACGTCCGCAAACCTGGATACCCATCGGTCGGAGGAAGCAGGTAGAAACATGAAGTAAGAACGCGTTGAAAAAAAATTGGGTGTCCGACCGCCCCTCAGAAAGGACGGAAAAGGTGAAGCGGCTTGATCATTGAAATAGGAAGGCGCTAAGAACAGATTGGAATCTGGGACTCCAAAAATACATATGTTCAACAACCGATGGGTACGTACACAAACCCCGATCCCCCTCCCCACCCAGACCGACGAGACTCTCCCGCTCCCCCGCTTCGGCCCAGCTAGGGGGGCGGCTCGCATCCGTTGCATGCGTGCTATCTCGCGCGCGGGCGTGCATCATCATCATCATCATCATCATCATCATCATCATCATCATCATCATCATCATCATCATCATCATCATCATCATCATCATCATCATCAGCATCAGCATCAGCATCAGCATCAGCATCAGCATCATCATCATCATCAGCAGCAGCATCATCAGCAACAGCATCGTCAGCAGCAGCATCATCATCAGCAGCAGCATCGTCATCAGCAGCAGCAGTAGCAGCAACAGCATCATCGTCATCACCATCATCATCCTCAGCATCAGCATCGTCATACTCACCATCAGTATCATCATCGTCCTCATCATCAACATCATCAACAGCATCATTTGTAGCACCAGTTACCGTCAGCATCAGCATCATCATCATCATCATCATCATCATCATCATCATCATCATCATCAACATCGCCAGCATCATCGTCATCACCATCACCATCATAGTCAACATCACCATCACTACCATCATCACCATCGCCACCGTCATCATCAACACCACCACCATCATCCCCACCACCATCACCATCATCATCACCATCATCCGCATCATCATAATCAGCATCATCAGCATCATCATATTCAGCAGCAGCACCGTCGTTACCACCATCATCATCATGATCATCATCAGCAGCAGCAGCATCAGCATCCTAATCATCAGAATCATCACCATGATCATCATCATCATCATCATCATCATCATCACCAACATCATCATCATCATCAGCAGCAGCCGAAACAGCATCATCACCATCATCATCATCATCATCGTCATCAGCATCATCGTCATCTTCACCCCGATCATCATTCTCGTCGTCGTCGTGGTGGTCGTCGTCATCATCACCATCGTCGACGCCGTCGTCGTCGTCACTACCACCACCACCATCATCCTCGTCCGCATCAATATCGGTATCTTCATCACCATCAGCATCATCAACAACATTAGCATCATCACCACCAACACCATCTTCATCACCACCACCATCATCATCAGCATCAGTGTCATCGTAATCGTCATCGTTATCGTCATCCTCATCATCATCAGTGTATTATCGTCATCGTCATCGTCATCGTCGTCGTCATCGTCATCATCATCATCAGCATCATCAGCATCATCGTCGTCATCGTCGTCATACTCAGCATCATTGTCAGCAGCAGCATCAACATCATGGCCCACACACCGAGCGAGCGCCTGGAGCTCCTGCAGCACCGCGCAGGCGCCCCGCTGCAACAGCCCAGCGGCGGGCCGCTCGCCTTTGACGCCCCTCCCCCCTCTCGAGAGTAGAGTCGAAGGAGGGCTCGGAGACCCACCCCTCGAAGGAAAAACAACGACGACGACGACCACCACCACCACCACCACCACGATGACGACGACGACCACCACGACGACGACGACCACCGCCACCACCACGACGACGACCATCACGACGCCGACGACGACAACCACCTCCACCACGACGATGACGACGACCACGACGACGACGGCGGCCGCGGCAAGGTGTCCCGCCCGCCCGCCCGAGTCGCCCACGACGACGAAATGTCCCAGCCCCACTCCCCCCCACACCCTGGATTCGAACAACCACCCTGATGACGACTACGACACCGACGACGAAGACGCCGGCGTGTCCCACCCGCCCCACCGACTAGCCCGTGACGACGACGATGACGACGACAACGACGGCGGCGGCAGCGGCGGCGACGGCAATGGCGACGGAGATGACGCCTGTCGCGACGAACGACGACGACGGCGACGAGGCGAGGACGAGAACGAGGACGAGAACGAGAACGACGACAACGACGACCACGACGACGACGACGACGACGACGATGACTGTTGGCGGCGACAGGGGGTGGGGGATTCGAACCCCACCCAACCCCCCTCGGACTTCAGAGAGCGGGGGTAAGGGCTGGGGGGCTCTCGCCAAGCATGGGGGGAGGGAGGGAGGGGGGGAGGGGGCGAGCACTCGCCTGCAACGCCAGAGCGCGCAGACAAGGACGAGGAAGAGGACGAGGACCAGGACGACGACGACGACGAAAACGAAGATGAAGACGAAGACGAAGACGAGAACGTCGACAACGAAAACGAAAACCGAAACGACGACGACGACGACGACGCCGACGACGCGGGCGGCGGCGCGGCAGAACGCGCAGAGAGCGGGCCTTCCGCCGCGGCCAGCCCGCGCCCCGCCGCGCTGGAGCAGAACAGGGCGGGGAAGAGGATGGCGGGGAGGCGCGCGTCCTGGCGGCCCCAGGGGGGGGGAGGAGGGAGGAGGGAGAAAAAGGACAAGAGGAGGGGGGAGGAGGGGGGGGAGGAGGGAGGAGGGAGAAGAAGGACGAGAAAAGGGGGGAGGAGGGGAGGAGGAGAAAAAGGAGGAGGAGGAGGAGGAGGAGGAGGAGGAGGATAAGGACGAGGAGGAGGAGGAGGTCAACAAGATTTTTGTTCGTGGGGAGGCGCGCGTCCTGGCGGCCCCAGGGGAGGAGTGGAGACCTACCAGCAGACCACCCAAACCCAACCCTAAGACCCGAATTTGACCTGTATTTCGGGTTTGGGGGGGGGCCATGTGTTTATTCAGTGTTCCCCGAACCCCCCACACTGGAAATGGAGGGCACATTGACGCCTTCGGGTTGGGTTGGGGTGGTTTGGTGGGTGGGGAGGAGGGAGGAGGGAGAAGAAGGACGAGATGACGGGGGACGGGGAAGGGCAGAATAAGGAGGAGGAGGAGGATAAGGACAGGACGAGGACGTGGAGGAGGAGGAGGAGGAGGAGGAGGAGGTCAAGAAGAATTGTTTCTGGGGGGGGAGGATGCGAGCGCACACGATGATTCAACAGGAAATGTGATGCAGACCTCAAGCACAACAATGAAACCTGGCAGGCCTGATTGGGCGTGCCGGCCCATTCAAGCATGGACAACGGACCAGCACAGGAGGAGGACGAGAAGCCCAAGGAGGGAGGGAGAAGATACACACGCGCTCAGAAAGCCCTCAGAAAATCGAGTACAAGAGAATCTCAACCAGCAAATCGGTGGAGGTATATGTCCGGCTGGAAAACAGTGTGTCCGGCGAAGGCCTCTTGAATTCAATGCTGGCAGAGCGGCGCGACATATTGTCGCGAACATCTCTTCCAATATCTCCGACAATGTCGGCAGCGTGGGGGAACAAGCGCAAAGGCACGACGGAAAGAAATCCGCTGACCCTAGAGGCGTGTGCGATATCCTTTGTGCTAAGCCTACACGAGTGCCATCGACACCTCACTCCTTGACACTTCACCACCCGTCAATGCCTCTCCGCCCAACCCGCAATTTCTCGCACGGAACCCACCGACGCCCAGGCAAACGCTCCCACCACGTCCCGACACCTCTATCTACGGCAGCTCTGTTCACTGGGATCCCCCAACCCGCAATTCCTCGCCCGGAACCCACCGACGCCCCCCCCCACGCTCCCACCACGTCCCGACACCCCCATCCACGGCAGCTCTGCTCTTGGGATCCCCCAACCCGCAATTCCTCGCCCGGAACCACCGACGCCCCCCCCACGCTCCCACCACGTCCCGACACCCCCATCCACGGCAGCTCTGCTCTTGGGACCCCCAACCCGCAATTTCTCGCCCAGAACCCACCGACGCCCCCCCCGCGCTCCCACCACGTCCCGACACCCCCACTCACGGCAGCTCTGTTCTTGGGTCCTCCCAGCCCGCAATTTCTCTCCCGGAAACCACCGACGCACCCCCCCCCCACGCTCCACAACGTCCAGACACCCCCATCCACAGCAGCTCCG
>CAUYUJ010019503.1:0-27500 GCA_963575745.1 Prorocentrum cordatum
GAAACGCCCGGGTCACCCGCAGGGGCGCGAAGGCAAACTCGGGCCGGACGAAAGGGGGGGATTGGGAAAAGGGGGGGTTACGAAATTTGCTGCATGCAGCTGGTTTCGGCCCCGCCGCCGGGCCCATTCCTCGATACATGGCCGCCTCTGGCGCCAGGAGGCGCCGGGAAAACCAGCTACGTGAGCTGATTCTCAAACCCCCTCTTTGCTATCCCCCCCATTCGCCCGGCCCGACAACCGCTCGGCGGGGACGTCGAACGCTGGGTCACCCGCGGGGGCGCGAAGGCGAACGACCGGCGGCGAGCGAGGGGGGTGGAAGTGCGACGGAGGAGGCCTTCTCGGAAGGCGGCGGGACTCCTGAGAAGCCCTCGCGGCTTCAGAGATTTTCTGCGTCTTCGGGGAAGGCTCAGAGCACTTCCCAGAAGGTTCGAGAACTTCCGAGCCTTCGGAGGATCGGAGGCCTAGAGGTTGACACCAACACCAATATCGGCGACGTGCCTCCACCGAGGGAAGATGATCCCGATCTCGATGATGGTGATAATATTCGGGCTCCCGATGTGGCTCAAATATTACCACCACCAACATCTAGGATTACCTTCCCCTGGTGGAGGCAATCCTCGGTGTTGGTGTCTAAACATCCAAGAGGAGGCCTTCTCAGAAGGCGGCGGGACCCCTCAGAAGCCCTCGGGCCTTCTCAGAGCTTTGCTGTGTCTTCCCAGAAGGCTCAGAACATTTCCCAGAGGGCCCGAGAACTTCCGAGCCTTCTGAGAAGGCCCCAGAGTCTCCGCCGAAAAGCAGAATTCGAGCTCGCGGGCCTTCGTCAGAAATGTATGCAGGAATCGCGCTCTTGCGTGGTATCTTTCCTCAGGATTTCTTCTGGCGCGGTGCCCCCCCCAAAAAAACTCAGGGATCACGCTCTCGCGCTGGAGTTCCTTTCGATTTTCTTGGGAGTCGCGCTATCGCTCGAAACTTCACCCGGGTCGAACGCACGTCGATCCCGCTGGGCGCCGTCGAGGCCGGGCGCTTGGCGCGTCGCGGCCGGGGTCGCGAAGGTCACCGCCCACCAGACCACCGCAACCCAACCCGAAGGCCCCAATTTGCGCAGGCATCCGGGAGCATTGAAGAATCACATCGTGCCACCCTCGACCCGAGGTTTGGGTCTTCGGGTTGGGGTTGGGGGGAGACTACAGGAAGAGGAAGAGGAAGAGGAGGAGGAGGAGGAGTAGGAGGAGGAGGAGGAGGAGGAGGAGGAGGAGGAGGAGGAGGAGGGGGAGGAGGACGAGGAGGAGGAGGAGGAGGAGGAGGTGGTCTGGTAGGCAGTCAGAAGGTGCCCTTCTCCAGGGCGATTGGCGCGAGGGGCGCGAGGGTTGCCGCGCATCACCAGGGCGCGAGGCGTGCGAGACGGGGTGGGCCGGGAGCGCCGGCCGCCATCGCGTCGGACGCCGCCGTGGCCTTCGCCGAGCGTCGAGCGGTGAGCGTCGTCGTCGTCATCGTCGTCGGCGTCGTCGTCGTCGTCGTCGTCGTCGTCCGCGGTACAGGAGCTCCAGTGGAATGCGAGGTCTGTGGCGAGGTCTGTGGTGAGGCATGCCACGATATCCGTGGTGAGCCAGATCTTCGGCGAGGGCGTAGGTTTGGAGTTGCTGGCGGACGAGGGGCCTCATGGCAAAGCCAATGGTGACACCTCCGACTCCGATGCTGCAGACGTTTTTCCTGCACTCCGTAAGACCTGGCACGGAGCCTCTTCCCGTCCATCGTTGAGGGAGTCCTTCACGACAATGGCCGGCATTGACCGATGCCGGACGTGCCACACCGCGCCGTCGGCTACCCCGAGCCGGCATCGCTCTTTCGCCCAGTCTTTCTTGAATAAGGCCCGCACAATCCCCAACTTGGAGGCGCAGCCGCCGCGCAGCTCCGTCGACACGGGCTCGCGCAGGGCCAGCACGGTCCTGCTCGAGGGCATGCGGAAGACCAGCTCCAGCGGCTTCGCTCAAGGGATGAAAAACCACCCTGACCAGACAATTGGCGTTTACTAAACGACCCTGGGCGTTTACTGAACAGCCCCGCCCCGTTTGATTCCTTCTTTGGGTGCGTTTGCTAAACTGCTTCGCGTGTCGGGGTGGCTATTCTCGGGGGGGATTTTCTGCCCTCTGTTCGCCGGAGGCTTCCTTACCCGGCGGAGGAGCAGCCGCAGCCTGCACTGCGGCGACGAGGACGACGATGACGCGACCTCTTGGCCTCTGCTGCCCCAGCCGACGATGCTCGGCATGCCGCTCAGGGCGGACCGCTCGGCCGGCAGCGTGGTCTCCAAGCTGTTCGGCCTGATGAGCCGCCTGCAGTTCGAGAAGCCCTCGACGGCCAGCGGCGAGGGGAGGTCGTCACCATCCATCAAGCCACCCAAACCCAACCCGAAGGCCTCAATTTGCCCTCCATTTCCAGTGGGGGGGGGGTCGGGGAACATCGAGAAAACACATATGGAACCCGTACTTCCCCCCCCAACCCGAGATTCGGGTCTTCGTGTTGGGTTGGGGTGGTCTGGTAGGTAGTCAGGTCGGTCAGGTCGCCGATGCGCCACGTCCGTTCCGAGCCCTGCGATGACAGCTTCACCCCGAAACCCTCGGATGCGCCAGCGCCGCGTTCGGGGCGAGTGGCCCGGGTGGAGTCGGAGCAGTCTCGGCCAGGGCGGCCGTCTCTGGAGATGGAGCAGCTGGAGACGGGCGTGGACCTGGAGGACGCGCTGGCACCGTTCTCGGACCAGGCGGCCGCGTCCATGGAGCAGCTCGCAGCCGACCTAGGGCAGCAGGTCTGCGTCTGCATCGTTGGCGGACTTGGCCAGCTCCAGGACAGCAAATCCACGGCCCTGGTGAGGGCGCTGGCCAAGGAGCTCTCCGAGGGGTTGGGGTCGCAAGTGTGTTTCATGACGTGCGGGCTCCAGCACAAAGTACCGTACCTTTTTGCAGAAGGTTGCGCAGATGGCGTCAAGTTGTGGAATCTGGTCCCTGCCCAGCACAAGCGCTACGACGTGCCCGTCGCCACCAACGTGAACGCGGGCGACGACGAGGCACAGTGCCTAGAGGTTTTCTCGGAGCTGGGGGACGTGTACCTGACCGTAGAGGGAGGGCAGAGCGTGGCCGACCTGGCGCGGAAGGTCCACAAGCGTGGCGCGCTGGTGATCCCGCTGATCCGGAGTGGCCGCGCCAGCGCTGGCGAGCTCGGGTTTCCAGGAGCTGCCCTGGAGCGGCCGTCGGTCGCCACGGAGGCGCAGTGGGAGCTGCTGGCGAGCAGCGACGTGGACGTCATGCTCTCCGCAGCCGCCGTGGGGTCCATCATCGCCAGGCTCTTGGAGATCCGCCAGCTGAGGCGCCTCGAGGAGGAGTGGCTGCGCAACGAGGCGGAGAGGGTGCGCCAGGAGGCGGAGTACTCGAGCAGCCTGCCCTCCTCGTGCAAGCCGTCGGCGCTGGCCGTGGCCGCGCTCGTGCAAGAGACGGGGGCCGCGAAGACCGGCCGCCGTGCCTCCGCGGGGGCGCCGGCGCTGGGGAGCGCGGGCGGCGCGCGGCGGCACACGCTGGCGCACGCTGGCAGCTCCAAGGCGGTGGGCAGCCCCGGCGCCTGGCTGGGCGAGGGCGGCGCCCCCGCCGCGCCGGCGCCCATCCCCGAGGCAGCACCAGAGGCGGCGGCGGCGGCGGCTGCAGCGCCGGCGGCCACGCCCTCGGACGCTGCCGCCGGGGAGCCAGCCGCGCGGCCCCAGGGGCAGGCGCTGCAGCAGCAGGGCGCCGGGCCCGGGGCCGCGTGGCCAGCGGAGGCCGCGCGCGTGCGCCAGGGGAGGAGCTCGAGGGGAGCGCGGCAGGCGAGGCAGGGCGGCCGCCGCAAGCAGCAGGCGCCGCGGGACGAGGTGACCATCGTCGAGCACCACGTCTACCATCGCCACGTCTACGGGCCAGGTGGCGAGGAGTCAGGGCCAACGATAGGAGGGGATAGGCATAAAGGGGGGGGGGGATGCGTCGGCCCCGAATCGCCCATTGACGGCCGATGGGGGCCCGATGGCCCCAACCTGCCCAGGAACGCGCGGGGCCTCATGATCGCCGATCTGTCGCCGATTCCAGGCAGATGTTTCCGCCCCTTCTGCCAGTGACCCCCATACCGTTGCCCCCCTCAAGGAGCTGGCCTGCAACGTGGAGGTGGTCCGCCACCTCCGAAACGCTTCCAGCGCCGACCTGGCTCTGCAGGCGCCCGCCGAGGCGGAGGCCGCGGGCGGGCAGCCCGGAGAGCCCGCGGCGGCCGAGCCACCCGTGCGCTCGCTGGGCCAGTCCCAGTCTTTGCCCGCGCTGCCACAGGTCACCGAGCGCCTTCCACTGCTCGCAAAGTGCCTGCTCGCAAACGTCCGAAAAGCACATGCCTGCATCGATGTGATGTACAGGCGGCCCGGATTAGTAGGTCGACCCTGCCAGATCAAGGGTACCCTCGTGTCTGGTGTCTCGCGACCCATGCCTCCTGCATTTCTGTAGCAACGTGGCCCTCGGAAGGGTCTTGTGTCCTCTCGCGTGTCCTCTCCGATACAGTCCGACTGTACAGTGGGGGCCCATGCCAAGAAGCATCCTGCTTGCCTCCAGGGTGCCCTGGGCTTCTTGGGTTCAAGTGGTTTTGCGGTGGAAGGCGTGGCGCTCCCACGCCGCAAATCAATGGACGTCCTGGGGTCTCAGGGTTGGGTGTCCTGTGGAAGGTTTCTTGTGGAGTGGCCTCCACTGTATGGTAAATCCTCCATGGCGGATCCAGGCCATTTGCGATCAGTTGTTTTGCGAGTAGTGGAACGCGCTTGTCTAACAGGGGCGCGCGCCGACACACACGCACAAGAAGGCACGTGGGCGGTGAACAGATCCACCAAGAAGCCGTTTGCTCTTCGTCCGGGCACCCAGGGGTTCTGCGCTCCTCGGGTTGCGCGGTGGCTGTCCGCGGTCGTGGAAGGAGCTGCTGCGTTCAGGGTGCGTTGGGTTCCCCCCCCCCCCGCTTGCATCTCGCGCTTGCGGTTTTTCAAGGCTGGGCTTCTTGCGGGAGCTTTCTTGCGACCACGTCCGCACTGTATCCGCGGCCAGGCCCCCTGGGCCGCGACCCCATGCACACGATGCACACGGGGCGTGTTCTCGCGGATGCGGCGCGCAGAACGTATTCGTGCGACCGCGTACACGGGATCGCCCGTGCCGGAATCGAGGCAGGGAAGGCGTGGACGTGGATGTGGATATGTTCGCCGCTCGCGAGAGGCGGCCGCCCGCGGACGGGCGGGGCAGAGCAGCACGCCGCAGCTGCCTGCGCTGTAGCGCCCGTGCCTGGAGGGAGAGGAAGCGGCACAAGCAGACGCGGCAGGTTCGTGCTGTACAGACGCGGCAGCGACCTTGCCGCGGGCGTTCAATGTTGAGCCCCGCCAGTGGCCTATAATGAAGTCGGGCGTGTTCTTCTACAGAAGGAATATGAAAAAATAGTCAAAAGTAGTCTGGGGACAATTTTTTCACCATTTTGGGGCATTTGTGTATTTTTTTGGGGACTGTGTTTTATTTTGCTTCCAAAATCCGCCTGTAGGGGGGCACGCCCGACCTAAGCCTAGAATCAGCCAGTACGGAACGATTCGGAGATCGAAAAGCTGCCGATCTTTCGAAGGTTGGACGATCCACCAGGTGTCAGACACCACCGCCTGGTCGTCACGACGCGAACCTGCCCCAACTGTGAGGGATCCCCTGGGGCCGCCCCCGGTGCGCTCTGCACGCAAGGGACTTGGCATCGCTCGGACGTGTGCATTTTTCCTTCGGCGAGGGCCATCGAGGAGCATCCTTGATCATCTGGCGAAGAAAACACGCACGAAACCGAAAAAACACAGGGAATGGACGTCCGAGCGATGGCGAGGGGAAGGGTGTGCGGAGACGGGATACGGGCGCCGACCCGAGGCGTTTGGGTCCGCGCAGACCTCCCGAAGTTGCCCAAACAGCTTCTGTCTGTGAAGGCTCTGCCTCTCTTCCCACTCCCGGTGGTGGCTGCCAGGCTCCCGACATCGGTGGCCCGTCGTGGCTCCCCCCCACTGTGATTCCTGGGCTCACGCCGCACCGCCGACCCCCCCACCCCTCTCCGAATCGCGGACCCGACTCCCCCGGGGGGACGGGCTCGGGGAGGGCGCAGCATCTCGCACGCCGCTGAACCCCGAGGGGTCGGCGGATCCGTGTGAGGCTGTTCGGGGTCTTCTGCGCAGCCGCAGAGGCAGCGTTCGTGCTTGTGCGGCGCCTCCTCTCCCGGTGCCCCTTCTGCGTGCTCCCGCATCCGGCCTCGGGCCGCAGGCTCCTCTGCTCGCTTCCCTCCAGCGTTTCACTGGCCTCGCCGGCCACAGCAGTTCCAGACGGAGGAGGAACAGAGCAGCATGCAGTTTTCCGCGGCAGCGGATACTTGTCCCAGGGTGGCTGGGATTACGCGCATGCTTCGCCATGAAAGCATCAGTGTTCCAGTCGCCTTGGGACAGGCATCTCCCCAAGTGCACAACTTCATGTTACATTGTTCTTCGTCCGCTGAAGTTCGTCCAGACCGCCGGATTTAGGACACGGCTGCCTCCCCCGTCTAATGCCGCAGGAGGCACTGCCTATGATGGGACTTCATCGCCCACATCATCATGCTCCCGTCATCGCTGTTGTCGGCTTGGGGGCCTACCGCGATTTTAGTCTCCCGGGCGGTGCTCCCCTCCTCCCCTCCTCGGCCTCCTCCCCTCCTCGGCCTCCAGTGAAAGGGTGCAGGGGAGAGCGGGATATTTTGGCCACGCCTCCGCTCGAAGGCATGCTTCAGATATACGCTGAATGCATGCGAACGCCTGGCGGGATATTTTGGCCACGCCTCCGCTCGAAGGCATACCACTCTTCACAGAGCGCCGCCGCATGCCTGCATTCTCCGCAGCCTTTGGCTTAGAGAAGGCGGCGCGCCCGCCGAACTGTCGACAGAGATTGAGGCGAGACCAGTCAAAGTTCAGCACATCTCAGCATGGTTATGATGACGATCATTTCTCTTGTGCGTGCTGCCTGGCCGTTCGGCCGCAAGGAGGAGGAGAGCACCAGAGGTCTTTCGACTCTGGTAGCGGAGCCGGTTGGCTCTGCAGGGTCGGCTGCAGTTCCGGCCGGCTCTGCGTGCGACGCGGGCGGCGAGAGGCCGCAGCGTGGCGACCACGGCAATGGGGTGGAGTCGAGCTCAAGGCGTTGTACCTGCTGTGCGACGACCGCTCCATGTGCGGCCTGCCCCGTGCAGGCCACGACATCATCAAGTACTGGATGCTCTTCCTCTTCGACGAGTTCGACGCCGAGCAAGATCGTGTTGCTCATCGGTCTCCTCGGCATCCTGATCAACGTAGCGAGCTCGGCGGAACCCCTGGGCTTCAGGCCCATGACGCCGCAGCGCGGCCAGCGCATCGGCGAGTCGCGGCTGCCGGCGCCGCAGTGGGGCCAACCCCACGAGCAGAACGTGCAGGGCCTGCCGGCGGCGGAGCTGGCCCAGCAGAGCACGTCGAAGGTCCCGCCGTTCTGGGCGCCGTACCTTGAGCAGCGCGGGTACCCCTTCAGGCTGTGGGTCCAGGACGTGATGCTGTGGTGCGCGGCGACGGAGCTGCAGCAGCACCAGCGCGGCCCGGCGATCGTCCAGCGGCTCGGCGGCACGGCGAGGGACCTCTGCCGCGAAGTGCCGGTCGAGGCCATTGCGCACGGCAGGTTCGACCAGCTGGGCAACCTGGTCGAGGACGGAGTGCAGATGCTGATCACTGGGCTCCGGCGGCGCTTTGGCCCGCTCGACGTCCAGTCGTCGATCAGCACCATCGTCGAGCTGCTCACCTTCCGCAGGCAGGAGCGGGAGAGCGTCGACGACGCGATCACGCGCTTCGAGGCGCTGCGCGCCCGAGTGGCGCAGCTGGACGACCCGTTCGTGCTGCCGACGCCGGTGCTCGCACTGCTGTTTCTGGAGGCCCTGCATGTGCCCAAGGCTGTGTACCCCTTGGTGCTGCAGGCCAACAGCGGCCAGCTGCCACTGACGCTCGATCAGCTGAACAGCGTGATCGGGATGGTGCGGCAGCAGGGCCACTTCGCAGAGCACACCCACGCGGGACCTCAGAACTTGGCTGAAGGGTACCGCGGCAAAGGATATCATGGTCATCATTGGTTTACGGGCGAGAGCGACAGCGGCGCAAACACCTGGAACGACACGGCCGCTTATATGTATGGTCAGAACGCAGCCGGCGCGGCAGGGAGCGCTGGATCTACGTCCCAGCACTACGTGGTCCAGGACGACGAGGGCTACGACTGCTGCGCCGTCTGCTCGAGCTACCTGTACGAGGACGAGCCCGGGGACGAGGACTCGATGACCGACGACGACGACTTGGACATTTCCCAGTTCACTCAGGAGGAGCTGCAGGAGTATTATGGCGACTCCGAGGGCTGGGACTACGACACCCTGCTAAATGAGTACCTGTTCGCGAAGCGCAGGTTTCGCCACTTCGTCCAACGGAACAGCCGCCGCTCTCGCTTCCCGCACAGCAACTGGTCCCTCCGCATGAGCAGCGGCAAGGGCGGCAGCAGCTTTGGACGCGGGCGAGGCCACGGCAAGGGATACCACTTCGGCGGATCGGTGGTGAACCCAGGCTCGCTGGCGGGAGGAAAAGGCAAGAAGAA
This sequence comes from Prorocentrum cordatum, assembly GCA_963575745.1. Classification (NCBI taxonomy): domain Eukaryota; class Dinophyceae; order Prorocentrales; family Prorocentraceae; genus Prorocentrum; species Prorocentrum cordatum. The sequence continues at coordinate 8,673 of CAUYUJ010019503.1, forward strand.
GAAGGGCGGCAAGCACTACATGGCAGGCACGCCCGGCGCCACCAATCCCCGAGGCAGGGACGGCCGCACCATGCGGTGTCACGAGTGCGACTCGGAGACCCACCTCGTGGCCGCCTGCCCCAAGCGCAAGGGCAGGGCAAGGGCAAGCACTTCATGTCCTGGAACGCTGGCAGCGCCGCGACGGGGACGCAGCAGGCCGGGGCTCCCGCCGCCGACCCAACGTTGGCCGCCTATGCGCCCGTGCCCACGCAGCCGCGGACTGGAGCCTTGTCTGGAGTGCTGCATTGGTTCATTGAGGACGCCCGGACGCCTGGCCTGCAGATCGACGACCTTGACGAGGACACCTTCCGCGAGGCTCTGAGCTGGGAGACCCTCGACATGCGCGACAACGTCGCGGAGCACGACATACTGACGGAGATCCAGGCCAGCATGCAGGACCGAGCTGTGGAGGAGCAGCCTCCGGTGACAGCTGGGCGATCAGCGGCCGTGACCAGCCCAACATGGTTCCCATGGTGGCGAGTGGATCAGTTCGAGAACGCTGGCGGGGAGACCTACTTGGTTCGCACCCGCATGAAGGACAGGAGCGGCGAGGCCCTGCTGGTGGACCCCGGGAGCCCAGGCAACCTTACTGGCGACGAGTGGGGCAACAGGATGGCAGCGCGACAGCAGCAGGCAGGACGTCCACCGCCTGTTCGCACCCCACTTGACCGGGTGCTTGAGGTTGGTGGTGTGGGCTCAGGATCTCAGCAGGCCACGCACGCCCATCGCTATCAACTGGCGCTGCAGGGAGGGCAAGCCGCGACCTACGAGGCGCCGGTGCTCCCGAACAGCAGCGTGCCGGCACTGCTCGGGCGAGCATCGCTGCGGGACCAGCGCATCCTGCTCGACTGCTTCAACAATCGGATGTACCGCATCGGCCCGGGCGGCTACTCCCTGCAGCTGAGTCCAGGATCATCGCAGTACCATCTGGAAGAGAGCCACGCCGGTCATCTCATGCTGCCCTGCGACCTCTACGACGAGACGGGCACATCGGGGAGTTCGGGACCCACGAGGACGATGGCATTGGCGACTTCGACGACATCCGGTCCGACGTCCTTGCCCGCAGCGACCGCACCGACTCCCGCATCTACCAGGACGGCGAGCAAGAAGACCACCACTGCGACGCCAACCGGCAGCGGCGCCGCAGCAGACAGCGCCAGCGGGCAGCCCGACGCGGGCAGCCTGCACCTCTGATCGAAGACACCCCATCTCGGTGCTCGGGACGGCGGGGGCACCTGGGAAGTACAGGGGAGACCGCAATCGGCATGGGTGTTCGGCGACTTGCAGAACCTGTGCCAGAATGCGCTGCACGGATGCGGATATGCGGCTGGTCGCAACTGTGATGTTCACAGATTCCTCGGGCAGGAGGATAAGTGGGCGGATTCCCTGCGCCACCAGCAGCCGGAGCTCGTTTGGATCAGCCTGGCTCAGCCGGGCACGTCGCGAGGCACCCGCAACGACAAGCGAGCCAAGCGTTTCGAGTGCAAGATCGCTCGAGCTCAACTTGAAGGGCATCGCTGCTGCATCGTCGAGGCGGACGAGGGCAGCGCGGCGTGGGACATGCCCGACATCCTGGAACTGCTGGACGACAGGAGGTGGCACGCAGGACGACTAAGATGGTGCAATCTCGGTGTGCGCGATGCTCGAGGATCACCAGCAGCGCAGACTACGCGCATCGTCAGCAGCAGCTACTTCGACGACCACGACGCGAAGTGTCGCTGCGGCTGGCCAGCAGGCCGACATGTTACACGGAAGACTGCTGCAGATCGGTTGGACTTCAAGGCCAGAGGGGTATCTGCTCTGGTCAAGCGGATGGTGGCCGCTGGTTGCTTCGACGGCGGCGCGAGATCCGACGCAGCCGACGGATTGTCGCCATCTGCGACAGCTACATCACGCCGTGAGGCCGGGGGTGATTCCCGACCCGGGTCGTCAAGGACGGATCCGACGACTACCGGGCCTCCAGGATCTCGGACAGCGGCCTTGAGAGAAGCCGACGAGGAGCAGTCACGAGGTGAGCGACGTCGACCTGGCCGAGTATCATTCGCGGACGACGTCGACGAGACCGGCTGCAAGGTGAGCGCGCTGACCGCGAGTTTTCCCACCGAGCAGAGGACGCGCGACAAGGCGCGCAAGGCAGCAGACCCGGAGCGCAAGGTGAAGAAGAGGCCACAGACAGTGGAGCAGGTCTTCGACGATTGCGGCTCCGATTTCACGAAACTCTACGTGGCGAACGAGTACGAGCTGGACGAGGTGTGCTACGGCACCGAGCTCAGGGAGGACCAGTACATCGACGAGCAGCCGTACATCATGATGTCCGAGTTCTTTGGCATGATCGGCTCGGAGGCGCACCTGAACGAGAAAGACGAGCAGCAGAACTTCTTCAGCTCAGTCAAGGATATGGACACATACATGAACCTCTACTACGGCCACCTGCAGCACGACGACGTCGCGGAGTTGTGCAGTGGCGCATCTGGAACAACCCGGTTACTCGTGCGACGAGGATATCGGGGCGGTCCCAACTTCGACCTCATTTGCGACTGCAACTTGATGACGCACGAGGGCCAGAGGCAGTTTTGGGAATATCTGTATCATCGCAAGCCTCTTGTCTTACTTACTAGCACGCCCTGCACGAGCTTGAAAGGGTTTTCGGCGCTCAACAGGGTCATCAACTACGACGGTTGGCTCCGCAGTCGCAAGACATCAGTGGGGCTGGCCCGCATCGCCGCTGCAGCGGCGTGCACTCAGATGGACGCCGGCCGCCACTTTGCTTCGGAGCAGCCGCTGGGCAGCGACTTCTACAAGCTCGACGACTGGCAATACATCGCCAACAACTACGCGGTGGTGTGGTGCCAAGTCGACCAGTGCATGGCCGGCAAGATCGGGCGGCGAACGGGACTCCCGACCAAGAAGTCCTCTGAGTTCTGGGCTTCGGACGAGCGCCTGATCGCCGGACTCAGGAAGTTTCGCTGCGACGGCCAGCACGATCACGCTTTGCTGGCCCATGGTGGCCGAGGACCCCATCCAGAGCGTGACAAGTGGCGACTAGAGAACCCCAAGGATCACGCGGAGTGGGCGATTGGCATCTGCCTGGAGCTGGCAGCGAGCATTTCCCAGATGGTGGAGCGCGTGAGGTATCAGGGACACCACCTCGTTGTGTACGAGTGCTACCCCACGGCTGCTGTGCAATCCAGACCAGCTGGCTCCTCTGCTTCCTCGGCGCCTGCGGCCGCAGCACCAGCCTCTGGAGCAGCAGCAGCCGCAGCACCAGCCTCTGGAGCGGCAGCAGCCGCAGCACCAGCCTCTGGAGCAGCAGCAGCGGCAGCACCAGCTTCAGGAGCAGCAGCAGCGGTAGCACCAGCAGCAGCATCAGCAGCAGGAGTACCGCGCGCTGTGCAGCCGTGCGCAGGATGTCGGCATCATCGGCCGGCTGACCATCCATCCCACGATCGAGGGGAGACATGCAAGCATAAATTTGTGCCGACGAATCACGACCTGAAGTGCCCGGCGTGCCGGAGTGGTCGCGCGGCCTCAGACACACGACATACCCGAATACCTGGAGAATGCCGAGCAGACAGTGTTCTCCCAAGAGCAGTTGGACCTCGAGAGCTACGACCGAGACAACCACCAGCCTCCGAGGAGCCGACGGCGAATCAGGCACCGAGCGCCGCGCGAGCCGAAGCGCCAGATGCCGAACCTGAACCGCCACCGCCTCCACCTGCGCCTGCGGAGCGTCGACCTCGAGTGGCTCGAGCGACAGCGGCGGCACGGCGACTGCGATCGCGTCTGCCAGCAGCTGGAGAGGCGGAGCCGGACGAGGCATCAGGTGGCGCCTCGGGATCGGCGGACGCCATCGGCGAGGCACCCGTCGCGGAGCAGCCGGCTGCGGCCCCAGCCGCACGAGCCCGAGGCGTGGATGCGGGGACGCAGGCTCGAGGCAGTGACGAGCCAGGCTGGACCGCGTTTGACCTCGGGCACGCGCTTCGACTGCTGCACAGCCCACACCATGAAGTCGTTCGGCGCCAGCTTCGACGACTTCATGTTCGATTTTGGCACGCTCCAGCAACTCGCCTCAGAGAGCTGCTGACCAAGGCCGGCGCTCCTGCATCTACGCTGGCCCTGGTGAAGGAGATCTGCGACACGTGCCGGGTGTGCAGGCTATGGACGAGACCGGGACCGAAGAGCATGACGATCTCTCGGCTCGCGACGGGCTTCAACGAGATGGTGCAGTGGGACATCCTCTACATCGGCGAGCAGATGGTGGCCCACATGATCGATGAGGCGACACGCTGGACAGTGCTTCACATTCTGGACCGCAAGACAGCGATCATGATTATCGCCGGCATCACCCAGGGATGGCTACGACCTCATGGCCCCATGAAGCTGCTGATTGCCGACATCGAGGGCGGCCTCCATGGCGAGGAGGCGTACCAGTGGCTGGACCGCTGGGGCATCGAGATGAAGGCCAAAGAGGAGGGCTCGCACGCGCAGCTGGTGGAACGCCATCACGATTTGGTGCGCAAGATCATACACCGTGTGCAGGCCCAGCTTGCGGAAGAAGGCATTGTGATGCCGTTGGAGATCGTGATTATGGAGTGTGCCCTCATCAAGAACCTCCTCATCACCGTGGCTGGCTACAGCCCCTACCAGGCGGTGCACGGCCGGCTTCCGCCCCTGCTCGCCGAGTTCGAGCCGGTGAGCGACTGCCAGATTGACGACCAGTCGGCTGGCATCCCAGGGATCTCCCGACACCATCATCGGCTACGCGAAGTTGCAATGCAAGCCATGGTGGAGATGACCGCGAAGGACAGGCTGAGGCGCGCGCTTCGATCCAAGACGCGCGCCCCGCACGAGGCGCCGCAGCTGGTGGTCGGCGACCAGGTTGACTTTCACCGACCGCCGAGCACGAAGGAGGAGTCGGGGTGGCGCGGCCCAGCGACCTTGCTGCAGGTCGGACCTCCAGTGCTCATTCGATGGCAGGGACGAGTGTTTCAAGTACGACCTCAGGACCTTCGGCGAAGCCTCGTGTACATCGTGATGTTCACGAATAACATCTTCTTCGAGGCAGGATCGCGCGACCCGGTGGCCACCATCATGAGCTACGCGGACCAGCTGGACAGCAAGGTCGTGCGCGTCGGGTGGCTCTTTGACGCCGGGTGGAAGCGGACCGCGGACAGCCAGAAGCTCAGCGAGTTGGTCCTGGCGGTGTTGCATGTTGCCGCCAGTGGCTTCTATCTGGTGGGCTGCATCGGCGCTCGAGTGGGCAATGGCGTGTCCGTGCTCGAAGGAATGGTCGGATGCGACCACAGCTTCCTATGGTGGTGGCGGCGCGGACGCCCAGAGCTGTCCTGGTACCACGAGGCGTCGGGTTCTGCTCGATTGAAGTTGGCTCCGATATTTGGCAAGGAACACTGGCGGGACGTTAGCTTCGTGCAGTTCATCATGACGGACGACGAGTCTGTTCGTGAACTTCGGCGACGTGAACCCGAGGTTCCGCATCTTGGGGGTCCATGGTTCGGCAACCTTCCGCACGCGCGACGGTACGAGCAGCCAGAGCGACCCGAACCTGGACCGTTTCAGGACCCTCCGGAGCTTCAAGAGGAAGACTTCGACATGCCCTGGCAGGACAGGCCGATATCCGACACGAGCATCCCAAGTTCATCTAGACAGACGAGTGCATCAATGCCAGTGCCCGACACGAGCATATCGAGCGCATCCAGGCAGACGAGTGCAGCATCGGACGTTACGAGGAGTCGGAGCAACCGAGGGCAACATCGACCACGAGGGCCTTCTCCTGCTCCGGCCGTCGCCGACAACGCCGTGCCGCCTGTGAGGCCGCCGGTGAAGCCAGGCGGGGGTGCTCGAGAGAGATCGCGCTCACGTGATGGCCCGGATCGTGATCATGGAGCCCGAGGTTCAGGTGAACCAGCGGCGGCAGCTGGGGCTCCTGCACCCCTGCATGAGCCAGTGCTCCCGATCAAAGATGATGGTGGCGAAGACGACGACGGCGACTCGGACAGCGACGCGACCCAGGAGCACTCGTTCGCGATCTGGCAGCACATGAGGGAGCAGGCCGCACTGCCTGCTGTTGACACCGAGTGCGCTCAGAGCGACTTCTTCTTCGCAGCCCCGGACGCAGATCACGTGGCGGAGGCAGTAGAGGATGATTCTTCGAATTCCCGACCCGACTGCGTCGAGATCGGCATAGGTGCGCCGCTCATGTACTGGGTGTACCCTGAGGTGGAGCACACACGACGCCCTGGAGCAGGTGAGACCTACGTCCTGCGCGTCTACAACACGGGCAAGCGCGAGATCGTCGTCGAGCGCGAGATGAACGTGCTCACGCTGGAAGAGGCCCGAGCTCACGAAGTCGAAGTACGTCAGGCCATGAAGGACGAGCTCCAGCGCTGGGCAGAGTTGAAGGCATTCCAGCGCTTCCCGAAGGACCAGGCGACCAACATCATCGACTCGCGCTGGGTGCTCAAGTGGAAGGAGATCGACGGCAAGAAGCAGGTGCGCGCGAGGCTCACGGTGAGAGGCTTCAAGGATATGCAGTCACCTGAGCTGTCCACCTTTGCGGGTACTACGACACGATGGGGCCAACGACTGGTGAACCAGGTGACGGCACAGCGCAAGTGGCGATTATTCTCAGCGGACATCAGCCAGGCGTTCTTGCGCGGCCTCACCTTCGAGCAGGTCGCCGCCATGGACGGCGAGGTGAAGCGGAAGGTGCAGTTCACGATGCCGCCAGGATCGATTCCAGTCCTCCGGCAGCTGGAGGGCTACGAGGACTACAACCCTGTGACAGAGGTGTTGTTGCTCCTGCGCTGCGGTTTCGGCCTGAAGGACGCGCCGAGGCTGTGGCAGGTTATGTTGAAGCAAGTGCTGGAGAAGACAGGGGGCAAGGCGCTCATCAGCGACCCGCAGATCTACGTGTGCCACGACGCTAAGGGCGAGTTGCAGATGATCATGTCCTCGCACGTGGACGACCTGAAGGGCGGCGGCGAGGGCCACCTGCGGGAAAAAGTGCTGAGCATGATAGAGAGCGAGTTTGGGAAGTTGAAGCGCCAGTACGACTGCTTTGAGTGCATCGGCATCATGCACGAGCAGGACCCTGTGACCAAGGCCATCTGGACGCATCAGCAGCACTACGTTCAGCAGCTGCGACCGCTCCAGGAGGACCAGTACGTGATGGAGAACGAAGATGGCCAGGTGAGCGTGGAGAGCCACGCGGCGTACATGTCGCTGCTCGGAGGAATTGCATGGATGACGCAGACGATGGCGCCAATCGCAGTGTATGTCAGCTACCTCCAGCGGCAGGCCAAGAAGCCGGCGGTCGGAGACATCCGGAAGATCAACCGGCTGCTGAAGTGGATCATGGTGAACGCGAAGCAGCTCGGAGTTCGGTTCATCGAGTTGGACATGACCCGAGTGCGGCTGGCCGTCGTCAGCGACTCAGCCTTCCGCGCCATGGAGTTCGAAGGCTTGGCGATCCGAGGCTGTGTGATCATGTTGCTGGAGGCTGACGACGAGTTGCTTCAAACTGGAACGACGTACAGGATCGTGATGCTTGACTGGTACAGTCGAAAGCAGAACAACGTGGTCAGGTCCACCTACGCCGCGGAGCTCATGGCGTTGTTGGACGCGCTCGGGACCGGCACTCTCATGAATGTGGCGATGACCGAGATCAGTGAAGGAGTATGCACGGCGAACCAGATGCGAGTGCGGCAGGAGGCTGGCGACCTGGTGTTGAAGATGATTGCTGCCATTGACGCGAAGGCAGTTTTCGACGCCATCTCCGCCGACACCATCAAGGTCACCACGGACAAGCGGATGTTCGTGCCGACGCTCGCAGCACGTGAGCAGATAGACCGCCTGCAGCTGGCGCAGCTCAGCTGGATCGACACCTTGGACATGCTGGCGGACGGGCTGACGAAAGGCGAGCTCGACCGGACAGCACTCGTGAAGTTGGGCTTCAGCAGCGAGTGGCACTTGAGCGGGCTGCAGCCGGTTGCCTTCTCTGTGCGCAGTGTGCTGTAGTGCCGCGCAGAGCGCTAGAATTCCCGACCCGAGCGAAAGGGTGCAGGGGAGAGCGGGATATTTTGGCCACGCCTCCGCTCGAAGGCATGCTTCAGATATACGCTGACTGCATGCGAACGCCTGGCGGGATATTTTGGCCACGCCTCCGCTCGAAGGCATACCACTCTTCACAGAGCGCCGCCGCATGCCTGCATTCTCCGCAGCCTTTGGCTTAGAGAAGGCGGCGCGCCCGCCGAACTGTCGACAGAGATTGAGGCGAGACCAGTTAAAGTTCAGCACATCTCAGCATGGTTATGATGACGATCATTTCTCTTGTGCGTGCTGCCTGGCCGTTCGGCCGCAAGGAGGAGGAGAGCACCAGAGGTCTTTCGACTCCTCCTCCCCTGCTCGCTCCTCCCCTCCTCGGCCTCCTTGTCTGTCCTTCCCCTCCCTTCTCCTCCCCTCTCCTCCCTCCCCTCGCGAGCCAGGCACGCGCAGCATTGCGCGGCTGGCACGCGCAGCCCCCCTGAGGTCTCCGAGGTTGCACCCTGGCAGTCTGGCCATGGCGTCCTGCGGGGATCCGTCGCGAGCAGACGATGATGCCATGGGGTAGTATGCAACCTGGGCGATACTGCCTACAGCATGCCGATCCTTGATTGATCGGCATGCTGAGACCCCTCAAGACATGAGCATTCGTGTGGAGGAGCGGCGGAGGATGGAGGGCAGAGGGAGGAGGGCGAGGGAGGAGGGAAGAGGAACGAGAAGGGTGCGGGGGAGGCAGAAGCTTGGGGAGGAGGCAGGAGGAGGAGGAGGAGGAGGAGGGATGCCTAACCATGAGGAGAGAGGACACTGGTTGTGGGTGAGAGAAGGGAAGGGGAAAAAGGGGGAAACGTACAGGGTAGTGAGTAGTCCTGTAGAGCAGGAAGAGGAGGAGGAAGAAGAGGAGGAGGAGGATGAAAAAGAGGAGGAGGAGGAGGAGGAGGAGGAGGAGGAGGAGGAGGAGGGGGAAAGAAGAGGAGGAAGATGGAGGAGGAATGCGGGAGGAGGGAGGAAAGAGGAGGAACGAAGAGGGCGGAAGGGTTCCGGAGCAAGGTCCATGAGCGAAGACATAGCAATAAGAAAGGCAGGAGGGAAGAGGAAACAGGCGGCAGGAAGCAGGGCGCTGCCTGACATCGACTCGTCCTGTTAAGCTTGCATGGTAGCGGAGCGAGACGGCAGCGATACCAGGTCAAGCGATACCCTCCACGAGACAAGGCTGGGTTGAGTCCAATCTCGTGAACGTTGGAGTCACCTGCCGAACCGCGTACAATCAAGGCGACTACGGCTTTACCAGCGCAGCACTGCAAGCCAACCATGACGCTATGACCAGTTACGCTTATGAGCAAGATCCAACAGGTAGCCACAAATTACCGAGCGAGCATGCTATGCCAATGATGCGGATGCTTGACAAGCCGAGCGCATCTTTGGTGAGCATCCTCTACCGCGAGAACAAGCACGAAGCGGAAACGACGGTTGTCAAGAATTGGGTTGCAGAACTGGAGCGTTTTATTGAGGAGGAGTTGAGCATGAATGAATTATTAACCCAACTGGCTGAGGAATTGGGAGCAGGGCAAAGATAATTCAACCCAGGACCCCATCGGCGAGTTGAAGGCAATCCAGTTAAGAAGATTCAGCGGGGTCACAGCCAAGGTTCGAGAGTGGAGCGATCGATTCCTGAACGCCCTAGCACAGGTCAAAAACGGTAGCCGCAAGACATTCAAATTGGTAAACGCCAAGCTGGGAAGCATTGGCGGAGCCGTACCGGACTCAAGCGAAAAAAACTGCAAAATCAGGCTCATAAGCGGTAAACCAACGGCAGTTGAGTATAACAAATCATCTGCCGAGAAACCAAGACAAGAGGATGAGGCAGATTCTGAGTATGTATTGGACGAGGACGAGATTAGTAATTTGGATAAGGACATGCTGTGAGTCTTCAAGGAGAAGCTCGAGCGCTCAGAAGCACAATGCAAACCACATGGGTTAAAGGAAAACGATGGGCTGGTTGCATGCGTGAGAACTTACACATGGTCTTCAGCCCTAACAGGTGAGATCTTGCCAGCCAAGGTGAGTCCAACCATGTCCAGCTCGGTACAACTGGAACAATAGAACGCCCTAGTGGGAAATCGCGAGAAATACAGGACCTCATACGCGTTGCCTTCGTCATTCGCGTCCACGGCCCTCAAGATAATCATGGCCCATGCTTGCGAGTGATACGACGACTGGCAGCAGGAATGTGCAAGACGCCCGAATCACGAACCGACGCATTTTATCAGGAACTGCAACAGGAAGATCCAGGAAGAACCCTGCCGTAATTAAAGCAATATTTTTGCGCGGTGTTGCCGAGCGATTGATTCGCCCAGTCAAAACCACGTCTTGCATAATGTCGCGATGGCAAAGCCTTCACCGGCGCCAGCTATAGGCCCGCATTTTACTTGTTAAGTCAGGTCTGGGCAACGCGTTCAATTCGCATTCGCAGCGCGTGCGTAATTGATTCGGCCAATAGTGGCCGAGGGGGGGTGTTTTTACATAGGCTTCCATGGCCTTGTTCGCGCTGCCTATCTGGCTCGAGTGTTTGTAACTGCCGAGGGGCGGTACCGTAAGAGACTGCGTTCGTGCGTTCGCTACCTTTCCTTCTCATGAAGAGAGAGCGTCGTCTCGCCTCGAGCCGCCCTGTTCAATTATGTTCAGTTTGCAAAAGGAAGGGGAAACTTAAGTAGAAGGAAGACGCATGAAGGAACGCCGGGGCGAGGAGGAGGGAGGAGGTGGCGAAGGATTGTTTTGGATTCGATGCAACGCACAGCATGCTGCTGAGGAGGAGAGGGGACAGAGAGAAACGCTGCACCCGCGGAGGCTGCCCGACGGCAGCCCCCCCCGACCTTCCGGCCCCTCCGCGCGGAGGATGACGAGGGGCCGCCGAGAAAGACGGGGGGGGGGTGCCGCGGGCGCCCTTTCCACGCGCTGCGCCGCCTCGGCGGGCAAGGCTGCGGTCGCGCGCGAGTGGGCGATCGCCAAGGCCGTCCTGGGGTCGCCTGCTTAGGGCGGGTGTGACCCTCGCGCATGCGGGCCAGATTCCCCAACCAAGTGACGACCGTCGCCCGAGGCCGCGCGGCCGCAGCGCAAACACACATGCAAGTCATGACGGCCCCAGTGGGCCAGGCGGTAGGACTCATGGAGCATCGAGTCCCGAACCGAAATTGGCCCACGGACCGACAGGACCACGTCCTTGGGAGAACCCTCAAGGCCACTGTCGACGCATTCCGTTTTCAAAATTTCCAAGAGCGGTTCCCGAGCGGACAACGCTCCGCATTTCCCACACCGAAAAGACGACCCAACAGGATCGAAGGTGTGAGGGGAGCTCCTGGCGTCGATTTTTGATTCGGAGGCGCGCTTCGGCCGCTCGGGGGCGACAGCTTTGCCTGAGGGCTCCTTCTTGGGAGCGGCGGTCGCTGCCTCCCGTAGAGCTCGGGCGCTAGATACAGGGGCCGCACTCGCGGAGCAACTTCGCCTGCAGCTTCGTCCGCGCAGCGGTTCCCTGGCGCAGGGAACCTCTGGAGGCTGGCGAGGGCAGGGCCAGCCCCATGTAAATGAGATGTAAATGAGACGCAGTCCAGACGACCGAAACCGATCCCAAACCCTGAGATTCGAGGGCAGAGCGAATTCGAAGCCAGAGGTCGCTGTTGGACCTCTTGGTGTTTCGCACCCGCCTGCCCTCCCACCCCACCAGTAACAGCTTGTGGTCAGACACATACACTACAGCTCCACGCGTATTTTCCAGACGCAGCGCGAATGCAAAGAGCTCCGCTCGGGGAGCGGTTTGGAGACGGCCAGGGGGGATGTCCGAGAGGCCTCCTAAAAGAAGGTGCTCACTTGGGCCTCCACCAGGGGCCCTGCGAAGCACCGCGGCCGCGGACCCACGGCGTCTTCGGCGGGGATTCGCCGAAAACTTCCCTCCATTACCGTCCCCGAAACAAAAACGTGCATGACTCGGAAGGGTCTTCAGGAAAACATTCCAAAAGCGAGAGCGCGCCTACTTTCACCCTAAACAGATCACCCCTCGGATAAAGCAACCAGGGCTAGTTTCCCAGCCCGCAAAGGCCTGAGGAACCAGATGCTAAGAGACCTCAAAGTCCTTGTGCCCCTGATAATACATTTACAGTGCCACACTCGATGAAGCAAGGTCTCCGCGTTCTCCGGACATCTGGGACACTTCCGTTTCTCCTCAGGGCCGAGCGGGAATGGTCGTGCTCCAGGCCATTGCATTCGCGTGGCCACGCACGCTTGGCGGCCATAGAAGTCGCACTCCCCACGACGAGAAAAGCGTTGAAGTTCCTGGCGTGCCCAGAACAAATCTCCTCCAGCATGCAGGTCTTCTCCATGCGCGTGATGGGAAACCTGCGGCCAGAGAATCTGAGACAAATCGTGCGCCACACCATCCAGCATTCCAGTCGCGTCAAACGCACATAAATTCACCACCAGAATCTGAGGAACCGTTGAAGTAGGAATGCTCCAATTCTACCAGGCACCACCGTAAAGCCGTTGCCAAAGGGCAGGTGAATCCACCCTCCAGCCAGCATCCATGAGCGCGTCGCGTCCATCACAGCAGAGATTGGCCCTTTGACCAGCGACCACCTCCTCTCCCCAGCTGCCAGCAGACGCGCAGCAATCGGTGGCCGCGTTTTCTCCGCTCGTTTGTGACTTGATGGGTCAGTCCGCCACAGACACAGAAACTCAGCAATGAGCCCGCTGCGTCGTTGAATGCCTGGGTCCTTGGCACCATAAACCAACCCCAAGGCTGAAGTAAGACAACGCTCCTTGACGGGGCCAATAGCTGAATTCGCAGCCTGACGACGAACCAAGGTGATGTTAGAAGGGGCCAAGCCTTGATCCTCATGGCCATGTGAGCTCTGGGGGAGGGAGCCTGTGGCCCACAACCCTTGGGCACCTCTGCGAAGGGCTGCATACCTGTGAAGCCTGGTGATGCGCCCCTCTCTCTTAGCCCCCGCTTGTAGACGCTGTCGCGATGTGCGAACTTTGCGCCGCTTGCCTGCAGTGACATCCACTCCCAGGCCGATCCCATGAGCGCGCAACTTCACAGGGGTACCGCGACGACGTAGAAGGTGGGTAGCCTCGCGACCTGGCTTGAGGTCCGAGGCGATAATCGGTAATTGCTGATTGATCGGAGACAGCCAACTGGAGCGAAACCGACAGCTCCGACAAGACAGTGGTAGCATCAAGTAGTTGATGCTGAACTGAATGCGCAGGACCTTCGCACCTGGAGACGGCGTCGTTGATGAACGTCCAGGACGTAGCAAACGAGGTTCTGGGGTGTGCCGCTGTCAGCAGCGGGTGCAAGAAGAAACCGGCTAGCCGAACTCCATGAGGAGACCTTGCGAACAACGATTTCGTGGCCAATATCGGCTGAGCCGCGCCCAGGGCACGCCATATGCAATGATCGAGCAGTTTCGAAGCGACTTGGCGTACTTATAGGCCCACCGAATCATGTTCTAAGGACCTGTTGTGGTCTGCACGAAATATATTCTCAGAACATTTCTGGCTGAGACTGTCCTGTTTTAACACATCGGGTGTATGCTCTAAGATATGTTCCTCATTCTCGTAACATATTTGGATCACAGCGACGTTTCGTGGTAGTCCTACAGGAACTCTGGGACGGTCGGTCCCTGCGCACACGGGATGTGTTGCATTGCAGCCTTCGCAGACCTGCTTCCAGCCACACGTTTCTTCCAGACGCACCAAGGCCACGGATCCTCGACCCTCCAGGCGTGCCGCTCGAGGGAGCCGCGACGACAGTGGCGGCCCGCGCACCGCGCGGGCTAGCTAGGGGTGTCCCCGAGGGGGAGGCCCCGCGAGACCTCCGAGGGCCCTCCAGCCAGTGGAGATCGACCCCACACGCCGTCGACCTCGCCGACGACGACGACGACGACGACGATGACGACGACGACGACGACGACGACGACGACGACGACGATCTTGGAGGTCTCTGAGCCTCGACGACGATGACGACGGCGACGACGACGACGACGACGACTGCGGCGGCGACGGCGACGGCGACGGAGACGACGGCGACGGCGACGGCGACGGCGACGGCGACGGCGACTGCGACGGCGACGAGATGGCCGCCATTCTGAATTTTTTGTGAGCCTCCGGGTAGTCGCGAGGGTAGCGCGGAATGCCCCCGAGACCGACGACGACGAGGAGGCGACGACGTCCCCCCGTGCAGCGCGGAATGCCCCCGAGGAGGCCGCCGCGGGGCCCGCGCGCGTGGGCGGCTGGGGCCCTCCGCGGCCAGCCGGCCGTCTGCGGCGGGGGGGGCCGCGCATGTCGTCCGCCCCGGGGAGCCCGAGCGCGGCCGCGGGCGCGGAGGCGGGCGGGGCGGGGCGGGGCGGGGCGGGGCGGGGCGGGGCGGGGCGGGGAGGAGGAGGAGGAGGAGGAGGAGGAGGAGGAGGAGGAGGAGGAGGAGGAGGAGGAGCGGAGGCGGGCGGGGTCTCGGCAGCCATGGGTCCAGGCCTCCCAGATGGGGTCCGAGTAGCAGAGGCGGTGGCAACGACGTCGACGACGACGACGACGACGACGACGGCGACGACGACGACGACGACGACGACGACGGCGACGACGACGACGAGGACGACGACGACGAGGACGACGACGACGACGACGACGTTGCCATGAAAGGCGCTCCAGAAAGAAAGGGCCTCTCCTTTGAGGGTCGACGGGGTTGGCATCTCGTCCTCGGCGGAAGGGCTGCGGAAGCCGGCGGAAGTAAAACGAGGGCGGCTCCGCAGGCGAAAGCCCGGCGGACGCCGGCGGAAGTAAATGTCGGCTTCCCAAGCGATGGCAGGGCTTTGGGGTTCAGGGCTTCCTGGATCTAGGCCTCCCAGGTGAGCGATAAACGGGGTCGTCTTCATCGGCATTGGCTCGTAAGCTTCCCGCGTAAGGTCACGCGTGAGCGCCCTCGTCTCCAATGTAGCGTGCCGCGCTGGCGGCCTGCGTAAGCCACCGCGCAAGGTCGCTGTGTCATCTCGCTGAAGGCCCTTTTCTCTTCGTCGCCCAGATGGGGTCTGAGTAGACTGGGTCGGAGGATCGCGCCATATCGCCGATGCATCGGCTATGCGGCTCGATGTGGAGCCCGGTTTCCTCATGTTTCCTCCACGCCGACGGTGCCGATGCATCGCCGATGCGTCGGCGATGTGTCGCCGATGCATCGGCGGTGCGGCGCGATCCTCCGACCCCACGGACCCCACTTAAGAAGCATCTAGAGTTGGTCCTGGGGCCAGGTCCCAGGATACAGGACCCGTTTCTCTCGGGATCCGCCCTGTTCCATTTGCAAGGGAGTCGGCAGCAGTGCTCGTGGCCGAAGAGATTCGGGCTTGGCGAGAGGGGCTTGGCATCGCTCGGACGTGTGCATTTTTTCCTTCGGCGAGGACCATCGAGGAGCATCCTTGATCATTTGGCGAAACAGCCACGCACGAAACCGAAAAAAAACACACAGAGAATGGACGTCCGAGCGATGGCGAGAGGGGGGGGGGATACGGAAAAGGGGGAGGCACGACATCTGCCGCATGCCAGGCGCGCCGGGGGCGGCGCCCGAGGCACTGCCGGGGGGGGGGGGGGGTCCAGCGCCGACCCAAGAAGTCCGCGCGGATCTGCGGGAGCGCGGAGGGGAGACGCACGTCAGTGGTCGTCGTTGTCGAAGTCTGTCGTCGTCGTCGTCGAGGGCGTCGTCCTCGTCGTCGTCGAGGGCGTCGTCCTCGTCGCCGCCAGGCGCTTTCCCTGATGCAGCGTCTCTGGCGCCGGGAGGCGCTGGGGAGATCGGCTGCGTGAGCCCGCGTACCAGCCCTCGTCTCCGTCCGACCCGAGAAGTGCTCCTGGCCCAACGTGTCCACGGGATGTCAAAGGAGATCCCCACCCACACCCTCAGAATGCTCCTCCTCCTCCTCCTCCTCCTCCTCCTCCTCCTCCTCCTCCTCCTCCTCCTCCTCCTCCTCCGTCCCTGGGATTTCAAAGGAGATCCCCACAACCTCACGAGGCCCAGAGTCCAAAGCGGGGCTCCAGAGTGCAGAGAGGGCCTGGGCGCGTTGGGTCCAGAGGGCGTCTGTAGCAGCGGCCCCCGGCGGATCGGCGATATTGGGTCCTGGAGGAGAGGAGGGCGTCTTGGAGCTTTTTGCTCGCAGTCTTCGGGCGCCCGACGGGCGACAGAACGACCCGGGATGGACAGCTCTTCTCGGGGGGCAGACAACGGCAAGAGCACAGCTTGTCGGGAGTCCGCGCGGATTTCTCGGATCTGCGCTGGGACCCCCGTTGCGACGCCCCCGGCGCCGCCTCTGGCCTCGCTCCGCCGCGACGATCTAAGAAATCCGCTCTGGCCCTGTCTTCCCAGGGAGCGTCCTGGGTGTCCAAGGACCCGCTTGGACCCTTGTCCCGCATGCTAGCGAGCCCGGGCAGGGCAGCGGGAGGGAGGAGGGAGGGAGGGAGGGGAGGAGGGAGGGAAGGAGGAGGGAGGGAGGGAGGGAGGGATGGAGGGGAGGAGGAGGAGGAGGGAGGAGGAGGAGGAGAGAGAGGAGGAGGAGGAGGAGGAGGATGAGGAGGAGGAGGAGGAGGAGGAGAGGAGAAGGAAGAGGAGCGAGGAGCGAGGCGAGGAGCGAGGAGCGAGGAGCGAGGAGCGAGGAGCGAGGAGCGAGGAGGAGGAGGAGGAGGGAGGAGGAGGAGGAGGAGGAGGAGGAGGAGGAGGAGGAGGAGGAGAGGAGGAGGAGGAGAGAAGAAGGAGGAGGGAACGAGGAGGAGAAGGAGGAGGAGGAGGAGAAGGAAAGGAGGAGGAGGAGGAGAGGAGGAGGGAGGAGGAGGTAGGAGGACCAGGAGGAAGGAGGAGGAGGAGGAGGAGGAGAGGAGGAGGAGGAGGATGAGGAGGAGGAGGAGGAGGAGGAGAGAAGAAGGAGGAGAACGAGGAGGAGGAGAGGAGGAGGAGGAGAGGAGGAGAAGGAGGAAGGAGGAGGAAAAGGAGGAGAGGAAAAGGAGGAGAGGAGGGAGGAGAGGAGGGAGGGAGGAGGAGGAGGAGGAGGAGAGGAGGAGGAGGAGGGAGGAGGAGGAGGAGGAGGGAGGGGGAGGAGGGCCGCTGCACCCAGGCGGGCGGAGCGGAAGGCGGCGCCCCTGCAGCCGCCGCGGCGCCTGCCGGGGGCAGTGCTGCCGCGGAGGAGGCCGCCGAGGAGGCGGGGCCTCCCGGGCGCCGGGCCCGCGCCGATGCCCCGGGCGCCGCTTGGGGGAGGGTTGGTCGCGGGGGCATCCACGAGAGCCACTCAGCCTCCCCTCTCTCTCTTCCCTCCTTCCCTCCCTCCCTCTCCTCCCCCTCCTCCTCCTTCCTCCTCCTCCTCTCCTCCTCTTCCTCCCCTCCTCCTCTCCCCTCCTTCCTCCCTTCCTCCTCCTCCTCCTCCTCCTCTTCCTCCTCCTCCTCCTGCTCCTCCCCCTCCCCCTCTTCCTCCTCCTCTCCCTCCTCCTCCTCCTCCTCCTCCTCCTTCTCCTCCTGTGGCCGAGCTCTTGCCCCTGAAGGCGGGAATGCTGATTTGTGGTTTCAGATAGGCCAGGTCCTACGGAGGACACCGACTCTGTCTTGCACTTTCTCTTCGTTCACTCAAACCAGGAGGCAGCAGACATCTTCGAAGGAGTATCGCCTTTGTGTCTAGCTATCCGTAACACAGCGGCTGATATATTAGCAGAGGCTGCCGCCTTGCCAGAGCTTTCCAGATTCAGAAGATGGCCTGCCATGTCCGTCTTGATATTGTATTTAGCGCCCTGGAAACTTGAAAGGCAGAGCAAGGGCTAGCTGCCGTGGAGTCCCGAGGAGCCCGTGTCAGGCACCCTGAATCCAGGCCTCCCGTTCTCTCGGCTTGTAAAATTTTCACCACCCAACATAGCCTGTCTGAAAATGGTCTGTCTTGCATCAGGTGTAGGAGCATTACGTCCAAAGCATCTCGAGTTGAGCGATTGGATTCCCAGTGCTTCGACCTGAGGACAGTAGATGGCACACTCTTAAGGCCGCCCCCAAGTTGCAGGATGCACATCTCTGGGCTCTGGGGGTGGGCTGATCACACCCATAACTTACGGTTGGTGTGGTTATGTGGGACATGTGGGATCGCAATACCCGTATCTTCGTAACTCCTCTTCTTCTTCCTCCTCCTCCTCCTCCTCCTCCTCCTCTGGTCCCCGCACGTTGCCACGTGCGCTCCAGGATATAGCGCCTGACTCTAGCCCGCGTCCAAACAAATCCTCCTCCTCCTCCTCCCTGCCTGCCTACCCGCCATCCTGCCTGCCTCACGCAGAACAACGCGCCGTTGCCGACGCCCGAGATCTCCGACGATGTGATTTCTTGAATCAGCGTTAGTTTCTTCATGTCGGCCTCTGGAGGCCGCTTTCGGGCCACTTGGTCCATCAAACTTAGATCGGGACGTGATCGTTTCCTTATTCATTGTTTTGCTGATCGGCGCGGGCTCTCGCATTCCCCCCCCCCAATGGAGTAGATCTTGGCTGATTTTGGCGCCTGCTTCGAGCAGGGGGAGTCTCCCCCACAGGACGCACTGTTGCAAACAGTCGCACTAGGCAGAGTTCCGGAGCCAGATCCCCCCCCTCCCCCCCACCTCCGCCCAATGTCGAAACGCCGAACAAGAAACCGCTCACGTTTTTGGAAGAACGTGCAGGCTTGCTTGTTTGAGGAGGCGTCATGGGGAG
>CAUYUJ010019503.1:32500-75000 GCA_963575745.1 Prorocentrum cordatum
ACTGCTGCTGCTGCTACTACTACTACGACTACGACTACGACTACGACTACGACTACGACTACGACGACTACTACTACGACGACGACGACTACTACTACTACTTCTACTACTACGACGGCGACGACTACTACTACTACTACTACTACTACTACTACTACTACTACTACTTCTACTACTACTACTACTACCACTGCTAGTAATCATACGATACGAAGATCATTCACAATGATAAGCCTTATAAGCATAACAATGCATATTTAATTCTTCAAAGACGAATACTCCTACGAATACGAGTAAGCATGGTATGGATACGATTGGGAATAACAAGGCGAAACATATGATGAGGAGATGAAGGAATAATAAGAAGAAACATAAGAGAAGGAGGACGGGAGAAGGAGGAAAAGGTGGAGGAGAAGGAAGAGGAGGAGAAGGAAGAGGAAGAGGAGGAGGAGGAGAGGAAGAGGAGGAGAGGAGCAGGAGGAGAGAGAAGAGGAGGAGTAGGAGGAGGAAGAAGAAGAGGACGAGGAAGAAGAAGAAGAGGAGGAGGAGGAGGAGGAGGAGGACGAGGAGGAGGAGGAGTGAGAAGAAGAAGAAGAGGAGGAGGAGGAGGAGGAGGAGGACGAGGAGAAGGAGGAGGAGCATGCGAGATGCAACTCCGAGCCTCAGACTCCGAGCCTCGAGCTTCGAGCCTCGGTCCTGGGGCCTCGACCTCCTCCTCCTCCTCCTCCTCCTCCTCCTCCTCCTCCTCCTCCCCCATTCCTCTCCCCCTCCCCCTGCATACAAACAGGCCTCGGAATCCGAACTTTTTTCAGCGCTCGAGTTGTCTGGTGCGCTTGACAAGGTAAGTTACAGATTGCAGGAGGGGGCGCGCGGGGAGGAGGAGCGGCTGCGGAGGACAGGAGGGAGGGGGAGGACAGGAGGGAGGGGGAGGAAATTAGCGAATACACATGCCACATTCATCTGTCAACGCCCCCCCCCAAAAAAATGATCAATGTTGGCGGTAGGTTGAACGAGTTGCCCTTCGACAGCAGGTTCCCCCGCGCGTGCCAACTTTGAATTTGGGGGAGAGGGGGAGTGTCCACTAGTTGTGTCCATCTGGGCGGAGTTTCCACTAGTTGTGTCCCTCTATCTAGGCGGGATAGGCGGGGTTCGAAGATAAGTTCGCGTCGCCCATCGTGGGGCGCGATGCGCGAAGTTTGGTGGCCCAGCAGCCCAATCTGGCAGAATCCCGTTCAATCCGACTAAGTCCCAGTTGGCCCTGGAACCGGGACTTACTAGCCTTTTTCTTTCTTGCGAAAACCTCCCAGAAGTTGCTTCCCGAGGAGGCACGAAGATAACCGCGCGTCGCGCAGAGCAGGACGCGGTGCGCGAAGCTCGGTGCCTTGGCGTCCCTCAGCGGGGCGAGATGACCTGCATCCTCTGGCGCGTAACGCTAGTTACCCTGGCTAAACCTCCCCACCCATTTCCTGGGTAACGATCTACGCGTGTGTGTGCGTGTGTGTGTGTGTGTGTGTGTGTTCGTGTGTGTGTGTGTGTGTGTTTGTGTGTGTGTTCGTGTGTGTGTGTGTGTGTGTGTTCGTATGTGTGTTCGTGTGTGTGTGTGTGTTCGTGTGTGTGTGTGTTCGTGTGTGTGTGTGTTTGTGTGTGTGTGTGTGTTCGTGTGTGTGTGGAGGGGGCTTGGACCCCCCTCCATGGTGCTCGTACGCATGCCATGGCGATCGCAGCGCAACCCCGCCCCGACGTGCCCCACCCTGCCCAAGAGCTGCCCTTACCCCGACCCCCAGCCTCCCCTCCCCGGTGACGGTCGGGAACTTGTGGATTCTTTTGGATCGCTGGGATTATTTTGGATTATTTTGGATATTGGATTATTTTGGATATCTTTTGGAACTTTTGGATTCTTTTGGATATTTTTTCGCTCCCCCTGTTCTGGCCCGCCACGCTTCGGAGCGGCACGCGATCGCTCTCCCGGTCCCCAAGAGCGTCAGCATCCCGAGCGCTGCCCGGCCTGGCGACCCGCGGAGCGGAGCGACACGCTGCCCACTCGCAAGGCATAGCGCACAGCGTGTCGCCGAGGCCGCCGCGGCGACACGCTGAGCAAAAGTTCGCCGGGCGTGGTCTTACAAGCCCAGATGTTCGTCGTTTTTGCTTGATTTGTTCCTCCTCCTCCTCCTCCTCCTCCTTGTTCTCTTCGTTCTTCTCCTCCTCCTGCTCCTGCTCCTCCTCCTCCTCCTTCTCCTCCTCCTCGTCCTCCTCGTCCTACTCCTCCTCCTCCTCCTCCTCCTCCTCGTCCTCCTCCTCCTTCTCCTCCTCGTCCTCGTCCTCCTCCTCCTCATTATTCTCCTCCTCCTCCTCCTCCTCCTCCTCTTCCTCCTCCTCCTCCTCCTCCACATCATCCTCCCGACCGTAGCAACCGTCACAGCGATCGCGGGAGGGAGGGCCGCCGCCGCCCCCAGGCGCCGACCTGCTTCGAGAGCTGCCCCCAGCCCTCGAGGGCGGACGTGCGGGCCTCTAGCGCGCTCGCAGGGAGGGAGGGGGCGGGGTGGGGGAGGGAGGAGGGAGGGTTGGGGAGGGACGGGAGGGGAGGAGGGAAAAGGTGGGGGAGGGAGGGAGGTGAGGGGGGAGGGCGGAAGGGGAGGGAGGGAGGGAGGGAGGGACGGGCAGGAAAGGGGAGGGAGGGAGGAAGGGAGAGGAGGAAGGAGGTGGCGAGGAGGGAGGCGGAGAAGGAGGAGGAGGGAGAGGAGGAGTGAGGGGCGGAGGAGGAGGAGGCGGAGGCGGCGGAGGCGGAGGAGGAGGGGCAGGAGGAGGAGGAGGAGTGGCGGGAGGAGGCGGAGGAGGGGAGGCCCGAGGAGGGGCGGAGCCAGGAGGCGGTGGGAGGAGAGGAGGAGGCGGCGGAGGAGGCAGGAGGAGGAGGGAGGAGGAGGAGGAGGAGACGTGGCAGCTCCGACCAAGTGCATAATGCCAACAGCGCTCAGCGCCCAGGAGGAGGAGGAGGAGGAGGAGGAGGAGGAGGAGGAGGAGGAGGAAGAGGAGGAGGAGGAGGAGGAGGAGGAGGAGGAGGAGGAGGAAGACGAGGACGAGGACGAGGAACAGGAGCAGGAGGAGGAGGAGGAGGAAGAGGAAGAGGAGGAACAAAGACGCGACGGCTCAAGCACGCCAACGCTTGCCCAACGTAAAAGGAGGAGGGACCTGTGCAAACCCAAGACTCACTAACGATGTTGCGATAAACCCTCCCTCGAAGCACCCGCTTCATAGGCCCCTAGAATGGTCCATTTCCATTGAGGGAAGTGCCCTGTTGGGAGACAACAGTTTGAAAATCCTTAACCGTACCAGAGCACCATTCTTGGAACCTCAACGCTTGAGCTCAATCTTATGGTTGCGTCGTGAGTATCCAGAATCGTGCCAGAACACCGTTCCTGGGAATTCAACACCGCGAATCCATGTAATTGCTGCGCCCTAGCATCGCTCCACAACACCATACGTTAAGCATGATCATCCGTGAAGTTCGTGCAACTGTTTGAGACGAATTTGCGCGGCGCTGAGGCGATAGCCCCATATTGAACATTCCTGCAACCGTTTAAGACGAATGTGAGTGGCGCCCAGGCGATGGATAGGCACATTTTGAAAACGACTTGCCCTCGTTCCGCGGAGCTCTTGCGATGTGTTGAAACGGGTGTGCGCGGCGCCAAGATGAGAGCCACATTTTGGAAGGACGACTTGTCCTCATTGTGTGAAGCTCTTGCAGTTGTTTGAAGCGAATGTGCGCGGCGCCTAGACGAGAGCCATACCTTGGACGGGGCCCGCCCTCCATCTGTAAAGCTGTTGCCAATGTTGACCTGGCATCGCTCGGACGTGTGCATTTTTTCGCGGCAAGGGCCATCGAGGAGCATCCTGGATCATCGAGCAAAAACCATGCGCGAACTCGAACAATGCACGGGGAATGGACGTCCGAGCGATGGCGAGTTGAAGCTTCAGGGTCATCAATAGTGGGGGATTCTCAGGTGAAACGCCCGGCCCTCCCTTCCGACCAGGCTCGGGGTGTGACAGGGAGGAGTTCTTTATAAGGAACAGGAAGGGAGGAATAGGGAGGAGGAGGAGGAGAAGGAGGAGGAGGAGGAGGAGGAGAAGGAGGAGGAGGAGGAATAGGAGGAGGAGGAGGAGGAGGAGGAGGAGACGATGGAGACGATGGAGACGATGGAGGGGAAGGTTTCTGGAGGTGCTCAGAAGCTTCAGACGGTTTTGGAGGACTCTCGGGGGGTCCGGGGGCCAGGATTGGGGGGGGGGCGGGGAGGGAGAGGGGAGCATGAGGAACAGCAGGAGGAGCCGGGGGAGAACGGTAAGCACACGTTGCCATCATTCTGTTTTTTTGTCACCCTTGGTGGGGAGGGTGCGGGGTCGGGGCCCTCTCCGGCAGCTGGAGCTCAACGCGCATTTCAAAAGGCTGTCACAAATGCCCTGGCCAGTATTCTGAGGGCCCCACCATGGCTCTATAACCATTTCGACACCTATGGTAATGTATTGGTGGTGTCATCACGGAAGGGTGGGGCAATTCGAGTTGGAGCCGATTTGAGTTTTTTGTTGAGTCAAAACAGTATTTTGTCGACGCAGTGATTACAGTTGGGTACTCTACTAAGCTATCTATCTGGTGGCCAGCATCCCGCCACCGTGCCTGGGTCGTGGACAACAGGCATAATGGAGGCCTCTTTGGGTCTCGCGGGATGCCTCTTGGGGACCTCGTGGGGGCCTATGAATGTGGAGCTTGCTGAATGTCTCGGGGTCCTCGTGGGGTGGGGCTCAAAGTAGCAATTCGAGTTTCCCCTCTTGGGCTTCTCTTCAAGGGCCTCTTGGGTTTCCATTTGGGGGTGTTGGGGCTGGGGGACTGCTGGACGCTTTTTTGGAATACGAAAGGGCGAGCAGGTGAACATCTGGAATAAAAGCTTAGTTAGTGATGCTGGCCTCTTGGGACGGTTCCCAGACAAGACTTCCAAAACGGTCCAGGAGCCCCGCAAGGGAGCCACAGGACGGATCCGTGGGCCGAAATATGGATTCCCAGCAACGCTTCCAAGGCCCTAGGAAAAGTCACGCGGGAAGCGCAAGAAACGCGGGGGATGTCCATGAGTTGTGAGTCGGGGGTCTGGATAGAGCACGTGCGATCCCCAATGCAGACATGCCGAAGGCACCTTGGGACACTCCACTCGGCGCCCACGGCACGGTGGCGGAGCCACATGCAGTGGACTTGCGCGACCGTTTGTCTAGTGGCCTTCGGCCCATCCCGCCACCGTGCCGAGGCTGTGGGTCACAGGCCTCTTGCTCTCATCTTGGGATCTCGTAGAATGCCCCTCGGGGGCCTCTCGGAGACCGCTTGGGGGCATCTAGGGGGCCTCTGGGAGGCCGCTGGGAGGCTTGTTCGGCGCCTCTGAGGGGCCGCTTGCGGGCCTCTCGGTGGTCTCGTGGTTTGCTTCCGGATGAGATATTAATGAGGCGGGGTGATTGACCTTGCGGCAGAGCTTGCCCTTCCCCCCGCCCTTCCTCCTCCTCCTCCTCTTCTTCCTCCTCCTCCTCCTCCTCTTCTTCCTCCTCCTCCTCCGCCCTCCGCCCTCCGCCCTCCTCCTCCTCCTCCTCCTCCTCTTCCTCCTCCTCCGCCCTCCGCCCTCCGCCTTCCGCCCGTTCCGACAGCACGTGCGCAACTCAGAGGGTCTTCGCACCGCGGCACCGCGGCGTCCCGCCTGGCGGGCGGGGTGGGCCCCAGGCGGCTGGCGAGGATGGCGTCGTGGAGGACGGTCAGTGGAGAGGGAGCATGTTGCCAAGTAGTTTCCAGATGTCTAGAACATGTGCTAAAGCTGCTTTAAACATGTAAACACATGTTGCAAACATTTCCAGGACATTTGTTCCGACATTTTAAACACATGTTTAATTCGATGATCGGACTGTTAGGGTGTCCATTGGTCGTGGCATCCACAACGATGGCGAGACCCCCCCCCCCGCTGAGCTCAGGGGCAACTCGGCGGCAAGCGACGGGGGGGGAAGCGAGAAGGAGAAGCCCGTCTCAGATGGCGGCGGGACTTGTCCGAAGCCTTCGCACCTTCTGAGGAGTCCTCCTGTGTCTTCTGAGAATTTGTCTGTGCCTTCGGGGAGGGCTTACAAGGTCCGAGGACTGCCGAGTCTTCTGAAAAGGCCCACCCCTTCTCACTTCCCCCCTAGGCTCGCCGCCGAGCAACGTTGAGGGGGATAAGTAGCTACGCTCAGGAACTTTGGCTCAGCGTGTCGCTCCGCCGGCTCTGGCCCACCACGCTGCAGCGCGACATGCTAGCCCCGTCCCGGGTCCCCGAACGTCAACGTCTCAAGTCTGTCGCAGCTTCCCGCCCCGCGAAGCGAAGCGACACGCCATCGCCTCGCAGAGCGTGAGGAGGAGGAGGAGGAGGAGGAGGAGGAGGAGGAGGAGGAGGAGGAGGAGGAGGAGGAGGAGGGAGGAGGAGGAGGAGGAGGAGGAGGAGGAGGAGGAGGAGGAGGAGGAGGAGGAGAGGGCATAGGCGTGTCGCCGGGGTCGCCGCGGCGACACGCTGGCAAAAGCTTCCGACCACAGGCTCCAGAGGGCACGCGTCGACTCCCAAGCGCCCATGCATCGCCGGCAGGGGCCCGACGACGGCCCGGCCCGCCGGGGACCGTGCGGATGTGCCACCGGGGGCCTCGCGCCGATTTTTCGGCGGTGCGTCGCCGATTCCGGCTCGGTGACTTTTCTCTGGGCTGGCTCCCCTAACGTTCCCCCTCATCTAGGGGAACAAAAAGTGGCATCAACATAAAAACTCGGAGGTCCGCGCGGATTTCTCGGATCGGCGCTGGACCCCCTCCCTGGCGCGCGGAGCGCGCCAGGGGCGGCGCCGGAGGCGCCGCCGGGGGGCCCAGCGCCGATCCGAGAAATCCGCGCGGACCTCCGAGTTTTTATGTTTATGCCACTTTTTGTTCCCCTATCATCAGCCCAGAGGGTTCCAGAGGGGGTCAGGGCAGGGGGGGTCGGGCGACACCCCCTTGTCCAGCCCTCAGAAGAGGGGGTGAAGCTCACGGGGGTCGAACAAGCCCCCTCTGGAAACTGCATCGAGTTCTGGCGATAATCCAGCTTTGCGGACCCGCCCGCTCCCCCCCCTCCTCCCCCTCCGTTGATCTGACCTTGTCGGGTGCGCAGGTCCGGAAGGGGTGCGCAGTGCTGGTGCGCGCGGGCACACGTGGGGCTGCCCGGTGTGAGAAGGTTACAGGCATTCGGACAGCACCTGCCCCCTTCCCCCCCACCAGATAATCCAGGCTATCGCCGGAACAGAGAAATCCGAGGCGGGAATTTATCCATATCCACCGCCTGGAGGGTCAGTTTTCGGAGCCTCGGCAGGCGGTGGATATGGACATATTTCCGCATTCGGGCCCCCGGGGGCCGAAGTATAGCCATATCCACCGCCCGCTGGGGCACCAGGACGTCGGTTCCCAGGCGGTGGATATGGATGAATCCCCGCCTCGCAGAAAAGGTCTCCTGCCCTGACCCCTCCCTGGAGCCCTCAAGTCAGCGGCGGGGGCCCCGTGCTGGCTCGACCCAGGTCAGCTACGGCGCCACCTCCGCCAGCATGGACGCTCCCTCGGTCGCCTGGCGCCGCGCGCGCGCGTGCGGCCAGCAGTCGGCGCCTCTTGCGTCCTCCCGTCCGGCCACGCGCAGAGGGGGGTAGGGGGAGGGAGGAAGGCTTCTTAGAGCCACCCCTGCTTCTCAGAAGGCGCGGGCCTTGTCTGTAGATGCAGGGCCAGCGCCTTCTAAGAAGCAGCCTCCTTCTAAGAAGCCTTCCCCCCCGCCGCCTATCCCCTTGTGCGCGCCGCCAACTTTTGCACGGGGCGTGCTTCTCAGCCGACGATCCAAGGAGCGAGAGAGAGGGAACAGGCAGTGCTTGCTCGCAGGCTTTTGTGCTGGAAGCCTGGGATGAAGATGCTTACCTCGCACACGGGGGGGTGGCGCCGCTCTTGTGGCGGCCAGAAGTCGGGGAACATCGTTGTCCATAGGCTCCCCCACCTGTGCGCCGCCCGAGCTCCAGGGATTCACGAATGCGAAATCGCGCCGAGCAGGGCCCGATCTGTTTTCTCATTGCGGGCATCAGGACTTGCTCCTTCATCGTGTGAGATGTACCCACCCACCCCCTCTCTTCTCCAGTCCTCTTCCCCTCCCTGCTCCATTTTCCCCCCTGTTCCCCACCCCCCCTTTCTCTCCCCACTCTGCGTCCCTCTCCCCCTCCCCCACATCGCCGTCCTTCCTCCCTGCCTCTCCGGCCTCCCTCCCTCGGCCGTCTCGGATGCTCCAGGGAGCCCGAGACGGCCCGAGTGTGCAACCGAATGTCCCAAGAAGGATCCAGAACGGCCCCGTGAGACCTTCGGAGAGCCCAAAGAAGCCTCCCCTGACTCTCCGCTCGAGCCACCGCTCTCTCGGCAAGAGCAGGTGCTCGGCAGGGCCACCGACGGCCGCCCAGGCTCGCTGACCGCTCTCCTCCGGGGGATCCGCGTCGAGCACGCGCTTAGCCTCGGGTCCTCTCCGTCTCCTTCCGGCTCCTCCTCCTCTCCTCCCCTTCATCGTTCCCTTTTCCCCTTCCTTGGATACATCCTCCCCATCCTCATCCTCTCTCCTTCTTGTCCCTTCTCGGCGCTGTGTAGGGGATATCGTTGGCCGTTCGGGCCGCGGGGGATATCCAGATGCATGCCGAGCAACTGCATGGCCGATCTGTTGCCCAGGCCACGGCATGAGTTTGCCTATTGTAGGTCGGCTTCTGAGGTGTTCCCGGTTATCCTAGCAACGTGTTGTACCAGTATACGGTAGGGCCGTTTTGTGTGAGGATAAAAAACAGGAGCTGTTCGTTCCCTTGCCGCTTCCACTCTGCTCCGCCGCAGTGGCATGCTTTGTACTGATGGCCATCTCCTTCATTTCGTGGCGACCGGGGACCGGGGGGCGCCTCGAGCGTGGTGCCCATGATCCATATGGAGGCAATCTCATGGTCAAAACATCGTCGTTGGTTGATTCAGCGGATTCTCACACTGGTATGTACTCTGAGTACCTCAATAGTTTTGGGGTGACCAATACTCTGGGGGGGGGGCCCTGTAGTCCGGGGGGGGGCACGTAGCCTTGGGTGCGGTTCCGCGTTCCAGGGGGGCCTTGTAGTCTTGGAGGGGGCCTTGTGGTCCGGGGGGGGGCGCCCTTGAAGTCCGGGGGGGGTCCTGTAGTCCGGCCGGGGGGGGGGGGGGACAACGCAAACAATGCGCTTTGCACAAGCGCGCAATCCCGTCGGCAAGCAACGCGGCGATTCCGCTGCTGCAACGCGCGCGCGTGCGAGGAGCCCTTCTCCGAGATAACGGCCCCGAGATCCGTCACTGGCAACCCGTAGCACCTCCTGTCTTGGGCGGGGGTGATTGTAGTCCCAGGGGGGTCCTTGTAGTCCGGGGGTGGGTCCCTGTAGTCCAGGAGGGGGCCCTTCTAGACCGGCGGGGGGTCCACGTAGTCCCAAGGGGGGGTCCCTGTAGTCCGGGGAGGGGGGCCCTTGCAGTCTGGGGAAAGGGCCCTTGTACTCCAGGGGGCCCTTGTAATTAGTCTGGGGGCCCAGAACTATTGAGGTACTCAAGAGTAATCGGATTGGGCCAAATGCCATGGACGAGGATTGCGATGCTGCAATAGATGGTGGATCGATTTTGATCTTAGCGCGGACTCGAACCGGAGACGCGGGCGATAATGGACATGATGCGACGACCCTCGAGGTCAACACGACGACGCAGGGCGGAACATTCAGTGCGGCTGGTGCTCCACCAACAGTACTTGGGCCGCGCAGGACTTGGCAGCAGGTCCGCGGGAGGCGCTCGCAGGTCAGGATGCAGCAGACCAGGGGCAGCGTTCGGGATGCTGCGCGCAGAGCATGCCCATGCAGGCCAGGAGATTTACGCAACCAACCAGTGGTGCCAGGTGCGTTGGGTGTGCTGGTCAGCGCCGCAGCTGGGCAGGGTTGGCACGTCGGCCTGCATTTCTAGGGCTCCTCATTCGGGTGAGCCCTCAGCGCAGCATGGGGCCAAGAGTGGCATTGAGGACAGTTCAGATAAGGTCTCGTCACATTTTGGAAGTATGGGGAAGCATGGGAAGTGGGGGGGAAGGCGAACATCGAGAAAATATGTGACATATGGGGAATCCTGGGATTTGTGTCTATCTATGTGTGTGTCCCTGGGCTCCTCCAAGGACAGCGATCGGGTCGGGAGGATGGGGCTGGGGGATGTGGTCCGATTATCCGTTTATCGCGCACGCTGAATGTGCTCACTTCGCAGTCGTGCCCTGCATCTTCCCACCCCCTCCTCCTCCTCCTCCTCCTCCTCCTCCTCCTCTTCTTCCTTCTCCTCCCTCTCCTCTTCCGCCATCTCCCCCTCCTCCTCCTCCTCCTCCTCCTCCTCCTCCTCCTCCTCCTCCTCCTCCTCCTCCTCCTCCTCCCAACACGATAACTGTCCTTCTGGCCTGGGGCAGGCGGGCGACCGCCCGCCTCACAGCACACTCGCAGGCCCCGCCCCTCCTTGCGGTCGGCAGCTCTTGCACAGCGGGTCGCCCCGCCGGTGCTGGCCCACGGTCAAGACGCTGAGATAAGGCACAATTTGGATTCGCAAGGGGCCCCATCCTCGTCAGGTTCCTCCATAGCTGCTCCTCTTGCCCTCCTCGGGCACGGATGCGCTTGTAGGGCCAAAAAGGGGCTTCGTATCTCAGTTAGCGTCCCTTCTGTCAGCGGCCCGACTGTACCGCGCTTCGGCCCGCAATCCTTTGCCATCCTCTTCCCAGCTCCCAGGCTTCAGCGTCCCGAGCCTTTCCTCGGCGTCGCCCTAACATACTAACACTAAGTGTGAGTCGCCCTCCCCCCCCCCCAACGGGCGACGCGCGCAACGAGAAATCTTATAGTATACGCGTCGTGGCGGGCGCTTTCTGGCCACACCGCTCGGGAAACGATGTACGACAAGATGGGTGCGCGCCTCCAAGGAGGACATACAGTCAACGCGCCTAGTAAAGACGCGCGCCTTCATCTAGGATACCCTTGCGTCCTTGCCTCTGTGGCCCGTCCTTTGCCGTTTTCACTGGTCGCCGCCGCCCAAAAAAATCCAAACTTCAGCCTCCAAGGGCCTTGCGTCCTTACCACGCGTCCTTAATATACGTTTTGACTGTATAGTATTAGTATGTCTTTGTGCGTCCCATTTCCGAGCCTCCTGCCCCGCGGGGCGGCGCGGCACGCTGTCCGCTGTGAAGGGACAGCGCGTCGCTGGGGCCGCGGCCGCGACGCGCTATCCAAAAAGCCCCAACCGCATCAAGGGGAGGCTCAGCCATTGTCCTGGCAGGACAAAAACAGATCGGGAGCAAAAGAAACACACAGACACAATCGTCGATTCCCCCGAAAATGTTAGGAAATATGGGAAGTGGGGGGAAGACAAACACCCAGAAAATATAGGAACATATGGGGAATCCTGTTATTTGTGTGTATTTATTTGTGTGTCCCAGGGCCCCTTCAACAGAACGCAGCCGATGCGGGGCCAGAGCCGCGCGCACCTGCTGCGCGAGCGGTGCGTTCTCTCTCTCCCCCCGCGCGCGCGCGCCCCGCGCGCCCAGGTCTTCGAGAGCCAGCCCGCGGAGGCGAGGCGGGTTGGGCCGAGTCGGTTCCGCTGGAGTTTTCTTTTTGTTGCATGCGCTTTCCGTGTTTTTTTTCTGAGGATGTCGCGTGTTCTCTTCGGTGACGCGCCCAGGAGAGGAGGTAGAGGGAGCGGGCATTCTCAGAAGCCTGAGAAGGTCTTCGGCCTTCCGGCGCCACCCAGTGGGCTTCTCAGAAGGTCGGAGGGCTCCGAGAAGGCCCGCCGCCTTCTGAGGAGAAGGCCTGCCCCCTCTCGATCTCCCCCCTTCGGCGCGCCGCCGATTACTTGGCATCGATCGGACGTGTGCATTTTCCTTTCGGCGAGGACCATCGAGGAGCAGCTTGGATTATCTTGCGAAGCTACTACGACGACGACGACGACGACGACGACGACGACGACGACGACGACTACTACTACTACTAATACTACGACTACTACTACTACTACTACTACTACTACTACTACTACTACTACTACTACTACTACTACTACTACTACTACTACTACTACTACTACTACTACTACTACTACTACTACTACTGCTTATACTACTACTACTACTACTACTACTACTACTACTACTACTACTACTACTACTACTACTACTACTACTACTACTACTACTACTACTACTACTACCTCGACCACTACGATGCCTACGTCGGACTACGGCCGACTACGACTAGTACGAATACTGCGATTACTACGGGAACGACTACGACTACCAGGATCTTCCCTCTACAGTCCACCCCCTCATCCTCATCATATTCGTTCTCCTCCTCCACCTCCCCCTCCTCCTACTTCGGGTAAGGAGGACTCCCCGAAACACAGCGGATCCGATAGCACCGACCCAAGCCTACCCTTGATCCTCCTTTTTTTCCGTTGCCCTCGTGGAGGATGACGAGGGCGACGACGACCACCACCACCACCATGCCGCCGCCGCCGTCCCAGTCGCCGTTGTCATCGTCGTGTCGCCGAGCTCGCGTGGGTGGGGTGGGGGCGGGGGGCTTGGGCCCTGGCGGGCCGCCAGGGCCGCAGCGGCGCAGTGTCGGCGGCCTCCTCTTCGGCGGCGCGGAGGGCCGAGGAGGCCCGAGCGCTGATCGAGGCAGCCCCCCCGCGCGCCCAGCTCCTCCTGCTCGATCGAGGAGGAGGAGGAGGAGGAGGAGGAGGAGGAGGAGGAGGAGGAGGAGGAGGATGGGGGGAGGAGGGGAGGTGGGAGGAGTAGGAGGAGGAGGAGGAGGAGGGAGGAGGAGGAGGAGGAGGAGGAGGGGAGAGGGAGGAGGAGGGGGTAAGGAGGGAGGGGGAGGAGGGAGGAGGGAGGAGGGAGGAGGAGGAGGAGGAGGAGGAGGAAGAGGAGGAGGAGGAGAAGGACCAGTGTAGACCCAAGACTCATCCGTGATATTGCAACACACCCTCCCTCCAAGCTTCCTCCTCATATGCCCCACACACGGCTTCATGCTCATTGAGGGAATTACCCTGTAGGAGGACAACCGTTTGAAAACCATTAAGTGCGCCAGAACGCCATTATCGGGTCATGTTCGCCGCGAGTCACCGTTACTGCTGCGTCTTGACGGTCCTGAATCGCGCCAGAACACCGTTCCCGGGACTTCGACACCACGGATCAACCTGATTGTTGCGCCTTGCCGTTCCGACTTCGTGCCCAAACACCATTTTGGGGACATAGCAATGGGAATTCTTGAAGTTGTTGCAAACGCTTAAGACGAACATGCGCGGCGCCAAGGCGAGAGCCGCATTTTGAAAAGGAACCGCCCCCCACCCCCCCTCCGTGAAATTCTTGCAAACTGTTAAGCCGAATGTGCGCGGCGCTCAGGCGAAAACCGTGTTTTTTGTTGTGTTTTGTTTGTTTGTTTTTTTGTTTTACTATATATATATATATATATATATATATATAGATAAACGGACCGCCTTCAATCCGTGACACCTTTGCAAACTTTAAGACGAGTGTGCGCGGCGCTATGGCGAGAGCCCCGTTTTGAAAACGGACCGCCCTCAATCCAAGAGGCACTTACAAATCTTAAGTTTGAGGATCATGAATGGTGGGGAAGTTTCAGGCGAAACGCCTACCCCGTCCTTTCGACCGGCTTCGGGGTGGACAGGGAGGAGCTATTCATCAGGAAAAGGATTGGAGGAGGAGCTGGAAGGGGAGGAGGAGGGGGAGGGGGAGGGGGAGGGGGAGGAGGAGGAGGAGGAGGAGGAGGAGGAGGAGGAGGAGGAGGAGGAGGAGGAGGAGGAGGAGCAGGAGAGGAGGGAGGAGGGGAGGAGGAGGAGCAGGAGGAGGAGGAGGAGGAAGACGAAGAAGAGAAGAGGATATAATAATAAGATAATATAATATAATATAAGAAGAAGAATACGAATAATAATACTAAGGAGAGAGGAGGAGAGGAGGAGGCGGAGGCGGCGAGAGAGAGGAGGGAGAGGAATCAAGAGGAGGAGGAGCAGGAAGAGGCGGAGGCGGAGGAGGAGGAGGAGGGAGGAGAAAGGAGGTGAAGAGGGGAGGAGGAGGGAGGCGGAGGCGGAGGCGGAGGCGGAGGGGAGGAAGAGGAGGCGGAGGAGAAGAGGGAGGAAAAAGAGGAGGAGGAGGAGGAATTAGAGGAGGACGAGGAGGAGGAGGAAAAACAGGAGGAACAAAAAAGAGAAGGAGGAACAAAAGAGGAGGAAAAGCAGGAGGATGAGGAGAGGAGCTGGAGGAGGAGGGGGAGGGGGAGAAGGTGGAGGGAGAAAAAGAGGAGGAGGAACAAAAACGAGGAGGAGGACAAAGAGGCAGAGGAAAAAGAGGATGAACACAAGAGAAGGAGGAACAGTTGATAAAGAGGAACAAGAGGAGAAAGGTGAGGAGGAGGAGGAGGAGGAGGAGGAGGAGGAGGAGGAGGAGGGGAGAGGAGGATCAGGGGAGCCCCCCCCTCTCCTCCTGACTTTCGGAATGGGCGTGGGGGTGGGGGAGTGTCCCGCCGGGGAAGCAATGGTGGGGGGGGGTCGGCGAGGGGTGGCGAACAGCCTTCGAAAGCGAGCAAGAATATACCCCGAGGTGCGGGTGGGTGTGTGTGTGGGGGGGGGGGGGCGGGTCCTGGAGAGGAGCGGCGGGGTGGTCGAGAGGGGGGAGGTCCAGACTCAGAGCGGGGGAGGTCCAGACTCAGAGCGGGGGGAGGTCCAGACTCAGAGCGGGGGGAGATCCAGACTCTGAGCGGCGGGATGTTCGAGAGGGGGGAGGTCCAGGCTCAGAGCGGGGGAGTTCGGGGCTTTGCACCCGCGACGCGCGTTGCGTGCGTTCCGCTTGGAGCGTATGGGAACTGCACGTGGGGCCTCTGGGCAGTTATCTGCACGCAGCCAGGTGTTCATGTCACCCGCCACAAGAGGTCACAGCAATCCAAATGTGAATGCCCAGACGTCTCATCAGACGTCGCAAGGCCCCGTGGGATGCGTCAAAGAGCGTCTTTTCACAGCGGTGTTCTTAGCTCGAGGATGTCCATCTGCTTGCGGCAATCCCCGCCGCCGTTCCAGCGCAGCAGCGCAGCTTGAAGGAGGTTGAATTTAGGATCAATGCCAAGTCAGCGCGCAGTCTGAACTCGCGCGCGTTTTTTATTCGACTCCGTTCCTTAGTAGTAGGACCATCTTGGAGTCCTCTTGGGCCGTCTTGGATGGCTATCGGGCAGTCTTGGGGCCATCTGAGTGCTCTCTTGGGGCAGTTCTGGGCCGTTTTGTGGGGTCGTTGGGGCTACATGGAGTTTTCCCGAGGCGAGCTTCAAGTGGAAGGCCTTGCGAGCAAAAAACATTGATTTCCCTCATGTGTTTCAGTGGTTTTCGCCTCGTCGGGCCTCGCTGAAGGTCTCATGAAGGCTTACTGAGGCCTCTTGGGAATATCTTGTAGTCTTGCGGTGCTCCTGGGGCCGTCTTCGGACGGTCTAAGGGTGAGTGTCAGACCCGTGCCAGTTCAGCGCGCGGTCCGAATTCGCGTGGGTCATAAACTCGACCTCGTTCCCTCGGTCCTTGGGGCCTCTCGGGCCCTCTGGGAGGGTTCTCGTGCAGTCTTAGGGCCATTTGTATGTTCTCTTGGAGCAGCTTTGGGACGTCTTTGGGGGCTCCGTGGGGCTTCAAGCTTCCCCGATGTGATCTTGAGCTGGAAGGCCTTGGGAGCAAACACGCATTTATTGATTACCCATCTGTTTATCAAAGATTTGTGTCTCGTAAGGCCTTGCTGGAGGCCTCTTTAGGAGTCCCTTGGAGGCGTCTTGGGCCCGTTCGGAGCATCTTGTGGACGTTTTGGAGCATTTGGGGGCTGTTTGATTGGATTTTCGTTGTCGGATTGTCTTTGGGTTTCTTGCAGCCGTTTGATGCGGTCTTTAGCTGTCTTGGAGCCGCTTGGAGACCGAAAAGAACTTCAGAGAAACACATCAGGGGGGGCCTTTTTCACCAAAGTTGCTAGTAGGAGAGGGGACAGCCCGATAAACACAGAAGACATCTCACAAGACCAACCAGAGCATTTCACCCTCCCACCCACCCCGCACCCCAGGGGTCGGAGAAGGATCATCACCTCATCCCTGCCCTCCAGGGGGGGGGGGTGGAAGAGGAGGTGGAGGAGAATGCGGAGAAGGATGAGGAGGAGGATGAGGAGGAGGAGGAGGAGGAGGCAAACAGGGCCGAACGGGCGCCGCCGCCGCCCGGGCGCTGAGGTAGGACCACGTGGATCCCCCCCCGGGGCCCTCTCTCTCTCTCTCTCTCCTCCTCCTCCTCCTCCTCCTCCCCCTCCTCCTCCCCCTCCTCCTCCCCCAGCCTCGTCGCCGCCGCCGTCGCTGTTGTCGTCGCGGTCCGTGGCGGGCCGCCGTCGGGGGGGGGATCTGCGTGGGTGACGGAACCCTGGAGCCCCATGCCGCCGCCACCGGCCGCGGCCCGCAGCCAGCGCCCCGCGGCTGCCAGCCCCCTCAGCAGCGCAGCCTGCGCGGAACGCTGAGAGGGAAAAGAGGGCCCGGAGGGGCACGAGCCCGGGCGGGGCAGCAGGACGCCTTCCCGCTTTCTGCCCGCCCTCCCCCCTCTCCCCCCCCCTTCCCCCCGTTCCCCTTTCCCCCGCCGCTTCGACTGCGACCGGGGCGCCGGGGCTCCGGGGCACCGGACCGGCCGGCAGCCGAGAGAAGGCCGCTCCACGAGCCCGACGGCTTGGCGGCGTCAGAGGAAGCCCTGCCCTTCCCTCTCCTCTCCCCTCCCTCCTCCCCTCTTTCCCTCCCCTCCCGCCTCCCCCTCCCCCCTTTCTTCCCCCCCTTCCTCTCCCCCCTCCCCCCTGGCCCTCCCCTCCCCTTCTGCCGCTGGGGGGACAGCGACGGCCGGGGCCCAGGCCGGGCGCTCTATGCGCCCGGCGGCCCAGTGGCGTCGGGGGGGGGAACAGCAGGGCGCCGTGGCGCAGGCCAGGCGCTCTATGCACCCGGCGCCGGGCGCTCTATGCGCCCGGCCGCCTGGTGACCCTGCCCCCCCTCGCCCTCCCTTGCCGCCCCCTCTCCCTGCTCCCCCTGCTCCTCCCTGTTCCCCCTCCCCCCTTCTTCCCCCCCCCCTTCCTCTCCTCCCTCCCCCCGCCCCTCTCCCTGCTCCCCTGCCCCCCTTCTTCCCCCTCCCCCCTTTCTTCCCCCCCTCCTCTCTCCCCCCCTCCTGGCCCTCCCCTTCTGCCGCTGGGGGGAAACGCGGAAAAGATCGAGGAGGTGGCGTCCACCCCTGGGGTGGGCCTCGGACTGAACCCCCCCAGGAAGGCCTGCAGGCGCACAGGCGACACCGCGACGGCACGGACGCAGCCACCCTGGACGTACAGGAGGTACTGCAGTGGGCCGCGCTCATGGCCGATGGACACGCCGACTGGGGCGCTTGCGTGGCGTCGGCATCATCCGATGCGGTCCGCCTGGCCCTGCTCGACGAGGCGTCCTCCCTCCGCACAGGGCCCCGTGCCTTCGTGGATGACGTCCGCGTCAAAGCGGGCTCGCGGGGCCAGTGTGGCGTCGCCGCCCAGGCGATACAGGAGGCGTCGAGGCGGCACCGCGGCCACCTCCGGCATGGGCCAACGAAAACCGCCATCGTCGCCAGGGGCCTCCAGGACACTCGTCCCGTGGGTGGCGTGGAGTTCGTCGACGAGTACACATGCCTCGGAACGCTCCGTACTTCGACGGCGCATGGCCAACGCCACCTGGCAGCGCTGGAGCACGCTGCCAGGGAGATCGGGCACCGCCACATCCAGGTCATGGCGCAGCTGGGATTCTCCCTCGAGGAGCTCACGACGGGCCTCGTCACCTGCACCCTGGCGAAGGCACTCTACGGCGCCAAGCTGTACGTGCACGTGGACGGATTCGAGGCGACGTTCAACAGGATCCAGGAGTGCTGGGCCAGGCAGGCGCTGGCGGTCCGGGGGCCCATCCCGCGCGCACTGCTACTGCGGCACATGGCGTGGCCAACGCGGCTGGCCACGACCGTCAGGGAGCGTGCCATCCGCCTGCCCAGGAGGAGCAGGGCACCTGGTCGGCGCACCTGCGCGACCTGGCAGCGAGCTGGGGCGCCCCGCCCCCGCCGCCCCCCCCCGCGGGGCCAGTGGCGAAGGACCGATTCCGCAGCGCGCTCCGGGCTGCCGCCCAGGCGCAGGAGGCCAAGTGGGCCCAGGACCGGCCACAGGCAGAGGCCCTCCAGCGTCCAGCCGGGCGGTGCGCGACCGCGGCCGAGGTGTCGGCGTCGGGGGCCACGCTTGCCCAGACACGTGCCTGGGCCCGCCTCCGGCTCCAGGCCGGCCCCGCATGCAGCGCCACGGGGGAGGTCCCCGCGTGCCGCTTCTGCGGCCGGGCGCGGGAGACCCGCCAGCACCTCACGGAGGAATGCAGCGAGGCGGCCGCGGCCCTTGGCGCCGCAGGCAGCACCAGCGCACCGGCGCCGCTCTCCCCAGAGCGCCGCGCCTGGCTGTTGGGCGAGCGCGGCAGCCTGGCGGCCGCGGCGGCGGAGGTGGCGCGCTGGCTGGGGCCGCAGTAGGCCATCTGGAGGGGGCTGAGCACGACGTCCCTGGGGCCCAGAACCGACTCGCCAGCCTCGCGGCTTGTCGTTGTCGTGGCCTGGCCAGAGGCGCCGGTGCCTCTTGGGGGGCCCCTGCCCTGTCCGCTCCCCCCTTCCCCGTCCTTGCCCGCCCCTCCCCCCTGCCTTTTTTCTCCCCGCGGGGCGCCCGTGCTCGGTCCCCCCCAAACGCTGCCCCCGTGCAGCACCCAGCTCACCGCGGGGCTGCCGGGGCCCCCCCCTCCCGCGCGGCTCTCCAGCCCAGCCAGGGGGAGGCCGCCGGGGGGGGGGGAACCCCTCCCCGGGGGCCCATGGTTAGGCCTCTTTCCGCCCCGCGGTGAGGGCCCGCCGGAAGGCCCCTGGCCGCGGGGAGGGGGCGTCGCGCGGCCCGGGCATAGCTAGGCTGCCCGGCCGCTATTCTTAGAGCCCGTGCCGAGCGGCCCGGCCGGGCGGGCGCCCCAGACGGGGCTCCCACAGGGCGGAAAAGGAAAGGAAAGGAAAGGAGGAGGAGGAGGAGGAGGAGGAGGAGGAGGAGGAGGAGGAGGAGGAGGGCATCGGCGTTTCGGCGCGAACATGTCTGCAGTTTCGAGCATCGAGGAGGAGGAGGAGAGGAGGAGGAGGCAGGCGGAGGAGGAGGAGGAGGAGGAGGAGGAGGAGGAGGAGGAGGAGGAGGAGGAGGAGGACGGGGAGGAGGATAGGGAGGGGGAGGAGAAGGAGGAGGGGCAGGGGGAGGGGGGGAGGGAAGGTGGAAGGGGAGGGACGAGAGAGAGAGAGAGAGAGAGAAACAACAATAATAAATTATGCTAACGGAGTTCCCCACATAAAGAGATTAACGGTTTCGTGGGACCCATTTTCTTGATGCCCTCCTCGCTTTGGCGGGGCCCCGCTGGAAGGGGGGAGGGCTACGAAACCTGGCGAAGAGTAATGCTTTCCGCGACCCTCCTCGCTCAGGCGGGGCCTCCCTGGAGGGGTGGGAGGGGCACGAAACCATGTAAATAGTATGGTTTTCGGATACCCTCCTCGCTCAGGCGGGGCCTCCCTGGAGGGTGGGAGGGGCACGAAACCATGTAAATAGTATGGTATTCCGATACCCTCCTCGCTCAGGCGGGGCCTCCCTGGAGGGGTGGGAGGGGCACGAAACCATGTAAATAGTATGGTATTCCGATACCCTCCTCGCTCAGGCGGGGCCTCCCTGGAGGGGTGGGAGGGGCACGAAACCATGTAAATAGTATGGTTTCGGATACCCTCCTCGCTCAGGCGGGGCCTCCCTGGAGGGGTGGGAGGGGCACGAAACCATGTAAATAGTATGGTATTCCGATACCCTCCTCGCTCAGGCGGGGCCTCCCTGGAGGGGTGGGAGGGGCACGAAACCATGTAAATAGTATGGTTTTCGGATACCCTCCTCGCTCAGGCGGGGCCTCCCTGGAGGGGTGGGAGGGGCACGAAACCATGTAAATAGTATGGTATTCCGATACCCTCCTCGCTCAGGCGGGGCCTCCCTGGAGGGGTGGGAGGGGCACGAAACCATGTAAATAGTATGGTATTCCGATACCCTCCTCGCTCAGGCGGGGCCTCCCTGGAGGGGTGGGAGGGGCACGAAACCATGTAAATAGTATGGTTTGCGGATACCCTCCTCGCTCAGGCGGGGCCTCCCTGGAGAGGTGGGAGGGGCACGAAACCATGTAAATAGTATGGTTTTCGGATACCCTCCTCGCTCAGGCGGGGCCTCCCTGGAGAGGTGGGAGGGGCACGAAACCATGTAAATAGTATGGTTTGCGGATACCCTCCTCGCTCAGGCGGGGCCTCCCTGGAGAGGTGGGAGGTATGGTATGGTATGTGTGGTAGGAACTATGGTACGGTATGGTGTGCGTGGTAGGAATAATATTGTGCTGTATGGAAGATGGAGCGGGAGGTGGGTGGGAAGGAGAGGGTGTTCTGGGAAAACAAGAACCCCACTCAGGATGTGGGGAAAAAAAAGGGAGGGTGGGAGGGGAAGGGATCTAGAGAGAGGGGCAGCAGGAGCCCTCTCCCCCACCCACCCCACCCTCCCCTCGCCCCGCTGCGCGGCCGGCCCAGCACGCCGCCCGGCCCTCGGCCGGCCCCGAGGCGGCCGTCCACGAGGACGCGAACGGCCCCTCCGTCTTCGAGAGCCAGCCAAGGCGACGACGACGCGCCGCCGACTGCGAGGACGACGACCACGACGACGACGACGACGACGACGACGACGACGACGACGACGACGACGACGACGACGACGACGACGACGACGACGACGACGACGACGACGACGGCGGCGGCGGCGGCGGCGACGACGACGCGCCGCCGACTGCGACGACGACGACGACGACGACGACGACGACGACGACGACGACGACGACGACGACGACGACGACGACGACGACGGCGACGACGACGACGACGACCACGACACGACGACGCCGCCGCCGCCGCCGCCGCCGCCGCCGCCGCCGCCGCCGCCGCCGCCGCCGACGACGACGACGACGACGACGACGACGACGACGACGACGACGACGACGACGACGACGACCGCACCGTGGGCGGCGGTGGCCCCCTGGCGGCCCTCAGGCCTCCAGGCGCCGGCGTCGGCGGGCGGGTCCTGGCGGCGCGATGGGGCCCCCCTGCCGTTTCGAAGGGGGCCCCCGTCCCTCCCGATGCGTATGTGATGTGCTGCGCGAGGGCGCGGAGGGCTTTCTTTTCCGACACGTGCGACGTCACTCGGACGCGAGAGTGCGGACGCCCAAGAGCTCCTTTGCGCCTTCCCACGCGTCGGCGGGGGGAGTTGCAAAGGAGGAGGATGAGGAGGAGGAGGAGGAGGAGGAGGAGGACGAGGAGGAGGAGGACGAGGAGGAGCGAGGAGCGAGGAGCGAGGAGCGAGGAGCGAGGAGCGAGGAGCGAGGAGGATGTGGAGGAGCGAGGAGCGAGCGGAGGAGCGAGGAGGAGCGAGGAGGAGAGATGAGGAGGAGGAGGAGGAGAGGAGGAGGAGGAGGAGGAGGAGGAGCGAGGAGCGAGGAGCGAGGAGGAGCGAGGAGGAGCGAGGAGGAGAGCGAGGAGGAGAGCGAGGAGGAGAGCGAGGAGGAGAGCGAGGAGGAGGAGGAGGAGGAGGAGGAGGAGGAGGAGCAGGAGCAGGAGCAGGAGCAGGAGCAGGAGCAGGAGGAGCAGGAGGAGCAGGAGGAGGAGGAGGAGGGGAACATCCACCACCGCCGGCCAGGCGCACACTGGGCCCAGGAGCTGTGTGTATGCCTGCCTGGCCAAGCCAGAGGGGCCTACACACAGCAGTCCTTAGGGCGACGGCATATACATATATATATATATATACACACGTACGTATAGCTCCCGTCGCCCTAAGGACTGGGTGGGGATTGGATGTCATGGCCACGGCCATGACATCTTGCGGACTCCAGGCCCCCCTCTCTGTTCTTCAGCGCAGCGCGTTTCCCGGCGCTCCCTCGTCCACGCGCGCGACTCGAACCACGATGCGAACCCCAAACCCCTTTTGACTTTAGCGCAGCGCGTTCCCCTGCCCTCCCTCGTCCACGCGCGCGACTCGAACCACGATGCTCACCCCAAACCCCTTGTGACTTTAGCGCAGCGCGTTCCCCTGCCCTCCGTCGTCCACGCGCGCGACCCAACGAACCCGTCCCCTTGCTCCCCTGTCCCCTTGCGAACCACGATGCGGACCCCAACCCCCTGCTCGTGGCCCCGCTCCCCCGCGCACCTGAGACGCGCCCTCCAGGCCCGCCCGCTCTCGAGTGCCCGGCGCTGGCTGTGTCCAGCCCTCGTCTCCGAGGGGGGCTGTGCGGGAGTGAAGGGCCACCTCTCCAGAGGGAGGGCCCGACGAAAGTGGAGCGTGAGGAGGAGGAGGAGGAGAAAGAAGAGGAGGAGGAGGAGGAGGAGGAGGAGGAGGAGGAGGAGGAGGAGGAGGAGGGGGAGGGGACGGGGAGGAGGAGGAGGAGGAGGAGGAGGAGGAGGAGGCGGAGGAGGAGGACGCCGAGGGGCCTGTTATGGATTTGTGGATGTATGATGCTTGGGGAGGGCGGGATGCGAGGTGCGGGGGGATAGTAAGCTGCGTCTGCCGAAGCTCTACGGTTAGCTATGCAGGCTTGCCTTTGCATTGACTTCCCTTGTTATCTACTTGCACGTGTACTTCGTTCACTCTGTACAGTGCATTCCTTCCTTCCTTCCTTCCTTCCTTCCTTCCTTCCTTCCTTCGTCACGATGTTGTTCATGTGTTATTCTGGTTTGTGATCTCGTCTCTCTCTCTCTCTCTCCCCCCTCCACATCGGCGGCGGGCATCGTTGCTCTGCGCCCTTCGGGCACTCAGCTTGTATCATTACTCTGTAGAGTTCCTGTTCTGCATCGGCCTGTCGCCCAATTCGCCTTAACTTGTTTAAGTTAGCACTGCGCTAAGCCGTGTTTTTCGGCATCAGGTGCCACCCGAACGTTGCGAGCATCACGCTTAGAGCCTGGCCAACGTCAAAAAGGAGGAGGAAGAAGAGGAAGAGGAGGAAGAGCAATGAGAAGGACGACGAAGGGGAGCACGTGGAGGGTGAGGGGGATGAGCAAGAGGAGGATGAGGAGCAGGAGCAGGAGCAGGAACAGGAGCAGGAACAGGAGCAGACGCAGGAGGAGCCAGAGGGAGCAGCAGGAGCGGGAGCAGACGGCAGGAGGAGGAGCCGCAAAAGCAGGAGCACAAGGAGAAGGTCCTTGCTTCCTGCTCCGTGCTCCCAGCTCCGTCCCCCTGGCTCCGTCCTCCCCTCTTCCAACGTATACAGTGCTCCATCGCCTTCCTCCATTACCCTCGTCCCTCCCCCTGCTCCGCTTCCTGCTCCTCCTCCTCCTCCGCCTCATCCCCATCTCTTCTCCGCCTCCTTTGTTTCCCAGTCCCTCCTTCCTTCAACCCTCTCATGACTATCTGCCTCCACCTGTTTCTCTTCCTCGCCTTCCTCCTCCGCCTGATCATATATATCATGCCCCTTTTTTGTCGGATGCATTAGTACCTTACTTCTGGCTTCCCCTTGTCATTATCACTATCATCTGGCTTATGCTTGTAGCTATGCTTCCAATCCTGCACCCTCGCATGATTACGCTTCTCCGCCTTACTTGCCTCCTGCCCCTCCTCCTCCGCCTCTTCCTCCTCATCCTTTTCATATCCATGCTACTCCCCATCATCATCCATTCCTCTTCTCCTCCCTCCTTTCCACTACATGCTCCTCAGTACTCCTCTATGCCCTCCCCTCCATCATCACTCATTGTCCATCCTCCTATCTCCTAACTGCCCGCCTCTCTTCGCTCCCCCACCCTGCATCCATCCTCTCACCCTCTCCCCTACCCTTCTCATCACTCTTCCACGCCTTTTTCTCCTGAGCATCATCAGCAGCATCAGCATTCATCATCATTATCATCATTAGCAGCATCAGCAGCATCAACATCATCATCACCACCATCATCAGCAGCAGCATAGTCGTCGTCATCGTCATCGTCTTCTTCTCCCTCCTCCTCTTCTTTCTCATCTCCTTCCTCATCTTTTTTCCCTCCTCTGCCCCTTCCCCCCTTCGCCTCCTCTCCTCCCTGTCGTCCTCCCTCTCGCCGTTCATCCCTGGCCTCTCTTTCTCATCCTCCCTCCCTCATCCCTCATCCTTCTCTGTCCTGAGCCTCCTCCTTCTTTAGCCTCATTGTCTCTCCTTCGATCCATTACCTATCACCTGTCCTTATCATTCACTATTTCTCTTCCCCCCTCTCCCTTCTCCTCTCTCTCTCTGCCTTTGTCTCTTGCCTATGTCTCTCTCTCTCTCTCTCTGTAAATTTAACACATGTATGTATATCGCCACCTCTGTCTCTGTCTCTGTCTCTCTCTCTCTCTCTTTACAACTTGCCCTCGTGCCATCTCTCTCTCTCTCTCTCTTTCTCCTCCCTCGCTCCCGGCGACCTCATCCTCCTCCGCTTCTCCCTCCCATTCTTGCCTTGCCAGTCCCTCGCACTGCTGCTTTTCCTCTTCAGTTTCATCCATACCCCCTTCCCTGTCCCCCATCTTCCTCGACCAAGCCACACTCCAGCCTGGAATCATCGACGTGAGAATCCGAAGGGACTCGAGCACGCTCCACTCAGTGCCTCACGGCACGGTGGCGGACTTGCCTGCAGAGCGAATTCTCACACGGTTTTCAAGTCCCGCTCGTGCCTTCAGCTCACGGTTCCAGCGTCGATTCTGCGTCGTGGTTTCGCCGCGGGCTGTTGCTGTGGGTCCTGGGGCCCGAGCACTGTCCTGGGACTCCGAAGCTACGGAAAGACTCGGGTGGTGCATGCCTTTTGTTCCGTGACGCCAGGAGTTATCTGCACGAACGAAATGGGTACAGAAAGAATGGGTACAATGCCCAACAGCAGTTCCTGTTCATTCTGAACCGGATTCGGTGTCCGCGCCGCCGCGGCCTATGTCCATTTGAGACAGAAGGCCGCCTGCCCAACAGCGGCCGCTGTTGGTTTGGGACAACATCGGTTGTTGGGCATTGTACCCATTCTTTCCGTACCCATGTCGGGCGTCCAAAAGTTAGGGTTGGCAAAACCCGGCAGAGCAGAGGTGCGTGTGTAGAGGAGGAGAAGTGGAGCTTCGCCGGTGTCGTCGGCCCCGTCCGATCCACGGCGAGGCAAGGGCTGGCCGACACGGGCTCCTCCAGACAAAGCCCATCAGGCCGCGATGCTGACGCTGCTCCTGCTGCTCCTCGCCTGATCCCGGGCTGGCCACAATTGGTGAGAGGGTTTGGTTCTCAATTCCTTGGGACGGCCCAGCAGATTCGGCACTCCCTTTCGGATATCGTCGATACCATGAATTTCCCAGGGGGGGTCAGGAACGCAGTTGCCCCAGTTGTGGCTGGTTAGCATCCTGATCATCCTCCTCATGCTCCTCGTCGTCGTCGTCTTCTTCCTCCTCCTCCTCCTGATACCTTGTCCTCCTCTTGCTCAGGCCTCCTCTCTCTCCCTCCTGCCTTCTCCCCTTCCTCCCCTCTCCCCCTTCTCCTTCCCTCCCCTCCGTCCCTATCCCTCCTCCCCTTCCTCCTTCCCGCTCCCCCTCGTCCCCCTCCATCCCCCCTTCTCCTCCCCCTGCTCGCCAGACCAGTCCCCGTCCCTGTGTCCGTCTCCCT
This sequence comes from Prorocentrum cordatum, assembly GCA_963575745.1. Lineage (NCBI taxonomy): Eukaryota > Dinophyceae > Prorocentrales > Prorocentraceae > Prorocentrum > Prorocentrum cordatum. The sequence continues at coordinate 58,330 of CAUYUJ010019503.1, forward strand.
CCACTTGCCACCCCCTCCCGCTCCAAGAGGTGGAGCAGGGCGGCGAAGGAGGAGGGCGGGGAGAGAAGGAGAGGGGAGAAAGGGGCGAAGAAGGGATGAGGTGCATGAGGGGGAGGAGGAAAAAGAGGAGGAAAAGGAGAAGGAGGAGGAGGAGGAGGAGGAGGAGGGAAAGGAGGAGGAGGAGGAGAAAAAGAAGACAGCAGGCGCCCAACAGCGGGCGAACCCGCCTCTTTCCGCAAGTAAGCTAGGCATGTCCGTTTGTCGCTTGTGCAACTGGAGGGAGGGTCTCCATTTCTTGCTGTGGAGTTTGAATATGGTGCTACGGGACGGCGCGGAGTGCGCACCAAGACGCTCAGCGGCGCAGCGAAAGGTTGGCCGCGACTGGGCGAGGTGGTCTGCGGACGATGCGGTGTTGAGGCTTTCAAGGGAGCTCAGGCGTGTCCGCGACCACCAGGAAGCTGCAGAGCTAACACTCAGCTGCCAAGTCGGTGATTGTGAGGTTTCTCAGCGGCTGCAGGACCTCGTCCAAGCTCTTCTGGCAGAGCTGGAAGGAAGGGCTGACTAGAAACCTGTCGCCGCAATGTGGCTGGGTGCGAATTAATAGGGGACGACCAATGACGGGTGGGGAAGAAAAGTGCATTGTCGTGCCTTTTAAGGCCCTACAGTGAGTGGACTACATATCGCAAGTTATCTGAGCGTTCTGAGAAACAGCGTGCCAACTTGGATCAGTTTCCATCGATCTGCGAGGACCCCCCCTGTGCATTTCGATGCTGATTTGCGTTATTTTGTCCACTCAGACTTGGGGTGCTCGCTTGAAGCCAACATTGAAATGCAGGGGGCGGGGATTGTTCGTCGAGGTGGTGTCGCAATGTAGGTGCAGCCGCACGCGGTCAGGAACAACTCGCAACAGTTCGTCGTCCCACCGTAGAGGGCCCCTTTTCTGCGGCCCTCGCTGCCCCCCATCTATCGCCCCCCATAATTTCGCACAAATGTTCGCCATGCACGCTGACGCGAAGCGAGCTGATGCTGCAAGGGGCCCGAGCAGCTCCGCCGAGCCCAGCACGGGCCCCGGCTAGACTTGAGAGCGGAGCAGATCCATGTTGCCAGAGACGGCGAAGACGGTAAGTTGCGTACAGGGTCGCCCGTTGTTGGTCCTCTGGGGTACAGACGTGGATGTGAATTCTTGGTGCAAGCGGGGAAGCAGCTCAAGCAGTGGATCGGTGTCATGTGTCCTACGTCCCCTCGCTCCCGTTTCCTGGTGTTTGGGGGTGCCTCTGGAGGGAGAGAGGGAGGAGGACTTGCAGCGGGTGCCACCGAGTGCCCTCGCCCATCTTCCTAGCAGGGAGCAAGACACACCAATTTGACAGCACAAGAAGCCACAAGCTGCCCGCAGTCACCCAAAACCTCGAGATGGTGACGGCGGGCGCTGGTTTGCGCGCGGGCGTAGCGTTCCAGGTGAAGGACCAGCAGGCCGCCTTGGACAGACGGGAACCCAAAGGCATGCTTTACGCAGAAAACTTGCCAGAGTTGCTAGAGACTCCTGGGCAAGAGCGTGCTGCAGAAGTTAGAGAGAAAGAGAGAGAGAAACAACAAAAATACATCTATATATACATAGAGAGAGAGAGAGAGCGAGAGAGAGAGAGAGACAGGAAAGGAAACACCTCAGACGATGGCTCTTCGCGGAGGCCGTGGCAGAGCGTGAGCGCGAGTGAGAAACAGCACTACGTGAAAGAAATCGTCTTCGACGAGTGCGTTTTGTTGAGACCGTGGAGCAGCAAAAGCATCACAGTAGCTGCTGATGCGTCATGGTAGCTCAGCAGGCCAAGGCCAAACGGCCGCCCATGAGCTTCTGCTTCCCAAATGTCCCTTTCCTCTCCAGTTTATCCTGCCCCTGCCTTCCCTCCTTGTCCTCCCCTCCCATCCGGCATCATCTTGATGCCGATTGCAGTTGGCTTTCTTGGGGGGAGGCGGAGGAGTAGAGGGTTTCGAGTATCAGCGCGTCTGTGTGCGCGAATGTCGACGTGGGGCGCGTGTGCAATGGAGGAGGAGTTGGAGGATCAGCCCTCGTGCCTCCCACCCAGCAACCGCACATAAGAACATGGGCGCGTCGGCCGAACGACCGGAGACCCAAGGTTGCGAGCCAGTGAAGCCCCGGACCCGAGGGACCACGATGCACTCTCTTACGGGGGTTGCCCAGTGGACGGGGGAAGGCGAGAGTGTGGCTATCGTGGCTCACTGCGGCACCACATCTGGGCATCTCCTTCCCCTCCGTGCCGCGCCAGTGAAGCGCAGGAGCACGGGTGCCTGGGCTGGGCATATCCGTCCTTCTCCATTCCTTCTCGTTCCCCGTTCCCCTTCTTTCCGTGACTCCTTGAGCATTGGCGTTCATTCTTTGCTTTAAGTCGGTGGTAGGGTCAGCCGCTCGGAGTCTTCGGTTTTTGGTGGGTGTGCACGAAGAAGGAGGCTGGAGGAGAGGGGAAGAGGCAGGAGGGAGACGCCATAACTATTTTTCGAAGACGACAACTCCATCGTAACCCGCGACGGCGGTGGCCAGACCCTACAATTGGCGACGGCTAGTGCAGCGCCTGGAAACATGTTGTCAGATCAGCCAACCAGCCAACCAGCCAGCCAGTTGCATCGGTCGGGGATGTCTCACCCCCCCATGCGACATCTTTAAGACAAACGAGTGGCTGGTTGCTTGGCTGCTTGGCTGTTTGATTGGTTGGCTGGGCCCGTTCTATCCCTAACACGTTATGACCCACATCGTTGCGACAATAATATGTTTGGTTAGCTGGTTTGTCTGCCGGTGGACGGGTTAGTTAGTTGATTGGTTGGTCGTTTGGTTTTTTTGTTGGTCGGTTGTGGCTGGTTGGTTGGTTGTTTTGTCGGTTGTTTCATTAGTTAGTTGGTTGGCTGGATGTTTGGTTTGTTGGCTGGTAGGCTGGTTGGTTGGTTTGTTGATTGGTTGATTGGCCACCGCTTCGGTGCGCCAGTTGTTTGAGTGGCCAAGGGGCTCGTTGGTTAGTTGTCAGCCGTAGTGGCCAATATCATGACCCTTCACAGGTCCCAGAACCCGTGTAGCAGGCAAGGGGGAACAGACAAGTTTCCATGAGCAGAGTGAGGTGGCCGAGCGGTCATTCATTGTCCCTGTGTGCGTGGCTGAAATGGGATTCCGCGGTATGGATTGTTGTCTTTGTTGTTTGTTGTTTGTTGCTTGTTGTCGTCGTCCCACCCGCGACCCATCCGCGACACACTAGTTGTTCTGATGAAGAATTCGGCGCCTGCGGCGGGCTTCTTCAGAGCCTCGCAGGCTGCCGACGACCCCGCCGCCCCCTCACTCTTATCCGCAGCTGCGGGGGGGCTAAGCGTAATCCTTGGTGAACCCCCTGTGGCAGGCAGGGGGTGACATAGACAACATATCGCTTAGGACTCAGCCCCTGTGGCAAGAGTGGGGGAGCAAGTGGCACGCGTGCCCTGGCTCTTGCGCGAGGAAGAAAGTGCGGAGGAGGGGGAGTCTTTGGGGCCTCTTAGCCTCCCTTGGAGCTCTCTTGGTCTCTCGGGGACTCACGGGGGGCTTCTCGGGTTCCCTTCGGGCCTGCTGGGGCCAATGCCAGGAGAGGGCCTCGGGGCCGCCTGGGGGCGCCTTGGGCCAAGGGGCAGAGCCAGCGCCACGGGAGCCGAGATACGGCCGAGAGGGGGGGGGTCCCGAGCCGAGCGACGGAGGAGCGAGAGCCGTGGGGTCCTCCGAGCTCGGGAGCACGGCCGCGCAGGAGAAGGAAGGGCTCGGGAGGCCTGCAGGGGGGGGGGGGGGGGGAGGCGGCTTGGGGGAGGCGGCTTGGGGGTCGAGGGGGGTGGGGGCAGGACGAGCGGACGAGCGAAAAGAAAGGGCTCGGGAGGCTTGGGGGTGGGGGCGGTGGGGAGGGGGCCTGGGGGGGAGGCTTGGGGGGATGCAGGGGCGGGGGGGGGGGCTGGACGAGCGGACGAGCGAAAAGAAAGGGCTCGGGGGGCGGCGCGTCGGGCAGCGAGCCGTGCGCCGCGTCCCTGAACCGCACAAAGGCTGCGTGGGTCGGGTCGGCGCCGTGTTCCAGTATTTCCCCCCCTCTGTATCTCTCTATCTTTCTCTGTTTTTTTGTTTGTTCTCTCTCTCTCTCTCTCTCGTGAGCGAGAGGACACAGGCGGCCCAGCAGGCAGCAGCAGCAGCAGGGGGCGAGGTGGACTCGTCTCGTCCTGCCGTCGCCGTCGGAGGAGGAGGAGGAGCAATAATAATAGAAAAGTGGACTGCATGCAAGGGCGGTCAGGCGGAGGGGGCAGGAGAGGGGGGCGCGGGGGGGCGGAGGTTGTGCGACGTCGTCGTCGTCGTTGTCGTCGTGGCAGTGGTCTTGGGGGCGGTGGTTGTGGTAGAAGTGGAAGTCGTGTGCGTGCTCGTGGTGGTGGGCGTCGTGTTGGTGGCGGCTGCGAGGGTTGGCCGGGGTGAACTGCCGCGCTGCCCAGTTAGGGGGCAGGGAACCGTGCGGGTGTGCCGCCCCGCCGGGTGCCGCCGACCCTGTTCGCCGACCCTGTTCGCTAGGACGAGGAGGGATACGAGGGGGAGGAGGAGGAGGAGAAGAAGGAGGAGGAGGAGGAGGAGGAGCAGGAGGAGGAGGAGGGGGGGGAAGCTGGGAAAACAAGAGAGCGATTCCATATGTATATATCCTACTTAGATATTTTTATAGTGCCGGGGAGCCCCCCCCAGCGCCCCCCCCCCCCAAACGAATTTCGCCTCCGGGGACCTATCTTGCGCCGCCTTACTGTGGCCATCCTGGGGTCGTCTCGACGCCCCCCGAGTTGAGCGATAGTGTACAAGCGAGAAGGCCGAAAACATTGCTTTTTTACCGCGTTTCCGCTGCTTTTCCCACTCTCCGGGCCCTGTTGCGCCAGCCTTGAGCCTCTTTGGGGCTCGTCTGGGGCCTCATCTAGAGCCGTCTTGGAGGCATCTGGACGCCTCAAGAGCCAATCGGAAGCGACAAAGCCAGAATAATTACCAAAAGCCTTTGCTTTTCCCACACTTGTCCATCTCTGGGCCCCCCTCTCCGGGCCCTATAGGGCCGGGGAGCGCCCCACCCGCCCCGCCCTCCCCCAAAAGACTTTCGAATCCTCGGGCCTGTCCTGCGCCTCCCTGTGGCCGTCCTGGGGTCGTCTCGACGCCCCCCGAGTCAGCCAGAAGTGAAAACGCGAGAAGGCCGAAAACATTGCTTTTTCTACTGCGTTTTCTCTGCTTTTCCCACTCTCCGGGCCCTGTTGCGCGAGCCTTGGACCTCTTTGGGGCTCGTCAGGGGACTCAGTTGGAGACGTCTTGGAGCTGTCTCGACCCTCAAGAGCCAATCGGAAGCGACAAGGCGAGAAGACCAAACACCTCGCTTTCCACTGATTTTCCTACATTTGTTCATTCTTGGGCCCCACTCTCCAGGCCGAGTTGCGCCATCTCCGGGCCGTGTTGCGCCAGCCTTGACGCCCCCCGAGCCGATCGGAAGCGAAAAAGGCGATAAGGCCGAAAACATTGCTTTTCCAATGGTTTTTAAGCCCTCTAGGGCCAGTCTGTGCCCTCTTTGGGGCTCGTCAGGGGACTCCTTTGGGGCCGTCCTGAGCCTATTTCGATGCCTCAAGAGCCAATCGGAAGCGACAAGGCGAGAAGGCCTGAATTTTCACAAATTCTTCATTCTTTGGGCCCTCTTCGGCCAGCCTTGGGCCTCTGTGGGCCTCGGCTTGTGCCTTTCTGAGGCCATCCTGGGGCTATCTTGACGCCTCTCGAGCCGACCGGAAGCGAAAATGCGAGACGGCCGAAAACATTGCTTTTCCAATAGGTGTTCTCTGACTTCCGACTCTCCGGGCGCTTCCTCGGGCCACCCTGCCTCCGACCACGATCTCCCTGAACGACCGGGTCACGATTTGGAATGCTTCGGAGGGTGTCTTGGGGAGCGTCGGGAAGCCGACGTTCACCAAAAACCATCAGAAAATCAATGACTTTTGCCTCTTAGGGCCTTCTTGGGAGTGCTCTTGGCGGCCCCTTTGGGACGTTTCGGAGCGATCTTTGGGGGTATGACGGCTTCTTGGGGGTCGTCGTGGACTGTATTGGGGCTCTCTGGGCTCGTTTCGGGAGAGCGCCGGAACACCTGGAACCCGTCTGGGGCTGTCTTCGGGCTCTCGTGAGGTTCTCCCGGGTCGTCTAAAGGATTGCCCAGAGGCCCAGGGAGGGCCAAGTTCGTTAGGGGGTGGGATGTTTTTTTTTTCCCCGGCGTCCCTTGCCCTATATATATATATATATATACATACATACACACACTTACATGTGCATAGGAATATCTGCATATATATATATATATATATATATATATAGATGGAAATGTATATACAAATAACGGTGCACTGGGTCCGGGGGCCCGGGGCCGGGACCTCGACCACAAATGTGCGCCCCGGGGGGCCCGGAGGCTCGTCGGGGCTTGCCGGAGGCCTCCCCAGTCAGACAAGACGGCCCAAGAAGCGCCCAAGACGGCCCAAGAAACTTCCAAGAGGCCTCCAAGAGGGCTCCGAGATGCTGAAGATGGCCTCCAGACGTCCAAGGAGGCCCCCAAGAGGCCCCAAGAAGCCTCCAACATGCGTCCCAAGAGGGCCCATTCCCTTCGTAAAACGTACATTTTCAACAAAGTTGTCTTTTGGGCTTTCCGACGTTACAGGACGGCCCAAGAGGCGCCCAAGACCGCCCCAAGACGGCCCAAGAAGCCCCCAGGACAGCCCAAGAGGGCCCCAAGACGGCCCAAGAGGCGCCCAAGATGGCCCAAGAGGGCCCCAAGACGGGCCCAAGAGGGGGCCCAGAGGGGGACCACGAACCGCAAGCTCGAGCCTTCCGCCCCAAGAGGCCGCCAGGAGGCCCCCAGGAGGCCCCTCAAGAGGCCCCAGGAGACCCCAGACGTCCAAGGACGCCCCCAAGAGGCCCCAAGAAGCCTCCAACATGCGTCCCAAGAGGGCCCCTAGACGCAAAAATTGGCCCATTCCCTTCGTAAAACGTACATTTTCAACAAAGTCGCCTTTTGGGCTTTCCGACGTTACAGGACGGCCCAAGAGGCGCCCAAGACCGCCCCAAGACGGCCCAAGAAGCTTCCCAGAGGGCCCCAGGACAGCCCAAGAGGGCCCCAAGACGGCCCAAGAGGCGCCCAAGATGGCCCAAGAGGGCCCCAAGACGGGCCCAAGAGGGGGCCCAGAGGGGGACCACGAACCGCAAGCTCGAGCCTTCCGCCCCAAGAGGCCGCCAGGAGGCCCCCAGGAGGCCCCTCAAGAGGCCCCAGGAGACCCCAGACGTCCAAGGACGCCCCCAAGAGGCCCCAAGAAGCCTCCAACATGCGTCCCAAGAGGGCCCCTAGACGCAAAAATTGGCCCATTCCCTTCGTAAAACGTACATTTTCAACAAAGTTGTCTTTTGGGCTTTCCGACGTTACAGGACGGCCCAAGAGGCGCCCAAGACCGCCCCAAGACGGCCCAAGAAGCTTCCAAGAGGGCCCCAGGACAGCCCAAGAGGGCCCCAAGACGGCCCAAGAGGCGCCCAAGATGGCCCAAGAGGGCCCCAAGACGGGCCCAAGAGGGGGCCCAGAGGGGGACCACGAACCGCAAGCTCGAGCCTTCCGCCCCAAGAGGCCGCCAGGAGGCCCCCAGGAGGCCCCTCAAGAGGCCCCAGGAGACCCCAGACGTCCAAGGACGCCCCCAAGACGCCCCAAGAAGCCTCCAACATGCGTCCCAAGAGGGCCCCTAGACGCAAAAAGTTGGCCCATTCCCTTCGTAAAACGTACATGTTCAACAAAGTTGTCTTTTGGGCTTTCCGACGTTACAGGACGGCCCAAGAGGCGCCCAAGACCGCCCCAAGACGGCCCAAGAAGCTTCCAAGAGGGCCCCAGGACAGCCCAAGAGGGCCCCAAGACGGCCCAAGAGGCGCCCAAGATGGCCCAAGAGGGCCCCAAGACGGGCCCAAGAGGGGGCCCAGAGGGGGACCACGAACCGCAAGCTCGAGCCTTCCGCCCCAAGAGGCCGCCAGGAGGCCCCCAGGAGGCCCCTCAAGAGGCCCCAGGAGACCCCAGACGTCCAAGGACGCCCCCACGACGCTTCGCGTCACCAATTTCTTCTCACAACGATTCCTGGGTCTGTGACGCGACAGAACCTAAGCGCGCGCGAAGCGCGCGTGGTTCTAGTATACATATATATATATATATATATATATATATATATATATGTATGTGTATGCGCATGTATGTTTGTCAGTATGTCTGTACGTCTGTATGTCTATATGTCTGTATGCTTGTGTGTCTGTATGCCTGTATGTCTGTATGTCTATATGCATACACATATATATATATGTATACAGCGAGAGAGAGAGAGAAAGAAAGAAAGAAAGAGAGAGAGAGAGAGAGAGAAAGAGAGAGAAATAACAAAAATCAAAAGAGGGAGCAAGAGAGCAAAAGAGGGGGTAAGGAAAGGGAGAATGCTGTGGGGGGAGAGGCGTTCGCTGGTTTGACAGCGTCGCAGCGCTATCCAACCAGATGTCGCATGATCTTGGCGGGAGAAGATAGAAGGGGTGGAGACAGCCAGACACTGCCGCGGAACAACTGAGCCCGAGGCGTCTGGGAAACAAAAGGTCGAAGGGGAACATTTGTCCCATTTGTTCAGTGGTTTGCTGTTGTCGTCGTCCCCACCCGCGGGGCCCGATCCCCCGTATGGGCCGGGTGACAGGGGTCCCCCCCCCTCGGGCGAGTCCTTCCAGTGGAGAGGTGAGACAAGGGGGACAGGGGGAATCATCGGTGTTCCTTTTGTGAACAGGGGATAAGAGGGTTCCTCCCCCCTTCCCCCCACAGGCTGGTATCCCTTGCGAGAGGGGAACAGGGGGGAATACCCTTTGTCCCTCTCGGCCCGACATGATGGCCAGGGGGGAAGCGGCGACCAGGGTGTACAACGATGACAATTCAAACTGCTAAGCTTCTCGAGCACGCCGACAGGGTCGGCGGCTTTCCCTCTTCTCTCTCTCTCTCGGTGTGCGTGTGCGTGTGCGTGTGCGTGTGTGTGTGTGTGTGTGTCTCTCTCTCTCTCTTCTTTTTTTTGTTGTCTCTCTCTCTCTCTCTCTCTCTCTATATATATATATATATCATGTTCCTTTTCTCTTTCTCTCTTACGCGATGGCCAGGCCCCCGCCCAGCAACCGACGGCCACCCCCAGCCGCTACGCTGGGATTGTCCTCCCGCCGCAATGAATTTGTTCTCGCGTGTACGCGATGTTGCCTTCTGATGTCTCTCTTTCTGGGCGCCCGGTCGGGGCATTTGCCGTGATGTCGTCAGTATCACCCCGCCCGCTCTCCGTTGCTGCTCTGGTCGTTCTGCTGCTTCGTCCTCGCTTTCTTCCCCCGCGTACTCAGACTCTTTGCCGGGCTGGCTTCCCAGGTGCATCCGCTGCCGCGGTGTCGAGCGTCTTCGAGAGCAAGCCCGCGGCGTCGCTGGCCGACGTCTCCTATGGTGTTGGGGGGGGATCCGCCCTCGTCCAGATGAAACATCTCACACATTTGCTTTCGCTTGTCATGGCAACCAATCGTTACGATGACCAACAGCTGTACGAAGAGCACGTTGCCACGAGGATGGGCGTCTGTTGGGCACGCGCGGCGGGACAGGGCTCTTTAGGGTGCTCCGTTGTGTTTGGTACTACCGGTTGACATGCAAAGCCTGTGATGCTTCCCAGCAGAGCGAAGCCCCGACATCTGCGCGGTGCGAAGCACATATCAGTCGTGCTTGCGTTGTTTTTGGCCCTGGGGCCCTCAAGGATCGGTCCGGTTCGGAGAATCGAGTGCAGTATCGAAGGTAAGGTCGTGAGCTCCAGCTGACAGTTTATTGACGACGCCGTCGGTCTTCACGACGTCGGATGTCGGGGACTCGTTGGGATATCGGCCGGTTCGATCGGTGCGGCTCCTCGGAGCAGGACTTGAACCCCCGAGGCGTCGTTCACAAAAAGCAAGGATTTGGGCTACCCTTTCTTGCGCCGAAGCTTCGTTGCCTGTGCGCAGGGGTGTACGGATTGGGGGGTGGCCTCATCAGCGAGATGACCTAACTTTGGCACTGGAATGCCAGACCAGACGCGCTCCTTCGCGAGCAGTATGTGGCAGGTGGCATCCGCCGTCTCCTCCAGCTCGCCTCCTCGCCTCATCCTGTTCACCTCCTCCTCTGCTCACCCTTGCCTGACCCCCCTTCTCTTCGCCGTGCTCACCTCCACCCTCATCCTCTCTCTGCCGCGCACCTTCGCTGCCGCATCCAGCGCGAGAGGAGTCACACACACACACACTTTGGTCGGCGGGGCGAGAGCGAACCTCTTCCGCGAAAAGCTAGGCGGACTATGCACAGCTATAATTAGGGAGACAGGGCACACACACACACCACAGCACAGGCCACCGATACCCTGCGGCCCCTCCCGGGCGAGGGCCGGGCGGAGCCGCAGGCAGAGCGAGGCGGACAGAGGGCGCGGCGTCGCTCGCACGCTGCTCTCTTCGTGTCGAGCTCTGTCGCAGGCCTAGAGGTTGACACCAACACCAAGATCGGCGGTGTGCCTCCAGCGAGGGAAGAAGATCCCGATCTCGGTGGTGGTGGTAATATTCTGGCTTCCAAGGTGACCGAAATATTACCACCAACACCGAAATCTAGGATCATCTTCCCCCTGTGGGGGAAACCCCTGTTTGAGTGTTGGTGCCCATTTCCAGGCCTCCAATCAAGGGCATAAAAACGCACCTACCCTGGTTGACGGGGCGCTGTGCGCTGAAGCTCCTGCGGGCTGACGGGGCAAACCCTGCCGGATGTGCCGCGTCCTGGCGGCTCTCCAGGCTTTGGGGGGCCCCAGGAGTTTCACAGACCGCGCACTTGCACCCCAGGAGAAGGCCGCTCTGTCATCCCTCAGAGGAGGGGGAGGGCAGGAGGTCCCCCCGCGCCACGGCGGGCACAGCCGCGGCATCTCGTGGCATCTCCCACGGCGATGCGCGTTGGCAGAGTCGACTCCGCCCCGAGCGGCCAGCTGCGGCCTCGTGCGGGAGGGGGCGGAGGGGCAGGAGGAGCAAGGAGGAGAAGGACTGCGGAGCGCGTAATCAGACGTCGGGTGCTTGCAGCCGCCAGCTGACGTCATGAAGGATGGCGGCAGGGTGGCGCCCCTTTCCAGAGCGACAGATCGTGTGGCGCTCTCTGCCGCTCGCTGGCTTTGTGTTGCCCGCCTTGTTTTGCTGCCTCGTCCTCGTTTTCTCTCCCGCTTCCCCCTTTCCTCCTCCTCCCTTTCGTCCTCCTTGCCCGCAGATCAGACAATCACAGGTAGAATAAGGCAGGTTCTCAGACGAGAGCCCGCACTGCAGCGCCTCCTGCGCTAGCCTGCCCCTGTGGAGGACGCCGCCCCTGCCCGCAGCTGCGTCTCACTCGGGAGCACAGGGCGAGGACGGTCCTGCCTCAGGGTTGCCCGCCCACTCCCCGCGTTGGCCATCGGTCAGTCGCTGCGCTCGGCTGCCTCTCCGCGCTCGCGGCGTCGGGGGCCTCCCTGCCGCCGAGGCCCACTTCGACTCGACAGTGCCGATGCCGAGCTCGCCGGGTTCCGTGCGACCCGATCTCGGTCTTCTGGGGATGCCCGATGCGGCAATCCCAGGAAGTTCCGCCGCATCGCCCATTGCGCAGGCATGGGGCTCCTTCTGGAATCGAGCCAGGACCCCTCGCACCCGAAGCGAGAATCATGCCATGAGACCAAGCAACCAAGTGGAATGTGCTTACTTGGGTCTTGGGCATTTGACGCTTGGCAGCACCAGCGATGTCTGTGTGGCGTTTGCAGCCCGCTTGCCCCTTGCTTCCGATTCAGGACATGGAAGCGCGCGGTCATGCGCTACGCTGCAGTGCTGCTGCGCGTGCCAGGGGGATATGGGGTATGATGCGCTTTCTGCGTGCCGTGCGCCGCCCGCACGGGAGCCTACGCGCGTGGCGTGGGAGATGGGAAGACCGACGCCAGCCCGGGGCCAGCAGAAGTCCACCTAGCCGATGGCAACGACACCCGAGGCGGCCGATGAAACTCAGGAGGGACAAAAAACACACAGACACAATTAATCGTCGATTTCCCCGAAAATATAGGAAAATATGGGAAGTGCGGGGGACAAAAACCCAGAAAATATGGGGAGATATGGGGAATCCTGTTATTTGTGTGTATTCATTTGTGTGTCCCATGGCCCCTTCAGAAACTCCGCCGAGCCAAGAGGAACTCCGCCTAGCCGAAAACAATCACACACACAGCAAACGACACGGGAGCCTGGCCAACAGAATTTCCGCAGCCAAGCGCACAGCTGGCCCGACCTCGGAGGCGGCGACATGGGGCGAACAGCGCAATGCAGGTTCTTGGGGGAAGGGCCAGTGGCCCAGGTCTTCGGCGAGGCTCCCCGGCGAATGCGTGCAATGCCCACCCCGGCTACATTCGCCCTTACCGTCGTCGCCGACGGTCAGACGCACGCACGATTTCCGATTCCGTGCCGACCGACCCGACGCACACCCCGATCCGACGCGCGCCCCGATCCCACGCGCGCCGTCGGGGCGTGGGGGAGGAGGCCGAGTGGGAGGGGGAGGACGAGCAGGAGGAGGAGGAGGAGGAGGAGGAGGAGGAGGAGGGGGAGGAGGAGGAGAAGGAGAAGCTAGGATCAGGAGGAGGAGCTAGGATGATGAGGAGGAGGAAAAGGAGGAAAGGAGGAGGAGGAGGAGGAGGAAGGGAGGAGGAGGAGGAGGAGGAGGAGGAGGAGGGAGGAGGAGGAGGGAGGAGGAGGAGGAGGAGGAGGAGGAGGAGGAGGGGGAGGAGTTGGAGGAGGAGACGCATGATGAGGAAGAGGAGGAGCGAGGAGCGAGGAGGGGAAGGAGGAGCAGGAGCAGAAGCAGGAGCAAGACCAGGAGTGAGGAGCAATGGCGAGGAGGAGGAGGAGGAGGAAGAGGGAGAGAAGGAGGAGGAACAACAGAAGAAGTAGGACGAGAAGGAGGAGGATGAGGAGGAGGAGGAGCAGCAGGAGGAGGAGGACCAATGTAAACCCAAGAGTCATCAACGATGTTGGAGTGAACCCTCCCTCCAAGCTCCCTCTTCATAGGCCCCTACAACGGTTCATTTACATTGGAGGAACTGCCTCGTTGCAAGGCGTAAGAAGACCCTGAAGCATGCCAAAACATTGTTCTCGAGATTCCAACGCCCTGATCAACCTGACTGTTGCGTCTTGACGATCCTGAATCGTGCCAGAACGCTATTCCTGGGACTTCAACACAGACAATCAACGCAATTGTTGCACTCGCATAATCCGGAATCCTTTCGAAGCACAATTCTTGCTACGTTGATGGCGGGAATCCGTGAAACTCTTACAAGTGTTGTAAACGAATTTACGCGGCGCTACGGCGAGAGCCACATTTTGAAAAGGAACCGCCTTTATCCCGTGAAACTCTTGCAATCTGTTACAACGAATGTACGCGGCGCTACGGCGAGAGCCACATTTTGGAAACGACCCGCCCTCCACCCGTGAAGCTCTTACACACGTGTTGCAACGAATGTGCTCGGCGCTACGGCGAGAGTCACGGTTTGAAGCAGACCCGCCCTCAAACCGTGAAATTCTTGCACATGTTCAAAGCCGAATGTGCGCGGCGCTACGGCGAGAGCCATAGTTTGAAAACGGCCCGCCCTCCATCCGTGAAGCTCTTGCAATTGTTTAAAAAGCGAATGTGCGCGGCGCTAAGGCGAGAGACACATTGTGAAAACGATCCGCCTTCATACCGTGAAGCTCTTGCACATGTTCAAAACGAATGTGCGCGGCGCTACGGCGAGAACCGCTTGTTTGGAAAGGACCCGCCCTCAATCCGTGAAACTCTTGCACATGTTTGAAACGAACGTGCGCGGCGCTAATGCGAGAGCCACATGTTGAACACCGCCCGCCCTCCATCTGTGAAGCTGCTGCCATTGTTTTAAGCGTGAGAGCCATGCATGGTGAGGACGTCCCATACGAAACGCTAAAAACAACTGGCCTCGGGGTGCGCCAGGGAGAAGACAGTTGTACGGAAACGGAATGGAGGAGGAGGAGGAGGAGGAGGATGAGGACGAGGAGGAGGAGGAGGAGGAGAAGGACGAGGAGGACGAGGAGGAGGAGGATATCGAGAATAATGAGGATGAGGATGAGGAGGAGGAGGAGGAGGGAGGAGGAGGAGGAGCTGGATGGGAGGAGGAGGAGGAGGAGGAGGAGGAGGAGAGAGGAGGAGGAGGAGCAGGAAGAGGAGGAGCAGAAGAGGAGGAGGAGGAGCAGGAGGAGGAGGAGCAACAGGAGGAGGAGGAGGAGGAGGAGGAGGAGGAGAAGGAGGAGGAGGAGGAGTGAGGAGGAGTGAGGAGGAGTGAGGAGGAGGAGCACGAGGAGCAGGAGGAGGAGAACGAGAAACTGTAAGGAGGAGGAGGAGGTGGAGGAGGAGAAGGAGGTGGCGGCGGAGGAGGAGGAGGAGGACCGAGGAGACGGAGCGAGGAGGAGGAGGAAAGAGCAGGAGGAGGAGGAGGAGGAGGAGGAGGAGGAGGGACCGTACATGGACATTATTTTCGAATCTTGTGGCCCGAGATGCCCCCCAGACCACCCGAAACTAATATTGATGGCGTGACGACGGGGGGGCGTGAGTGGACATACATATTCGAACCCCCGACGCACCGCCTTTACTGAGATCAACATGGATGTCGGGGGCGTGAGGGTTCGAATTTTGTCTACCGGAGGAACGAAGATGAGCAGACGCAGCACGAGGAGAAGGAGGAGCAGGAGGAGGAGGAGGAATTGGAGCGAAGAGGAGCTATGAGGATGAGAAGGAAGATGATGAGCATGAGGAGGAGGAGGAGCAGGATGAGGAGGAGGAGGAGGAGGAGAAGGACGAGGAGGACGAGGAGGAGGAGGAGGACGAGGATATCGAGGATAATGAGGATGAGGATGAGAAGGGGAGAGGAGGAGGAGGAGGAGGAGGAGGAGGAGGAGGAGGAGGAGGAGGAGGAGGAGGAGGAGGAGGAGGAGGAGGAGGAGGAGGAGGAGGAGGAGAGGAGCAGGAAGAGGAGGAGCAGTAAGGGAGGGAGGAGCAGGAGGAGCAGGAGCAGGAGGAGGAGGAGGAGGAGCAGGAGGAGGAGGAGCAACAGGAGGAGGAGGAGGAGGAGTGAGGAGGAGGAGGAGCACGAGGAGCAGGAGGAGGAGAACGAGAAACTGTAAGGAGGAGGAAGAGGTGGAGGAGGAGAAGGAGGTGGCGGCGGAGGAGGAGGAGGAGGAGGGGAGACGGAGCGAGGAGGAGGAGGAGGAGGAGGAGGAGGAGGAGGAGGAGGAGGAGGAGGAGGAGGAGGAGGGACCGTACATGGACATTATTTTCGAATCTTGTGGCCCGAGATGCCCCCCAGACCACCCGAAACTAATATTGATGGCGAAACGACGGGGGGGCGTGAGTGGACATACATATTCGAACCCCCAACGCACCGCCTTTACTGAGATCAACATGGATGTCGGGGGCGTGAGGGTTCGAATTTTATCTACCGGGGGAACGAAGATGAGCAGACGCAGCACGAGGAGAAGGAGGAGCAGGAGGAGGAGGAATTGGAGCGAAGAGGAGCTATGAGGATGAGGAGGAAAATGATGAGCATGAGGAGGAGGAGGAGCAGGATGAGTAGGAGGAGGAGGAGGAGGAGGAGGAGGAGGAGGAGGAGTTTGTACCTATCGTAGTTTGTACTTACCTCAATACTGGGGGTTCTGATTACTGAGGTGTGAGCCGATCTGGAAGACCTGGCGGGCGCCTACTCGTTTTTCTCGTATTTACCATTCGTGCTCGTCGTTATTTACCCGCGCCGCCCGCCAGATGTTGTTTGAAGCCGAGTCGTTTCTCTGCAGACGTCGTGCCTCCGTTTTGCGCATCGCAAACGCCACCGGGTAACCTGATGTTGGTATAACGTAAAAAGGAGGGGGAGGAGCAAGCAGCAGGAGGAGGATGAGGAGCGAGGGGCGAGGAGCGATGCTGAGCGATGAAGAAGAGGAGGAATGAGGAGGAGGACTCGAGCTCCTGAGGCGCCGTGGGTAGCTACGGTCTGCCTGACCGATCCTGTTTTGATGCAGTGACGGCCTCATGAGAGGCTGCGGATGAGGAGCGAGGATTCGTGAGCGAGGCGCTATGATGATGATGAGGAGGAGGAGGCGGAGGATGGGGAAGAGGAGGGGAAGGATGAGGAAGAGGAGGAGGAGGTAGAGGAGGGGGAAGAGGAGCAAGGAGGACGAGGAGGAGCGATGAGCGATGAGCGAGCAGCGATGATGGTGACGGTGAAGATGAAGATGAAAACGAAGCTGGTGATGATGATGATGACGACGATGATGATGATAATGGTGGTGGTGGTGCTGGTGGTGGTGGTTGTGGTGATGACGATGATGATGTTGATACTGATTATGCTGATGACGATGATAATGCCGATGATACTGATGCTGATGTTGCTAATGATGGTGATGATGATGTTGATGATCATGGTGATACTGATGATGCTGGTGATGATCGAGAGGATGCTGCTGCTGACGATGATGACGATCACGATGGTGATGATGAAACTGATTACGGAGATGCTGGTGATGACGGCGAGTATTCTGATGAT
>CAUYUJ010019503.1:82500-87500 GCA_963575745.1 Prorocentrum cordatum
GACATGATCCAAGATGCCCACTATATAGATGTTTTTCATTGCAGTAGGATTACGTTTGTCCCGGAGGTGTAATCTCTAGTCTTGGAAGCTGAGAGGCATCCCAGTCGACAGACCCACATTGCAAAAAACAAGCGCCCACCGTCCTTGTAACCGCTGCAAGCGTTTAAACGAATGTGCGTGGCGCGAAGGCGCTGACCCCATTTCCCAAAAAACACCCCTTCATTTTTGGAATTGCTGCGCGCGTTTAAGACGAATGTGCGCGGCGCTGAGGCGAGAGCCCCATTTTGAAAGCTACCGCCTTCTGAATAGTTGGAGCAGTCGCAAGCGTTTCAGATGAATGTGCGGGGCGCCCTGACGAGAGCCACATCTTGAAAACGCCCTCCTCTATCCGTGAAGGCCGCTTTTCATGTTTAAGACGAGTGCACGCGGCTTTGAGGCGAGAGCCGCTCTTTGAAAACCGCTCATGTGCATCCGTGAAGCTGGTGCAAACTGTCGAGACGAGTGGGCGCGGCGCCAGAACGATAGCTCCATTTTAAGAACGGCCCACTCTGTCCTTGAAGCTGTTGCAGGTGCCTGGCTTCATCACCACGAGTGGTAAGGAAGTCTCAGGCGACATGCCCAGCCCGCCGTACCGACGCACCTGGAGGTGCGACAAGGGGAGGTGGTGTGTAAGGAAAGATGGAGGAGGAGGAGGAGGACGAGGAGGAGGAGGAGGAGGAGGGGCGAGGAGGAGGAGGAGGAGGAGGAGGGGCGAGGAAGGGTGATGGGCAGGAGGAAGAGGAGGGGGGGGCGGGGAGGAAGAGGATGAGACGGGGGAGGAGGCGGGGGGTAGAAGTGGGACTGCCTGGGCCGTCGGGGCTGCAGGGCCCTTACCGTCGGCGACGGCAGGGCCTGCCGTTCGGACTTGGATCGGCGTCCCCCCAATAGTAGAAGTGCAATGTAAGATACCGCTTACCCGTTACGAAAGTTATTCATCTTGAGCACTGACGACTAGGGCGTCTCCGAGTGGCCCCCCTTCCCCCCGTAGTCTCCTAGCACGGCAGTCTTCGGCCTGGCTTGGCGGGAGAGATTTCCGGGGTTCTCCCTGGTAGCATTAATAGTATATAACCAATTCAGGATAAAATCTCTCCCTCGTAAATTCACAAGGGAGAAATCACTCCCGGTCACTTCCAGGCAATTCTGAATCTTTCCCCGTATGAAGCCACAAGGAAGAATCACTCCCACACCACTTCTCACCACAGCGCCCACGCATGTCAATTTTAGCCAAGATGAATTAACTTTCGTAACGAGGATGTATGTGCTCGTCGCCCCCCCAGGAGCGACGCGCTCACCGAGAAATCTTATAGTGTATGCGTCGTGGCGGGTGATTTCTGGCCACACCGCTCGAGAAACGATGTACTACAAGATGGGTATACTATATGTTCGGGTCGGACGCGCGCCTCCAAGCCGGACATATGGTATTAGTATGTCTCTGTGCGTCCCATTAGACGTCCCTCGGGGCGGAACGGGTCAGGCACAGCAGCACCTACTTGTTTGCCGGCTCTTATTCTGGCCATCGTGCGGAGTTGAATGCATATCCCGAGCCAGCAGCGCTGTGCCGGCGTGTCGGGATCATTACGTGGGTAAGTTATACGTTTTCCGGAAGTCTGCGGAGGTATGCCACATCCCCCCGTCCATTAGACCAGAAGATGGAGGCAGGAGCAAGAGCGGGAACATGTGCGTGTTGTAGGCCCCAAGTTTATATCATGGTTGTGTGGGCCGACGTGCTAAAGGTTTTCCATATCGTCCCGCGAGAGGTGGTGATGATTGATCAATGGGTGCAGCATCTGCGCAACGCGTTCCACATAATCACAACAGTGCTACGATTGTAGATGTGCTGATGATGCCAGAGGTCGACGTCGAACTACGTGCGGGCTGGGTTCCACTATCGAAGCCGCTGTCAGTAAAAGACGGGCGTCTCTTACTGTCAGGTCCCACTGGCGGTGAGGTTATTGACAGTATTATTATACCACTCACACCACCCGCTTCCTAAAATTAACCGCGCAATATGACTGGCAGTGCGCAGGTTGGGTCCCCGAACCTTACGTATCGCGAATGAATGAGCCGATTGGGCAACGTTTTCTTTGGTCACGGGGAGATTCGGATTCGACAGCGGAGCCGCCAAAGCCAAAGGTCGAACAAGCCCCCAAATAATAAATCATTAGATATAAGGTGCTTCAATTCCTCGCAGTGGGAGGGGATCGGAGGGCACTCGTATCTCACACGCTTATTGAATCACAAGGTTCCGAGCGGATCTTCACTTCGTCTTTAGTAGCGCGCCAGGTGGTACCAACATCCCATGGTGAGGTAGGCCAGATTTGTGCAGGAGCGTCAGCGGACGGAAGGTTGAAGAGGGAACGAGGGACCAGTTCCCAGGAAGTCATTGTTGGGTTTGTGAGACGCAGAGGTCCATGCCATTGCTCTATGCCTAAGAGATGGCTGGCAGTCCGAGTGAAGTTGCAGGCGCAGGACTTTGTCAGACGAGCTTTCATGTGTGGGGCCGCTCTGCTCGCCCGTCCTGCGCACAGGCGCTCATCCAATCGGCGGCCGAGCTCGTGTGCGCACCCCTGCCGCCCATGAGGGAGTTGAGAACGGAATCGGCAGTTCGAGGGAGGTCGGTGAGGCAGTTTTGCCAGATGGGACTCGCTGCTTGAAGAGGTAGGTGGGCGCCAAGAGGCGGAGACAATTGATTGATGGCCGCCACGTGGTCCAGCGGCACAGAGAGAAGGGCGAGCAGGACAGCGGGACATGTTGTCGTCGAGCATGGTGGTCTTTGAGTGTCTCGTAGCACCCAGTATCCACTGGAGCTGTTTCAGAGTAGGTGTTAATCTGCTCCACCAAGGTACTTCTAATGTTGTGCCTCCCACCTCCGAACCACGCACGCATCGTTCGCCCGAGCGGACATGTCACATCACTCCGTTTGGCCATCCATGTCGTGGCCGGCCATCTCAGAGTTACATGCAGAAATTTGCAAGGGAGGCGGAGGAGGAATTGGAATTGAAAACGCTGAACCGCCTGCAGCAACAATGCCACATGACGACCTCCAATGCTGTGCCACGCCTCTATGCTCATCTTCATGGTGGCAGCTTCTGCAGGTCGTTTCACGTTTTCTCTCACTGTGTTCGCTCTTGCTCCGAGTTTTCTAGCTGCTACATCAACGCAGGCAAGGAGGAGCAACGCCAAGCAACGCAGGCAAGGAGGAGGAAGCACTCGTTTTTCCAGGTGAGGACGGAACACTTCGCGCCGAGAGACGGGGACCTTGCCGGCGACCGTTTCCAGGGGGTGCACCCTCCCAGGCCCCGCAGGGCGACGCAGCATGTGTTGCACGTACCGTGTTTACCGCAGGGTAGTTTGCCAGTCACGCGGTACAGTGGGGGCCCACGCCAGGAAACACCCTGCTTGCCTCCAGGGTGCTCTGGGTTTCTTGGGTTTCGAGGGTTTTGCGACGGAAGGCGCGACGTTCCCACACCAAAAACCCATGAACGTCCTGGGGTCTCAGGGTTGGATTTCTTGTGGAAGTTTTCTTGTGGACTGGCCTCCACTGTAGGTTTGTGGAGGACGATCAGTGGAGAGGAAGCCTGTTGCCAAATAACTTTCAGATGTCTGAAACATGTGTTGAACATGTTTTAAACATGTAAAACAACATATCTAAAACATGTTTAGAACATGTTCCCGACATTTTAAACACATTTTAAATTCAATGATGGGATTGTCAGGGTGTCCATTGTCGAGGCATCCACAACTGTAGGTGCTCTCGGATGTTTCCAGATGTACATGTGAGCGCAGGCCGTCTGGCAGGTAAGCCGAATTGACACGTTGCGGTCGGCGTTTCGAGGAACGGCCGTTGTTTGGGCCCGATTTGAGGCCCCGCGGGGGGCCCAACGTCTCTCCTCGTGGCCATGTCGTCGGTGCTGGAGGAGCTTGCTCAGCGAGCGAGACTCGCTTGGACGGTGAGGCAGGGCCGCCCCGTCCAAAGGCGGCCCAGTCGGGGACTGGCCAGCGGGGCTTGGACAGCGGCCGCCATTCCCCAGCATGCCACTATTCTTGGTTATGTTTTTGCTTCTTCTACGACTACTACTGCTACTTCTACTACTACTGCTACTCCTACTAGTACGACTACTACTACTACTACTACTACTACTACTACTACTACTACTACTACTACTACTACTACTACTACTACTACTACTACTACTACTACTACTACTACTACTACTACTACTACTACTACTACTACTACTACTACTACTACTACTACTACTACTACTACTACTACTACTACTACTACTACTACGACTACGACTACGAGTACTACTACTACTACTACTGCTACTACTACGACTGCTACTACTACTACTACTACTACTACTACTACTACCACTACGACTACCACTGCTACTGCTACTACTACTACTACGACTATTACTATTACTACGACTTCTACTACGACTACTACTTCTACTGTTACTACGATCATGAATACGATTTCTATGGCTACGACGACGACTACTACTACTACTACTACTACTACTTCGACTACTACTACTATTACTACTACTATTACTGCTACTGCTACTGCTACAAATTTTGCTTCTACGATTACCACTGCTACTACTTCTACTACTACTGCGACGACTACTACTACTACTTCTACCATTATGTTTAGTACTGGTACTATTTTTCTAGTACTAGCATTATTATTACGTTCAGTACGACTTCTACGACTACGGCTAATATTGTTACTATTGCTACTACTGCTACTACGACTACCGACGCTACTACGACTACGACAACTACTACCTCTATTACTACTACTACTACTACTACTATTACTACTACTACTACTACTACTACTACTACGACTACTACTTCTACTCATACGACGACGGTTACTATTGCTTCTACTGTCACTATTACTACTACTACTCCTACCACTCGTACTACTACTAGTAGTGAGGCGA
>CAUYUJ010019503.1:90000-111247 GCA_963575745.1 Prorocentrum cordatum
TACGACTACGACTACGACTACGACTACGACCGCTACTACCTACTACTATTACTACTACTACGGCGACGACCTAGTACCACTACTACTATTGCTGCTACTACTTTTACGATTACGACTACTACTGCTACTACTACTATTTCTACTACTACTACTACTACTACTACTACTACTACTACTATTTCTATGACTACGACTACGACTACGACTACGGCTACGATTGTTACGATTACGACGAGTACTACGACTACCTTTTTCATTAGTACTACAAGTTCGACTACCTCTAGCTGTTTTTACCACTACTACTACTACTACAGCGACTACTACTACTACTACTACTACTGCTGGTATTGCTACGGCTACTACTATTATTCTTGCTACTACCACTTACACGCATACGATCATAATTCTATTATTTCAACTGTGGCTAATACTACTTCTACTTCTGTTATTACGCTGGCGACGACGACGACTACTAGTAATCCTATTACGACGACGGCGCCGACTACTATTATCACCGCCATCTGCTCTTACGACAACAACAGCAAATTCTACTATTACGACGAATCTTCTTTTCACTATTATCAGATCTTCCACGACTACGATCAATATTAATATTATTATTCCACCTATTCAATGGTTACTACTACTTCCACGACGACGACTACTACTAGCATTGCTACTGCTACTACTACTACTACTACTACTACTACTACTACCGCTGCTACTACTACTACTACTACTTCGACTACTACTACTGTACTACTACTACTACTACTACTACTACTACTACTACTACTACTACTACTACTACTACTACTACTACTACTACTACTACTACTACTACTACGACTACGACGACGACCTACTACTACTACTGCCACTACTACTACGGCTACTAATACTTTTGTTTTGGGGAACGACGAGAAGGTGGGGGAGGGAGGTGTCGTATCTGACCCGGGACTTCCCCGGGACTCCCCTGGGACCCCCCCCGGGACCCCTCCTCCCCCCCTCGTCGGGGAAGGGAAAGGGAAGGGGCTTCCCTTCGACTCAATTACGACGTTGCTCAAGGTCGGTACGGGGGGGGGCGTCGTATCTGACCCGGGGGAGGGGCGCTACCCCCCCCCGCTACCCCCCCCCCCTCCCGGCGGGGGAGGGATCAAAGGGAAGGGGCTTCCCTTCGACTGAATTACGAGGTTGCTCAAGGTCGGCTTGGCTGGAGCCCAGGGGCGCTACCCCTCCCCCCCTCCCGGCGGGGGAGGGATCAAAGGGAAGGGGCTTCCCTTCGACTGAATTACGACGTTGCTCAAGGTCGGTACGGGGGGGGGGCGTCGTATCTGACCCGGGGGGGGGTCGCTACCCCCCCCCCTCCCGGCGGGGGAGGGAAAGGGAAGGGAAGCTTCCCTTCGACTGAATTACGACGTTGCTCAAGGTCGGTACGGGAGGGGGGCGTCGTATCTGACCCGGGAGGGGGATCGCTACCCCCCCTCCTCCTCCTGGCGGGGGAGGGAAAGGGAAGGGGCTTCCCTTCGACTGAATTACGACGTTGCTCAAGGTCGGTACGGGGGGGGGGCGTCGTATCTGACCCGGGGGGGGGTCGAACCCCCCCCCTCCCGGCGGGGAAGGGATCAAAGGGAAGGGGCTTCCCTTCGACTGAATTACGACGTTGCTCAAGGTCGGTACGGGGGGGGGGCGTCGTATCTGACCCGGGGGGGGGTCGCTACCCCCCCCCCCCTCCCGGCGGGGGAGGGATCAAAGGGAAGGGGCTTCCCTTCGACTCAATTACGAGGTTGCTCAAGGTCGGCTTGGCTGGAGCCCAGGGGAAGAGGTCTCCCAGGGAAAGGGAAGGACAGAGACGACGAGTACAAAGAATGACGGAGATGACGGCTCGAACGGAAAAGCCCCTCACACACGCCGACAGGGTGACGACTACGACGACGAGGGTGACGACGACGACAATGGCAACGACGACGACGAGGGCGACGACGACGACGACCACGTCGGTGACAACGTCGATGATGAGGACGACGATGACGACGACGACGACAAGGACAACGAGTGCGACGACGACGAGGTCGACGACGACAACGACGGCGGCTTTGAAAGTGAAGACGACGAGGACGTCGACGACAACGGCGACGACGTCGACGACAACGACGACTACGACGACTACTACTACGACGATCACAACGACAATAACGACGATGACTACGACGACCACCTCGACGATTAAGGCGACGACGACGACGACGACGACGACGACGGCGACGACGACGACAGCGACGGCGACGACGCGACGACGGCGACTACCACGACGACGACGACGACGACCACGAAGGCGACGACGCCGACGACGACGACGACCACCTCGACGATTGCGGCGACGACGACGACGACGACGACGACGACGACGACGACTACGACGAGGGCGACGCCGACAACGACGACGACGACGATGTCGGCAATGGCGACGGCGCCAACGACTGCGACGACGAGAAGGGCGACAACGACGATGACGTCGACGACGCTGATGACGATGATTCACGTTGGAGACCCCGGCAGGTCACCCAGGTTGGTGACCTCGCGAGGCCCTTTGGATGCCCGGGCAGGTCTCTGAATGTCGAACACAGGACGGTGACCTTGCGAGGCCCGTTGGAGGCCTCGGCAGGTCACCGAGGTCGGTGACCTCGCGAGGCCCGAGGCAGGTCACCGAGGTCGGTGACCTCGCGAGGCCCGTTGAAGGCCCCAGCAGGTCGTGACCTTGCGCGGCTCGTCGGAACCCCTGGCAGGACTCCGCCGATCAAACCAACGCCGGTGACCCGCTGGAGGCCCCGGCAGGTCATCGAGGTCTGTGACCTCGCGAGGCTCTTTGGAGCTCCCTGCAGGTCACCGAGTCTCACACCCAGGCTGGTGACCTTGCGACGCCCGCTGAAAGCTCGGGAAGGTCACCGAGGTGGGTGGGCCCGTTGAAGGTCCCGGCATGTTACCCAGAGTGGCCCACTGGAGGCCCCCATCGATGACCTCGCGAGGCCCGTTGAGAGCCCCGCCAGGTCACCGACGTCGGTGACCTCGCGTGGCCTCCTGGAGGCTCTGGCAGGTCACAGATCACCGAGGTCCGCGACATTGCAGGCTCGCTGGCCCCTACGATGGAAGCCAGAAGCATCCGCGCAACTCTGGGCTCAAAGATGCCGCGGCCTCATCAGGTCCAGCCGAAATCGCCGTCGACATCCTCGCAATTTTGGGATCAGACATGCCGCGCGCGAAGTGATCCAGCCAGTTTTGCCTCAGACGGTCTCGCCACTCTGGCCTCAGGGATGCCTTAACCCGAGGTGGCCTGGCCCGTTTCGCATGAGACATATTCGCAACTTTCAGCTCCGGGATGCCCTGCGCCAGTGGTCTGGCCAGTTCCACTGAGACATCTTCGCAAGTCTGGGCTTCTGGATGCCGCGCGCGAGACGGCGCGGTCGGGCTCGCCTGGGCATCCTCGCAACGCTGGGTTCAGATGCGCCCTGGTTTGATGTGGTCCGGCCCATTTCGCCTGATATATCCTCGCAGCTCTGGGTTCAGAGATGCTTTTCGCGACGTGGTCTGGCCCATTTCGCTTGAGGCGCCCTCTTAATTCTGGGCTCAGATTCAAACATGCCGTGCACGAAGCTGTCCGGACATTTTCGCCCGAAACATCATCGCAGTTCTGGGATTGGAGATGTTCTGACCTGAGTTGGTCTGATCCGATTCGCTTGAAACAGACTCGCAACTCTAAGCTCAGATGTGCCCTGACCTGAGGTGGTCCGGCCAAGTTCGCCTTGGACAGTTTCGCAACTCTGGTCTCCGAGATGCCAGGCGCGAGGTGGTTCCGTCAGTTTCGCCTTGGGGCATCCTCGCAGCTCTTGGCTCCTGGATGCCGCGTGTGGGATGTGTTTTTGCCGTTTTCGTCCGCGATGTCCCCGCAATCGTGGGCCCCGGCATGCCGCGCGCGAAGGTCTGGCCAGCTTTGCCCGAGACGTCTTCGCAGCTCTGGGTTCAGAGATGCTCTGACCTGAGGTGGTCTTCTTGGCATCGCTCGGACGTGTGCATGTTTTCTCGGCGAGAACCATCGAGGACCATCCTGGGCCATCGAGCGGACAAAAAACACGCACGAAACCGAAAAATGCACGGGAAATGGACGTCCGAGCGACGGCAAGGAGATGCTCTGACCTGAGGTGGTCTTGCCCGTTCTGCCCGAGACATCTGCGCAACTCTGGGCTGGGGCACGCCGCGCGCGAGCTTGGCTGGCGCTCCTCGCCTGAGACACCTCGCAACTCCAGGCTCCGAGAGATGGTGCACGCGAGGTGGTCTGGCCAGATTCTCCTGCGGCATGATTCAATTTCCAGGCTCCGAGATGCTCTGACTTTGAGTAACCTGGCCAGCTTGGCCTAAGACCTCCTCGCAACTCTGGGTTCCGAGATGCGGCGCGCTAGGTGGCCCAGCCCGCTCGCCAGAGGCATCCTCGCAACCCGGCTCCCAAACTGGGCCAGAACCAAACGACTGGTTCGACTGCATTGCTGCTGCTATCAAATCGTCATCCATGAGGGGTTCATTCGCCCATGGCCCAAGGGGGCAGTTCGCTGACGCCGAGGCGAGAGAAGGATTTCAGAGTCATCTGGAAGAACGTCCCAGGCGGGAGCGCCAGGCCTGAATACACGCCGTTGAAGGAAGTCTCCGGCGCGAGGAGAAATATGAAGGCAACGGGGAGAAACCGGAGTGCGAGGAGAGGCGAAGAGAACCAGGATGAGGAACAGCATCAGGAGCGGAATGACGAGAATGAAGAGAAATAGGGGAAGTACGGAAATGACCGCAAAAAAGAGGTGGAACGGCATGGGGAGGCGGAGGAGAGGGAGGGCCACGAGGTTGCGCGGGAGGGTGAACGGTTAGAAACATACGAGGGCGGCGACAACATCGACGACGACCACAGTGATAACGACGAGGGCACGTGCCAATCAGGAACAGGAGGATGACGATTCGGGGGACGCGCGGACAAGTGTTGAAGCCACCTTGGATTAAGAATCGCCGCTGGGGGCGCAGGATTCTGGCTATCATGCTTTCCTCCTCCGTCGCTGCTCCGCCTCCTCCTCCTCCTCCTCCTCCTCCTCCTCCTTGTCCTGGCCCTCCTTCTGCTACTGCCCCTCCTCCATTCCTCATCCTCCACCTGCTGCTCCTCCACTTCCTGCTCTCTTCTCAAATTTCACTCCCCGTCCCTCTCTCGCTCCTGGCCCCTCCGTCTCTACGCTTGTCCGAAAAGGAAGTGAGAGGGAACCAGGGGGTCCAGGAATCGCAGAGCGTCAGAAGGCAGAGGAAGATAAAGTGGATGATGAAGGAGAGTAAGATGATTATAGCCGCGACGACGTGGATCGCAATGGCGGCGGCGACCCGCCGATCATGGCGAGCGCAATATCTGCCAGCTGCATCGGCGCTGACAGCGACGACATCAACAATTGTAATGGTACCCCGTGGCGTTGGTTGCGACAGCGAACGCGATGATGATCGCGGCGGTGACGCGACGACCGCGATGGCGGGAATGACGATGACAACGATGACGACCACGATGATGCTGAGGGCCCAGATGACGACGACGGCGACGACTGCGACGATGACGAACCAGACGAACGGACGGCCGTCCTCCGCTGCAGAAGCGAACGGCTGGCCGAGGCCGCGGCAAACGCCCGAGATCTACACGGCGGCTTCTGCCGTGAGAGAACCCACGCCGCAAGGCTCTTCTCAGCAGGGGCACCCGGGTGCCTCTCTGCTGAGAGGGCGTGGGTTTGACCCGGGGATCGTCGGTTGGGCTGGATGAAGCGACGCCCTCCAAGTGGAGTTTGTTCCATCAGGGCCAGGCGATGATCCCAGGGCCAGACGTCAGACCCACGTCCTCCCTGCAGGGGCGCCTGGGTGCCGCAGGCCTCGCGTCAGCAGAAACCGCCATGTAGGTCTTGCGCGGTTGTCGTTCCGCGCGCTTTCAGCAGGGCCACCCAGGCGGCCCTGCTGAGAACGCGCGATCGGAAGCGAAACGCTGTTGACGCGGGCTGTATCTTCTGTTGAGTTACCGATGCCGATAATGGCCTGGGCTCGGTATCTGCGCAGGCGCCGGCACTGGCGCAGGTATCGATAGCGACGCAGGCACCGACAGGCGCAAAGCCGTTGTTAGCATCAACATCACCACAGTCCACGTGGACCCTGCAGAAGTCTGGAGGAGAAAGGGGGGGGGCGGGGAGGACACATCAGGACGAGGGGGGCGAAGAGGAGAGCCTGCAAGGAGGAACCGGATGAGAGGTGGGGGGGGGGGAGAAGGCAGCAGCAGGATGAGCAGGACAAGAAGGAACACGAAGAGTACGGCCGGAACAAGGCCACAAGAACATCGGACAAGAACATGAGACCCTCCGCGGGCCAAAGTACCCCAAACCATAAGGACGTCGAGGACGCCCTTCCGAGGTGTCCCCGACCTTCACTTCCGAGCCAACGTGCG
Source organism: Prorocentrum cordatum (assembly GCA_963575745.1). NCBI lineage: Eukaryota > Dinophyceae > Prorocentrales > Prorocentraceae > Prorocentrum > Prorocentrum cordatum. Next base: position 96,497 of record CAUYUJ010019503.1, read on the forward strand.
TAAGTACGCATCTGGTTCAGCCCCCAGCCTAAAGCCTTCGACTGCACAGCCTGGACCACGCAACCCCGAAGCCCTGACCCCCCCCCCGCCCCCCGAGACCCACGCTGTGTTCCTGTGCCCTGGATCTGCCTCCGCGCGTCCGTCGTCATCCACGAGCGCGCGGTTGCTGGAGGCAGCACGTTGACATCGAGACCGAAGAACATGGAGGGTCTTGTCCGCGCCGCGGACGCGCGAGGCCTGCGACCAGCTTAGTCGGGCTCTAGCAGTGGGCCTCAGCGCCACGTCTCACGCCCTGGCACTCATGCACGCGCGCGAGCTCTCGCCCCAACCCCGCGGCGCCCCAGGGAGCCTCGCGCGACCTCGCCTGCTCGCCCCAGACTCAAGGCCGCGGCCGCGCGGCCTGGCCCCCGCCACCCTAGGCCCAGCTCCAGGCTGCTGTTGCCCCAAAACAAGAACATGCGAGGGTGTGCGTCTCCGCGCCGCCGTCATCCACGAGCGCGCGGCTGCTGGAGGCGACGCATTGACACCGAGACCGAAGAACATGGAGGGTCCTGCCCACGCCGCGGACGCGCGAGGCCTGCGGCCAGCTTAGGGCTCTAGCAGTGGGCCTCAGCGCCACGTCTCACGCCCTGGCACTCATGCACGCGCGCGAGCTCTCGCCCCAACCCCGCGGCGCCCCCAACAACTCTGGGTTTTGCAGCGGCGCAACTCATGGGTTTTGGTGCATGTGTTCCAGGCCAACATGGCGACTCTTCTATTGCCGATAACGCGAAGCTCCGCACGCGCACACGCCGCCGCGCGCGCGGCGGCGCAGGCGCGCGCGAGGAGTGTTTGTCTGCGCTGTTGTAGAACACATGCACCAAAACCCATGTTAACTTCGAAATCCAATCGGCAACCACTAAGGGTTCACTTTGATTTCCCAGGCCAACATGGCAACTTTTCTATTGCTGATAACGCGGGGCGCCCCACGCGCACGCGCCGCCGCGCGCGCGGCGGCGCGGGCGCGCGCGAGGGGTTGTTGTATACGCCGTTGCAAGACACGTACACCAGAACCCATGTTGACTTGGAAATCCAATCGGCAACCGCTAGTGGTCCACTTTGATTCTCCAGGCCAACATGGCGCTTCTTCTACTGCTGATAACACTGAGCGCCCCACGCCCCTGCGCCGCCGCGCGCGCGGCGGCGCAGGCGCGCGCGAGAAGTGTTTGCATGCGCCGCTGCAGAACACATGCACCAAAACCCATGTTAACTTGGAAATCAAACTGCCCACTTCCAAGGGCTCCCTTTGAATTCCCCAGTCAACGCGGCAACTGTCCTATTGCTGGCGCTGCGGCGTTTCTCGCGCGCGCGCCGCCGCGCGCGCGGCGGCGCAGGAACGCGCGAGAAGTTTTGCGCGCGCTGTTGCAGAAGACATGCACCAGAAACCATGTTAACTTGGAAATCCAAGTGGCAACCGCTAAGGGTTCACTTTGATTTTCCAGGCCAACATGGCGACTCTTCTATTGCCGATAACGCGAAGCTCCGCACGCGCACACGCCGCCGCGCGCGCGGCGGCGCAGGCGCGCGCGAGGAGTGTTTGTCTGCGCTGTTGTAGAACACATGCACCAAAACCCATGTTAACTTCGAAATCCAATCGGCAACCACTAAGGGTTCACTTTGATTTCCCAGGCCAACATGGCAACTTTTCTATTGCTGATAACGCGGGGCGCCCCACGCGCACGCGCCGCCGCGCGCGGCGGCGCCGCCGCGCGCGCGGCGGCGCGGGCGCGCGCGAGGGGTTGTTGTATACGCCGTTGCAAGACACGTACACCAGAACCCATGTTGACTTGGAAATCCAATCGGCAACCGCTAGTGGTCCACTTTGATTCTCCAGGCCAACATGGCGCTTCTTCTACTGCTGATAACACTGAGCGCCCCACGCCCCTGCGCCGCCGCGCGCGCGGCGGCGCAGGCGCGCGCGAGAAGTGTTTGCATGCGCCGCTGCAGAACACATGCACCAAAACCCATGTTAACTTGGAAATCAAACTGCCCACTTCCAAGGGCTCCCTTTGAATTCCCCAGTCAACGCGGCAACTGTCCTATTGCTGGCGCTGCGGCGTTTCTCGCGCGCGCGCGCCGCCGCGCGCGCGGCGGCGCAGGAACGCGCGAGAAGTTTTGCGCGCGCTGTTGCAGAAGACATGCACCAGAAACCATGTTAACTTGGAAATCCAAGTGGCAACCGCTAAGGGTTCACTTTGATTTGCCAGGCCAACATGGCGACTCTTCTATTGCCGATAACGCGAAGCTCCGCACGCGCACACGCCGCCGCGCGCGGGGCGGCGCAGGCGCGCGCGAGGAGTGTTTGTCTGCGCTGGTGTAGAACACATGCACCAAAACCCATGTTAACTTCGAAATCCAATCGGCAACCACTAAGGGTTCACTTGGATTTCCCAGGCCAACATGGCAACTTTTCTATTGCTGATAACGCGGGGCGCGCGAGGGGTCGTTGTATACGCCGTTGCAGGACACGTACACCAGAACCCATGTTGATTTGGAAATCCAATCGGCAACCGCTGGTGGTCCGCTTTGATTCTCCAGGCCAACATGGCGCTTCTTCTACTGCTGATAACACTGAGCGCCCCACGCCCCTGCGCCGCCGCGCGCGCGGCGGCGCCGCCGCGCGCGCGGCGGCGCAGGCGCGCGCGAGAAGTGGTTGCATGCGCCGTTGCTGAACACATGCGCCAGAGCCCATGCTAACTTGGAAATCTGACTGGCGACGCTGAAGGTCCACTTTGATTTTCCAAGCCAACATGGCGACTCTCCTATTGCTGACAACGCGGGCCTCTTAACTCGCTTTCGGCAGCGCAGACGCGCATGTCAAGTTTTGCGTGGCCCTCGGTAGGACGCACGCACACACGCACACACGCACGCACGCACGCGCGCACATACCCCGCTCTGATGCCCAACAACCGCCAAACTCTCTCCTAGGAACATGCGAGGGCGATTCCTTTCGCGCCACCATCATCCAGGGGGACGCGGTTGCGGATGGCCGCACCTTGACATCGAGACCGAAGAGCATGGAGGGTCCTGCCCGCGCCGCGGATGCGCGAGCCCTGCGGCCTACCCCATGGGCCTTAGCATAGGACCGACATCAGCGCTACGTCCTGAACGTCATCCGCACATCCAACCTCTCAGCCCTGCCGCAGCCCAGGAAGCTGCGCGTGGCTTCGCCCGCCCGCCCTAGCCTCATGCCTGCAGCCGCGCACCCTACTCTCCGAAACCTGAAGCCCACTAGCGCCAAGTTCTCCCCTAAGAACATGCGAGGGTGATTGCACTCACGCCGCCATCATCAAGGGGCACGCGGTTGCTGGAGGCCGCACCTTGACATCGAAACCGAAGAACATGGAGGGTCCTGCCCGTGCCGCGGACGCGCGAGCCCTGCGGCCTACGTGCGTACGTAGCCTCAATCAAGCCTGCATCCGCACGCCCTAAGCCCCGCAGCCCGAAGCCCACCAACGCCAAACAGTCCCCTAAGAACATGCGAGGGTGATTGCAATCGCACCACCATCATGAAGGGGCACGCGGTTGCTGAAGGCCGCACCGTGACTTCGGGACCGAAGAACATGGAGGGTCCCGCCCCCGCCGCGGACGCTCGTAGCCGAATCGTGAGCCCCGAACCCCAGCTTTGTCAGAACGAAGGAATAATGGCGCCAAACTGAAGAACATCGAGGATACCCTCCCCCAGGGTGCACAAGAACATGGAACAAAAACGAAGAACATAAGGGTACCCTCCCCGAACCACCGAAGTTCTTAAGCCTTCTGCCGGCCGTATAAGCATCACCAACAAACCGATTTATAAACTCAGTCCATCATCCCCAACAGCGTTTTTGAGCCAGGGTGGTTCCAAACAATGTTCGCGCGCCCTCAGAATCATCATCCTTCGGCCCCTGATTTGCCCGCGCCCTTGTTGTCGTCGTCGTCGTCGTCGTCGTCGCCGTCGTCGTCATTGATGGAATCGCCTCCCTTGCCATATTTGTCGCCATATCCCCCTCCCGCGCCTCCTCCTCCTCCTCCTCCTTCTTCTCCCCCCCCCTTGTCCCTCCCCTTTCTTTCCCCCCCACCTCATCCCGTTCCTCTTTCTCCACGTCGTTCTGTGTTTTTTTTTGTGTGTCTTCTTTCTCGCCTTCGCGCTCGCGATGCTCTTCCTCTTGGTTTTTCTCGCCCCTCCTCTCCTGGTTCTCTTCCTCGCTCTTGAATTCTCCTTTCAGTGGAAATTTCAAAATTTCGAAATGCACTAAGGTATGGCGCTCTCCCCGCCTAAGACTTCACACGGCGCAGAAATAATACCTTCGCCGTGGCGCCGGCAAACTGCCCCCTCTGGGCAGGGGCGCCTGGTTCCATTTTTGGTCGCAATTCGATATCGGAAATGGAATGTGACAGGTCGGGTTGGTTCGGCCCTGTCTTACTCCTCTCTCCTACCTCTCGGAGCCCGTTTGTGGGAATGTCTCAGGCAAAACTGTCCAGAATACCTCGCGCGCGGCATTTCGGAACCCAGAGTTGCGAGGAGGTTTCAGGCGAAATTGGCCCGACCATCTCACGCGCGGCGTCTTGGAGCCCAGAGTTGCGACGATGTCTCAGGCAAATTTGGCCAGAGTGCCTCAAGCGCATCATCTCTGAGCCTGGATTTGCGGGGGTGCGTCAGGCGAAATTGGCCAAACGAGCTCTGGCGCGGCATGTCTTAGCCCAGAGGTGCGAAGATGTTTCAGGCGAAACTTGCCAGACCACCTCAAGGCAGGAACATTTCGGAACCCGGAGTTGCGAGTATGTTTCAGGCGAGCCAGAGCGGACAACCTCGCGCGTCGCAATTTCGAACCCAGAGTTGCGAGGATGTCTCGCGCGATTTGGGCCAGACCACCTCAGGCCACAACAATTCTTAAACGAAAATTGGGAGGATGTCTCAGGCGAGTTTGGCTGGACTACCTCGCGCTTGGCATCTCGGATCTCAGAGTTGCGACAATGCCCCGGGCGAGCTGGGCTGGACCACTTCAGGTCAGGACCACGAGGATGTCCCTTGCGAATCGGGCTGGACCAACTCAGGTCGTAGCATCTCCGATCCCAGGGTTGCGACGATACTTTTGGCGACTCGCGAAGGGTATCTCTTAGCCTAGAGTTGCAAGGATGCCTCAGGCGAATTGGGCTGGACCAAATCAAGCCAGGACACATCTGAGCCCGGAGTTGCAAGGATCCTCAGGCGAGCCCGGCCACACCTCTTCGCGCGCGGCATTTAGGAGCCCAGAGTTTCGAGGATGTCTCAGGCGAAGTTGGCCAGACCACATCGCGCGCGGCATCTAGCAGAGTTGGGAGGATATTTCAGGCGAGACTGTCTGAGGCAAAATTGGCCAGATCACCTCGCGCGCGGCATGTTTTAGCCCAGAGTTGCGAGGATGCCTAAGGCGAAACGGGTTTTACCTCCTCAGGTTATGGGGCATCTCTGACCCCAGATTTGCGAGGATGTCTCAGGTGAAACGGACCAGACCACTTCGCGCGTTGCATATTGGATCCCAGAGTTGCGAAGAGATCCCAATCTAAATGGGCCAGGCCACCTCGCCCCTGTCAACTCGGAGCCCAAAGTTGACAGAATCTTTCAACGCAAGGTGAGGCAGCGCAATGGGAAGTGATGCAGCAGAAATGCAATCCCATGCGTCGCAATGCAAAGCCGCGCACTGAATGCAATGGCACTCCATGCAAGTGCAATGCGTATGCCACCTGCACGTGCAGATGGGCATGCACCAAATGCTTCCTCTGTGGGGGATGCGAGATAACGAGAGGGAGAGAAGGAGCACGAGGAGGAGGAGGAGGAGGAGGAGGATGAGGAGGAGGAGGAGGAGTTGTTTTCCAGAGCTCCCCGTGCAACTTGACATGAGCTATTGTGCAACACCAGTAGCAGGAGGCGGGGCTGGCAACAGGATCAAGCGCATCGGGAGCGCACTTAGCAGAACAGAAGCTCACTGAATAGGAGCACAACTTCTCTCTGTTGCCTGCTAGGGGTGGCCAGCGCGACCAAAAATACCACCCGCTGAGAATAGGCGGGCGTCGGCGTCTGGCCGCCCCGTGGTGTCGGCTGCGGCCGCTAGGTCCCAGCTCCTGGCTCCGGCTCGGGCTGGACGCTGAACTATACCACCCCACCTGCGGCCCTCCAGGTTGTGCTACGGCCCATGGGGGGCCGTAGCGCATACCACGCAAAACCCAACGCCAGATTTGTTGGTATACGCTAAGCCCCGTGGGGCCGTAGGTGGGGTGGTGTCGTTTCTTGTCTGGCCCACTCTCGCTCACCCCCCCTCTCGCGCCCCGCCCATGGATTCCTCATCCACGCGCTCCTTGCCCGCTGCCCCCCCCCCCCCCCCCGCAGAGCACGCCCAGGTCCGGGCTCTGGGCTCCCGCTCGGGCTGAGAGCTCTCATGTCGAGAGATCCCGGCGTTCCTCCTCGCTTCCCCCCCCCCCGGGGGTGCGCCGCGCCAGGGAGGGAAACAAACGATAACAGAACCAATCGGTCGTTGAAATAGGTTTTTTGGATGCCCAAGACGCAATCTGCTCTAGGCGCCTTCCTACTTCCAGAGTCGAGCGGTTTTTCCTCTGCCCTCCTTTTTCCTTCCGCTTCAGGGGGCGGGCGGAAGCCCAATCTACTTCAACGTCTTCCTGCTTCATGCTTCTACCCACGTCTTCCGACCGACGAGCGCGACGGGCCCCAGTTGGGGAACAAACAATGACACAAGCCTAACAACTCGGAGGTCCGGGTCCGCGGTGCTGAATTCTTGGGTCGGCGTTGGACCCCCCTCCCTGGCGCGTGGAGCGCGCCAGGGGCGGCGCCGGAGGCGCCATTAGGGAGCTCCGGCGCCGATCCAAGAAATCCGCGCAGACCTCCGAGTTTTTTATGCTTCTGTCATTGTCATTGCTTGTTCCCCTGAAGAAGTCTGCTCGGATCTCTGAAAGTGTATGATCATGCATGTGTTTTGTTCGAGGCAAGTTCTCGACCATCGTGGAGCTGGCCTGGCTCTACGGCTGCAGCGGCTACGGCGGGCGGTCGAACTGGTGCGAGGACGGGGCCCAGAAGTTTTTGGGTCCCAGGGCAGAAATTAGACTCGGCCTGGCTGATCTCGGCCAGCTGAAATCGGCCAGGCTGAAATCGTCCGGCTGACCTCGGCCAGGCTGAACTTGAACGTCGCGTGTTGCGGGGGCGATACATGGGGGGGGGGGCAGCGAGGGCTGCAGAAGAGGCGCCCCTACAGGAGCCCTTTAGAGCCCAGAAGGAGGCCTTCAGGGCCCGAGAAGTACACATTTCCCCCCCCCCCCCCCCCATCGATCGCCTCCCCATTCCCTAAGATCCGACGTAGCGACAAATCACAAAATCGTAAAAAATTACTCCCAGGGCCATGGACACCATCTTTCTGCATCATTATTCGACACGGATCGATCCATGAGGGTCCTGGGGCCCGAAAGAGGGCGAAAACGCCCGACTCGAACAAATAGGGACGCCAGGATCTCAATGAATTCGGAGGCCGAAGTCCACTTGTGCGAGTTTCGGACAAAGTGGACTTCGGCCCGGCCCGAGCCCCGCCTGGGCTGGGTCCCGCCTCTGGCCGAGCGTCTCCCTATTCGGGGGATCCCGCAAAGGGGTGTGTGTGTGTGTGTGCGTGTGTGTGTGTGTATGTGTGTGTGCGTGTAAGTGTAAGTGTAAGTGTAAGTGTAAGTGTAAGTGTAAGTGTAAGTGTAAGTGTAAGTGTAAGTGTAAGTGTAAGTGTAAGTGTAAGTGTAAGTGTGAGTGTGAGTGTGAGTGTGAGTGTGAGTGTGAGTGTGAGTGTAAGTGTGAGTGTGAGTGTGAGTGTCTGTGTCTGTGTCTGTGTCTGTGTCTGTGTCTGTGTCTGTGTCTGTGTCTGTGTCTGTGTCTGTGTCTGTGTCTGTGTCTGTGTCTGTGTGCGTGTGGGGGGTTGAGCTCGATCGGTTTTTGCACCGAACCGCCCAAAATACAGTCAAAAACCCTAATAAGGACGCGCGACTTTGCTCAGGGTATCCTTGCGTCCTTGCCCTTCCTTGCCCTTGCGTCCTTGAGGTTTTCGTCGTCCGCCGCCCCAAAAATCCCAACGTCGGCTTTCAAGGATCTTGTGTCCTTACTGCGCGTCCTTATTAGGGTTTTTGACTGTAGATGCCCCCCAGCCGGCCGGCAGCTCCCGATATCGGAGGTTGATAGACCTCCTACCCTGACACGTCGATTAAGGAATTGGCCGTTTTCGGTTCGCGAGAGGGCGTCGAGGCCGTCACTTTCGCGGGTCCAGGCCCGTCGGTTTCGGTCCCAGGCCGTTTTCACTAATGGGAGGTTTACTAAAGGGAGGTTTGTCCACCGCCGACGATAGCTGCCGATAGGTGGTGCATCTCTTGCGGCAGTTCGATGCACCACCGGATCGAACTCATGCCCCCCCTCAGGGTCACCCCCCCTTTGGTGGATCCCGACTGTCTCCCTCTATGCTTGGATCGGCGCTGGTCTCCCCGGCGGCGCCCCGGGCGCCAGAGCCCGGCGCGCTGAGGGGCGGCATCCAGCGCCGACCCATGATGTCCGCGCGGGCCCCCGAAAGCTTCTGCTCACGGCGTGTGTTTTTCTTTCAGGCCCTCGCCAAGACGACGGCGCGAAGTGGCTGTTGGCCTCCTAGATGGGGTCCGAGTAGATGGGGTCGGAGGATCGCGTCGCATCGCCGATGATCGACGATGCGGCTCGATGTGGAGCCCAATTTTCTCCACGCCGAGGTCGCCGTCGCATCGCCGACGTCGCCAGTGAATGGCCGATGCATGGCCGATGCATCGGCGATGCGGCGCGATCCTCCGACCCCACCTACTCGGACCTCACCCGGGATGCCCCTCAGGGCGGCGGCGCGAAGTGCGAAGTTGGGCGGCCCTCGGGTGGACCCCCCCTGCGGCCTGCAGCTAAGACGCGCCCGAGGGCCACTCCCGGCTCGAGGAGGAGGAGGAGGAGAAGGAGGAGGAGGAGGACGAGGAGGGGGAGTAGGAGGGGGAGGAGTAGGAGGGGTAGGAGGAGGAGGGGTAGGAGGAGGAGGAGGAGGAGGAGGAGGAGGAGGAGGAGGAGGAGGAGGCGGAGGAGGAGGAGGAGGAGGAGGAGGGGAGGAGGGGAGGAGGAGGAGGGGAGGCGGAGGCGGAGGCGGAGGCGGAGAGGCGGAGGAGGAGGAGGAGGAGGAGGAGGAGGAGGAGGAGGAGGAGGAGGAGGAGGAGGAGGAGGAGGAGGAGGAGGAGTGAGGGGGGGGGAGGGGGCGGGGGGAGGGGGAGGGGGAGGGGGAGGGGGAGGGGGAGGGGAGGGGGGGGAGGAGGAGGAGGAGGAGGAGGAGGAGGAGGAGGAGGAGGACTGTGGCTTCGGGCCGCTCCTCGGAGCCATCGGTCGGGGGAGGGGTGCCTGTCCGTGGCCGAGGCGCGCCGCGGCCAGGCAAGGCCACTCCGTGGCTGACTCGGCGGCCGTTCTGGGGAGCACGGCGGCCGAGGCGAGGGAGGAGCGCTTCGGCGGGGAGGAGCGCTTCGGCGAGGAGGAGGAGGAGGAGGAGGAGGAGGAGGATGAGGAGGAGGAGGAGGCAGGTCCGTAGCCATTTTGGCTCAAGCCATTTTGGCTCAAGGCCATTTCGGACAACCTCCGTCTCGAGTGGCCTGCGCCCGCCGCGCGCGAGTGAGACCCTGGAGAGGCCCCAGGACAAGGGTCTCCGCATCTCCTTTTCCTCTTTACGATTCCCTCTTTACCGCACAGCCTGGTTCTGCTCAGTGAACCACCGCTCGTCTGTTTGCGTCGATGGCCAGCAATGCTATCCCTGCTTCTCTCGCTTCTCAGCTGCTCGCCGCCCCGACCTTCCCAGAGTCCCAGGAGGAGCTCCGCAAGGACGCTGAACGCAAACGCGCTCGGCTTGCTGGCTCTGCTGATGACGACGGGTACGCTTCCGCTGATGACGGAGAACCGGCCAACATCAAGGCCTATATCGACAGCACAAAGGATGAGCTCATAGCATCAATTGCAGCTATTGAGTCCGAGGTCAAGACTAGTATCGCTAGCTCTGTGGGAACGCTGGCCAGTACTGTCCAAAGATCTTGCTCAGGGCTCGCAGTTCAGGTGGAACGACGCATGGCATCAGTGGAGCTCAACCTCAATAACTATAAAAATACCACCGACAAGCGGTTGGACGATATGGGCGACCAGATCAAGGAGCTGCAGCGGCTCGTTGGCGTGCTTCGCTCTGAAGAACCCGCACCTCCTCCGATTGTGGACCGCACCGTCTTCGACAGGAAGCCCGACGGAGCGATCTTGGTGGCCAGGACCCGCAATGCTGTACCGAAGGAGAACTTCCGCACCGCCCTTCGTCCGCTCCTCGAGCGCAACAATATAAGTATGGACGAGTGCACATTCGAAGGTGCGGAGATGGCATCTCGACAACACGTTCGGCTTCGTGGCCATGTTAATTATACCTCTCGGAAGATCCACCAGTTACTGGGATCATTGCGGGACTCTCAGACTGGACAATGGGAACGACTCTCTATTGATGATGCGCAAGGTGCGCGCCAGGACATGTACATCGATTCAGACAAGAGCGCATGCCAGATTAAGCGTGAGCAGTTGGTCAAGCAGATTCGCAAGACGTGCCAGACGATATACCCCGCCAAGAGGTTCCACGCTGATCGGACAAAAGGAATTGTGTCTGTGGGTTGGAAGCCGATTATCAAGGTGGAACCCAACCCGAACGAGCTTCCCCCGACGGTCGAGTGGTCGGCCGAGAACATCATCGCCGAGGGCATCGACAAGACGAAAGTCACTGATGCCATCGCTGAGTTCGTGTCAGGACCGCCTCCAGTGCAGTGGTCCTAACATTTTGTTTGCGGCCTGGTGCCGCGCGCATCCGTCTCATGCCCCTCTCTCCTGTGGTTCCTGGAATGCTCGTTCTCTCTTCTACTTCAAACCTCACCGCAGAGACAGGAAGCTCAAATACCTGAAGAAGATGGTAGGCCAGGGTACTCTTCTGGGGATTCAAGAGTCTCACGGCACTCCCGCCCAGATTGACAACATGATATATCGTCTTCGTCTCCCTGTTCGTGCTTTTCACCCGCTTCTCCCTCTTGATCCTCACCCCGCTGGAGGCGTCATCACTCTCGTTCCTGACTTCAAGTCGGCTGGAGCTGAGCACCCGCCGCCGGTTAGGGACACCCCTCTCGTCCGTGGTCGGGCTTTGAATGTTCGGTTGGAATTTAGCAATGGGGCTAGGATCTACCACTATAACATTCACAATTTTGGGCTATCTAGGGCACAACGGGACATGATCATTGAGGCTATCTCCAGGGACCTCGAGGCGGCTTTTGAGGACCCAGAGAGGATCTTGGTCATCGTAGGTGGCGACTTCAATATTTCCTCAGCGCCCCCGATCGCTGCAAACAAGGACTCACCGTTCACGATCACCCAGGGCCAAGACTGGAGGCGCTCGCAGTGCCGCTTCTGGAACCGACTCTTCGGGAAAATGACGGAAATCGAACTGAACGAACCGACTCATTTCAACGCAGCTCGGGGCACGCTGAGTAGTATTGATAGGCTATTTGTCTCTTCTCCAGGCTGGTGTCTGACCCAATCATGCACGGGAGGTAAGACACACGGGCAACCAGAGACCCTCAGCGACACCCTCATCTCTGACCACGTGGGGATCTCGTTCACCATGTCTCAGAGGTCAGAAACCAAGCCAGAGGAGCGCGCGATCCCGAATGAGATTTTCCGTCGGCCTGAGTACCAGGCCAACTTGTCCAAGATTATGGCGCAAGTGGACACATCGCAGCTCTCTCTCCCCCCCTCCTCATCGACTGCCACAAGACGATGATGCGTGCAGCCGCACGAGCGACCCGCGACGCGATCATCCGACACAAAGCTCATGACCCTCTTTCCCGTCTGATTATCCTGAGAACGATTTCGAGAGCGATATGGCAGCAAAATGTCCCTCTTGCCCGTCGCGTGATCAGCGCGCGCCCACTTGGCGCCAAGTTTATCCATATCAGTGCCGACTGTACTCGGGTGGAGCTTGTGGACCCACCGGCCTTCCAGTTGGCCACCGAGCAGGAGCATGGCCGCCTGTTCGAGTCTGCCAAAGAGTTTGCGAGCAAGCAGTTGCGGAACTGCGAGATCGGCCCGCCCAAGGCAAAGCTTCGCCAACGGATCCGAGGTCTTCAGAAAAGAGGGCGCTTATGGGCCCCATTCGACAGAAAACTTTGTCTCCGAGGGATTCGACCCACTCCTGACCCTGAAAGCAACATCAAGGCGATCACGCCCCCCTCGGACATGCTGGATCAGTCGGCTAGGCACTGGGCCCCTGTGTTCGAGGCCAAGGCTACCGATGGTGCTGCTGCTCGGCACTATTTGGACCGCTTCGGCTTCGGAGCCGACCTGAGCGACCTACCTCCACCAACAGAGTTCGATATTCAGAAATGTCTTCGGAAAATTGGTTCCAGCGCCCCAGGGCCCGATCAACTGCCGTATGATGCTTGGAGATGCCATCCTGAAGGCTCCAGAGTCCTTTGGAATGCTCTTTCCTGGGTGTTGGAGGGTAAGTCGCTGCTTCACGGTTTCAACGAGCTTCGCGGAGCATTTCTTGCCATAGGAGAAGAGGATGGAGATGAGGTCCAGGTCCTCCGTCACGCTAGCCAGACTCTCCCCCTTGGGCTGAAAAACGCCGATATCAAAATTCTTACCAATGTTTGTTGTCGAGCTCTCACCCGCCGTCTTCCTCGCCTGGTACATCACACACAGAGGGGATTCATACCGTCTCGGAACTTTGGCGAGAATGTGCTAGAGTTAGATACAATGAGCCGCATCACGTCCATGGAGGAGGAGGTGGGCACACGGTTACCAGTGCTAGTTGCTTTCGATGTTGGTCAAGCTTTCCCATCAATAAGTCATGACTGGATATTTAGGATATTAAAATCACTCTCTCTTCCTGGTCCCCTCTTTGGGTTCTTGAGTATGATATACATGGACGTCTGGTGCATGGGAGGGATTGATGGCGGGCTCCGTGTTCTATTTCCTATCGGCTCTGGGATTATCCAAGGGTGCCCTGCATCGGGGATGCTCTACGCGTTATCGTCGCACCCGTTCATGCTCCACTTCGAGGCGCTTGTAGAAACACCTAAACTTGGACTCGTGAGGGCCTGTGCTGATGACGAGGGTAGCGTGCTTTTTAGAAACACAGCCTTGCGAAAACTGTTCACGGTTTTCAAGGCTTGCAAGCGAGTCGCGAACTTAGAACTCAAAGTCAACAAGTGCGTGCTGGTCCCGCTGGTTGGGATTTCTCCCCCAGGGTCGCGAGGCTGTATTCGTCTTGGCTCCAGGCCAATATCCCCGAATGGGCCGAGTTTAAAATCGCCAGTTTCCTGAAATACCTTGGGCTTCAGATCGGACCAGGTGCTGGCCAGGCCTCATGGACAGGACCTGTAGGCAAGTGGACTAGTCGTGCCACTGCCATCGCCGCCGCTGGTGCGCCGCCACCGATCACTGCGATGTTATATGACAGTCGGGCGCTCTCTACTTTGTCGTATGTCAGTCAATTCCAGCGGTTACCATATAACGATATCGCTCGTCAGGAGCACCGATTATTCGAGATGATGTTTAAGATGCCACACTGTTGCCTCTCGCGTGCTGACTGGCTTCACCTCCACGAGTGGGGAGGCCCGAAGGTGAGAAGCGCTGTCCTTATGAATATGGCCACGCTAATTCGTTCTGCTATCAAGACCCTTTCGATTTGGGCCGAACTTTCGACAACGCTCGAAGAGAGAGCGCGTGAGTGCTTGCCCATTGCTGCTTTCATCAGAGGCCAAAGGTACCCACCCTTCCGGTCAAGTCCCTGTCTTGTGCATGAGCTGCAAGAAGCAGCAAATGGCTTCCCATCATATCCCAAGTGGCAGCACGCAGGTCAGCTTGCTATCAGTGCCGCGGCTGATGCTCCATGTAATAGCGACAAAGTCCAGGGGGCGGCCCTAGCCCAGCTGTCCACCCATCTCTTTCCCTCGACTCTTGTCCGTGATTTCTCCGCTCGTCTCCTCCATCTCTTCCCAGGCAGTGCCCGTGCGATTGGCAAAATTCCCTGGACTGACGTCCAACGCTGCATCAAGATGTGCCCACAATCGTGGGGCAACAGCTTTGTGAAGACCCTCGCTGGAGGGTGGACCACAGACAGCAGATTTCAGGGCACTGGCCATGCCTGTGCATTCGGGTGCGGGTGCGGTGACTCACAGGCTCACTATTTTCAGTGCCCCCGCATGAGAGCTCTTTTGAGACGTGTACTCCACATTTCTTTTTTCTCTCCTTGCCCTATCCTCCGTCTCGGTCTCTGCCATCCCACTCCCATCGGATTCTCATACTTGGTGGCCGCGCACCAGCTCTACTGTATCGCCTCCTCCCGTCCTTCCCTCCCGTTGAGTCCTGCCGATGCGGTTGCTTTGCTCCCGACCCTCTCCTCCTCCATCGCACCCCTGTCCCGATCTGCTCTTCAAGAGAGCAGCGCAACGGGAATTAGCAGTATCACAGAATCTTCTCCGCAGGCGCCGGCGGGCGGCGCGGGCGCCGAGCCTGCCGCCGCCGCTGCTGCCGCCGCCTCTAGTCGTTGTAGTCAGTCAGGATGATGAACTCAGACTCATCGGTACGAGCGCAGGAGGAGGAGGAGGAGGAGGAGGAAAGGAGGAGGAAAGGAGGAGGAGGAGGAGGAG
>CAUYUJ010019503.1:111347-141347 GCA_963575745.1 Prorocentrum cordatum
TGAGAGCACGGAATAAGGGGAGGGGGGGCGGAGGGTGAAGCGGGGGCCACGGTGGGGGGAAACAGGGGGGGCACGGTCGGTCGGAATTAGGGGAGGGGGCCATGGGGGGAGAAAGGGGAGAGCACGGTCGGTCGGAATAAAGGGAAGGGGGGCGGGGGGGAGGCAGGGGTCACGGTCGGGAGTGCGTCCTCACATCCCAGCACACCCAGCGTACAGCACAGCACAGCACACCCATCATACATCCCAGTACACCCACACATCCCAGCACACCACACCCAACACACATCCCAGTACACCCACACATCCCGTCACCCCACAGGTCCCAGCACACCCAGGGGGGCCACAGTATACCCTAAAATCCAAGCACATCCCAGCATGCATCCCAGGTCAACACAGCACAGCCACACATCCCAGCGCCTCCAGCGCCCAGCCGAGTGCGCCCGCACATCTCAGCACACCGAGCACACACCCCAGCACTCCCAGGGGGGCCACGGTCAGCACACATCCCAGCACACCCAGGGAGGCCACAGCACACCCACACATCCCAGCACACTCAACACTCATCCCAGCACATGTCCCAGCACCTCTCAGAACAGCCACACACCCCAGCACCCCCAGCGCACGACCGAGTACGTCCGCACATCTTAGCACACCGAGCACGCACCCCAGCATTCCCAGGGGGGCCACGGCCAGCACACACCCCAGCACACAAAGGCAATACACCGACTTATCCCGGCACACATCCCAGCATACCCAGGGGGCCATGGCCCAGCACACCACACCCAGCACACATACTGGGAACATCCACACAACTCAGCACACCGAGCCCAGCACACTGAGTCAGTACACCGACACATCTCCACACCGAGCACACCGAGGCAGTACACCGACACATCGCAGCACTTCACAGCACACCCATACATCACAGCACACACCCCATCACGTATCCCAGCACACCCACACATCCCAGCACCCCCAGCGCACACCGACGCATGTCAGCACAGATCCCAGCACACCCAGGGGGCCACGGCCAGCACGTATCCCAGCACATCCCAGCACGCATCCCAGCCCCCAGCGCACATCCTAGCACGTCCGACACATCTCAGCACACCGATCCCAGCAAGCTCATCCCAGCACACCGAGGCAGTGCACCGACATATCCCAGCACACCCAGGCACGGTCGGTCGGTCGAAATAGTGCAGTGCGAGATCACGCCGGTTGGTCTGACAATAGTATTGTTGCCCGCTGCGGCACCGTCAACTGGGGGGGGGCGCTCGCCCCCATCATTGCCGTTGCGCGGCGAATAACAGTACACGCACACACACACACACACACACTTACGCACACACACACACACACTCACGCACACACACACACACACACACACACACACACACACACACACACACACACACGCACACACACGCACACACACACACTCACACATTCACACATTCACACACACACACGACCGCACGCACGCACGCACACTCACAAGCAGAGCTCATGTTCAGGAGCGCGGCGCGGCAACGACGCACGCGCAGATGACCCCACGCGGGCGTCGAGAGAGCACACTACGGGGGTGTTCGTTGCATAAGGAAGGCGTTGCGACCTGGAGAGGGGGGGGGCGGGCGTACGTACCCGTGTACGCGTCTCGCATCGCACGTCCCGTGAAGGCTTACGACACGTGGAGAGCGCCGCGGTGGGCACGAGTCGAAAGTCCGAAGCAGAGGAGGGGGAGAGGAGGCCCAGCGCGGGTTCCGCCGCCAGGGGCTCCGACGGCACCTCCGCCTCGGTCTTCGAGAGCCGCCCCCGCCCGAGCGCGGCCAGCTACGCGGCCGGCAGGTCCAGCCAGGCGCGCCTGGGCACAGCCTGCAAGCAGAGGGCGTCGAGCGCGTGCCACTACTCGCAGAGCGCCCACTCGCAAACGCCCGAGACAGAAAAAACACGTCTGCCTCAACGTGATGGATCACCAATCCTCCGCTGCCGGATCCAGGCCATTTGGCGAGTAGTTCCCTTGCGAGTCGTGGAGCGCGCTTGTCTCGAGCAGACTCGTCACGTCCGTGCCTCCGCCGTCTCGGCACGAGGGGGGGGGCGGGTCCCGGGGGGGGGGGGGGGGGGGGAGGACGGGCCCTGGGCCCCAGAGCTTGCCCCGGGGACGAATTGTTCCTCCCGAGTCGTGCTTGTGGCAGTCTCGGGGCCCAGGGAAGG
The DNA here is from genome assembly GCA_963575745.1 of Prorocentrum cordatum. Taxonomy (NCBI): domain Eukaryota; class Dinophyceae; order Prorocentrales; family Prorocentraceae; genus Prorocentrum; species Prorocentrum cordatum. The sequence goes on from CAUYUJ010019503.1 coordinate 113,559, forward strand.
GCCCCGAGAGTCTGAGAGCTGCGAGAGATCTGTGGCGGAGGCGGAGGAGGAGGAGGAGGAGGAGGAGGAGGAGGAGGAGGAGGAGGAGGAACAGGAGGAGAGGAGGAGGAACAGGAGGAGGAGGAGGAGGAGGAGGAGGAAACAGGAGGAGGAGGAGGAGGAGGAGGAGGAGGAGGAGGAGGAGGGAGGAGGAGGGGAGGAGGAGGAGGAGGAACAGGAACAGGAGGAGGAGGAGGAGGAGGAGGAGAAGGAGGAACAGGAGGAGGAGGAACAGGAGGAGGAGGAGGAGGAACAGGAGGAGGACTCTTGGGCGCCTCTTCGACAGGAGGCCTCCTGGGAGCCTCAGGGCCCGTTCACGTGGCGATCCCGCCTCCTCCTCCCCCCCTCCCGCCTCTCTCCTGCCTCGTGCCCCACGCTCGGCCGGGCGCCGGGGGGCGCTCAGCCCCGGCCGCGGCCCCCTCCTCCCCCCCCCCCCCGACGTCGGCGGCGGGACCGGGATCGTCGCAGGCCTCGCGGGCGGGAGGCGCAGCCGTGCCCACGGCCTGGCGGTCCCCGTCCGCGGTTATGATGTTCCAGCCAGCTTTAGCCTGGACCACCAGAGAGAATTTCGAGCACCAAGGAAGCACCCAAACTGGAGGCTCTTCACGTGTCGGGCCCCGGGAGGCGATACTCGTTCGACATTGTTTCGATACTTTTCGAGGTGCTCGAAATGATTTCTGGGATGTGGCCCTTAAGTGCGATGGGAACAGCATAAGCTCGGGGCTCAAGAGACAGGGGTCAGTACAAACGGGGGTGCGTCAGAGCGCCGCGTCTTGCGGGATCCTGCAGAGCCAGGGCTGCACTGACCCGGGCTTGGGTGCAGGATCCTGCGGGGATCCTGCAGGATCTTGCGAGGCCTGACTGACCTGGGTCTGGATTGACCGGGGCCATTGGATCCCCGACCCGTTTGGACTCCTGGAGAGGTCGTCGGGGAGTTTGGCGGGTTCCCCGCTCTGGATGGGCCACCGTGTGTCTGTGCGGGGGTGCGCTCCGTGTGGGCCACGCGCAGAGGCGGGCAGGGGGGGAGAGGGAAGGCTTCTTAGAAGCACCCCTGCTTCTAAGGAGCCGGCCCCCTTCCTCCTGATTACCCCCCTGTGCGCGCCAGAGCGGACGCCATGGCCGTCGTGGCCCATGTGCCACCTGCTCGCCTTTGGAGACTGGTCCACGGTGGCGACAGGACCAGAAGGGGCAGGAAGGATGCAGGATTGTGTTGCGTGGATGCCTCGCGCGAAGCGCATCCATGGGATCGCGCTTCGGTATCCAGACCGCAAAAACGTGGATACATATGGGTAGGTTCGTCGGTCGTGGTTCCCCACCCTCCCACACTTCTCGCAGACTACATAAGCATAAACTGTCGGAGATCCGTGCGGCTCCTGGGAGTGCTTGTGTGTATGATGCTCTCTCTTCCATAGACTTCCCCCCTCTCTCCCGTCAGTGCGCATCGGCCCCCGTCGTAATTCTTGTCGTCGTGCCGCTGTGCGTAAATGGCGCCACCGCCGCCGCTGGGGGCCCGGCCCGTGATCAGACGCGTGTGTTGCGCTCGCGGCACCTCGCGGGCAGCCCGAGGGAGGGGCCCGATGCCCGCACGGAAGTGTCTGCGGCACGTCGTGCACAGCACGTGGTCGGGGTCGTCCTGTGGCCGCACGGGAGGGACAGCGTCATTGTGTAGGCAATGTGCGGGCGAGAACACCATGGCCGCACCGAGGAGCCCACGGCATCTCGTGGGCAAGGCATGGGCGGCAGCACTGCGGCCGCACCGAGGCACCCATGGCATCTCGTGGGCAGCGTGGGCGGGACCCTGTGGCCGCACAGGAGAGACTGCGGCACCTCGTGCGCGAGGCATGGTGGGGACCCTATGTGTCCAATCAAGGAAGGAATCTCCATCACGTTGTACGCAGCACATGGATGGGACCTTATGGTCGCACCTGAGAATATGTAGATCCTCATTCTTACTTCTTTAGGCACCGAGCAATGAAGAACCCCCAGGTGCAAGCATTGCTCGAGGGAGAAGGTGTGCTTCGGACAGCCGCTCCTTTGATCCAGCGGCTACCAGAAGCACAATTGTTTATTGACTCTTGATCGCCGCTCAGTTGATCCAGCGTCCAGTGGCTTATCGAGCACATCGCGTTTTTCTATAGTTCCTCAAACAGTGCTTGCACTCAGGGGATCCTGCATTGTTTTCTGAGGAACTGGGCCTGGCTGGCGGTCCGGCTGGCTTGTCGCCGCCCGTCGCCGCCCGTCGCTGCCACCCGCTTGCCTTGCTTCACACTGTTTGCATTGATTCGCATTGCTTTGCATTGCTTTGCATTGTTTTGCATTGCTTTGCATCCCCTTGTATTGCTTTGCCTTACTTTGCATTATGTTGCATTCCTGTGCCTTAATTTGCATTACTTTGCAGCTTTGCTCTACTTTGCTTTGCTTTGCATTCTTTACAGTCAACGCGCATAGTAAGGACAAACGACTTTTTCAAGGGTACCCTTGGGTCCTTGCCTGCCTCAGCCTCTGCGGCCCGTCCCTAGCAATTTTCGCAGGCCAGTTTCTCAGGTTCCCTGGGGGTTTGGCCGCCTGCCGCCCAGAATACTTCAACTTCGGCCTCCAAGGGTCTTGCGTCCTTACCACGCGTCCTTACTATAAGTTTTCACTGTATTCTTTTCTTGCATTCCTTTGCATTGCCTTGCAGTGCATTGCACCACAAATATTGCACCTAGTGGATTCTCTCTTCTCAAAAAGAATGAGGATCTGCCCTTCCCCCCTGGAGCTAACGGTACACCTTTTCGTACTGCAATTTACATGTGATTTTGCCTCATCGTCCATCCGATTTGTGAATTCATATCATCACAGCCATGCCTGATTTCGCCCCCCCCTCCCCCCCCTCCCCCCTCCCCCCCTCATCTTCTGAAAAAATATGCGCGCTCATTCGTTATCACAAATCACGCATTTTCAAGAATCCCCTTGGAACAAATGGGATCAAGTGGACACGCGCGCGTCGTCGCGCGCGCATGCCGAAATCTTTCAAAAGCCGTAGGTTTCGTAAGGATTTCAAAATCAATAGCCACGGATACAGAATCAAACATATGGTTTCGCAATAAGTATGTTCAAAAAGAGCTTGCGCCCGCGCTCTTGCGAGTTCTGAAGAAAGCCATACGTTTCACAACATTCCCATCAAATTCTGCCAAGCGGGCCTATCGCGGGCGCATGTCGAAAACGTTCGAACGCCCTTGCGCGCGTGTTGTCGCAAGAATCCCCGGGAGCAGATGGGACGAAGTGCACACGCGCGCGTCGCCGCGCGCGCATGCCGAAATATTTCAAAAACCTTAGATGTCGTACGGATTCCCCAAAAGAGTGTCCCGGAAACATATCACAAGACATGGTTTTGCAGCATCAGTTTTCCAGCACGTCCTGCGCTAACAGTCTTGCGGATCCTTCAGGATACCATATGTTTTGCAGCATGTTCATCAAATTCTGCCAAATGGGCATCTCGCGCCGCATGTCGAACTTATTCGAACTCCCTTGCGCGCGTCCTGGGGGTGGCGGCGGCACGATCAGTGTCAAATAATTCCACGCGGGCCACTCGCGCGCGTCGGCCGCGCGCGCATGTCGAACTCCTTCAAAAAACCTTCATCCCCGACGCGAGGACATGGTCATCATTCTCGGCGGGCGTGATCAACATCGGCGCCGTCATTGGCCTTGCCGTCGTCATCGCCACCATCGTCACCATCATCGCTACTCTCATAATCGCGTCTACCGTTGTCGGCGTCGCCATGATACCGCGCCCGCCCAAGTTACTGGCTCGCACTGAAATGCCCGCTGGGCATTGCCCAGCGGTCAGCGCCACCGCGGCCGCGTCGGTCGCGCCAGACTATCTGGCCGCTGTGCACGCGAGCATGCGCGGGCCAGCGCGGCCGCAGAGATGCACCAGCCAACGCTAAGCACTCATCGCAATCGCCGCCGCATGGATTCTGTAAACCAAGTTGCAGGTTGGTGGGTGGGATGTTTGCAGAGGCATGGAAGTTGTCAACTCATGTGTAAACATCACTTGCACTACTTATATTTCACCACACTGACTGCACAACTTCGATTGCGTCGTCTAGGTTGCAAGAAATCGCAGTTTTGGGTCCACGTTGGCAAACATGTTCATGGTAGCAACCGCTAACATGATAGCTTTTTGTGGATTTCCAGTCTTTGCTTGCGTGGGCGATGCACAAGAGGCCTTGATGGAGTCAAGACCGAATCCGTGTTATAACTTTGGTTTTGTATGGCACCAGGTATGGCGCAGGCCACCGCCATAAATGGCTTACCTGGCAGCGCCGAGTGCAGGCAGGCTTCCGGCTACTGCTAGGGATTGCTTGGTTCTCATTGACGCACAGATTCGGTCTTGCGGATCTTCCGTATTGTAGTTTCGTTCTTCGTTTCTCCCTTATTTGTTTCGTCATTGGGCGTCTAAGCGTGGCATTGTCCAGATCGGGCGGATATCGAGTCACAGCTTATTTTCTTTTGCCTGTGCTGTTTGCGAGCGTCGAGGCTGGTCGCCTGCATCGAGTAAGTCTGGTCGGAGTTGGCGGACCTAGGGGCGAGCGCATTAGCACTACACGGCGCACGACACGGCGCACGACCTAGGACCTCATCAGCCGCACGGCACGGCGCCGCACAGCACTACGACACAGCACCGCGACACTGCACGGATCGTCCCACCCGCCACCATCAGTTTCAGTGCCACCGCCATCGGCCAAACGTTTCATGGCGCCGCGACACCGCACCAATCTCCATTCGGCATCACCCTCACCACATGATCATTCGTGTTGCACCGCACCCCTCGGAACGACACTACACGGCACCGTGACATTGTATAACATAACGATGCCGCCCGACACCACAGTGATCACCATCATCGTCCTCATCACTCGAATGGCGCGGCCCCGCTGCGCACGACACCACACGGCATTACGACATCACATAACGCCAATACATTTACGCTTAGCGACATTTCACATCTAAAATGCATCATCGTTATCATCGTCAACATCATCAGCAGCATCATCATCAGCCTAGCATCATCCGCATTAATATCAGCAGCATCCTTATCGTCATCATCATCATCACCATCATTAGCATCGTCATCATCGTCATCATCATAGTCATCATCATCATCATCATCATCATCATCATCATCATCATCATCATCGTCATCGTCATCGTCATCGTCATCGTCATCATCAGCATCATCATCATCATCATCATCAGCACCATCATCATCAGCATCATCAGCATCATCCGGATGACAGTGCGTCACAACATACGGCAGTATACGACGCTACGACACTACAGACACCACGAGACCGCACGACATTGCACCCATGCTCATCAAAGTCATCCACATTATCATCAGCACATGTTCTCCCGTAGCCATTTTGGCTCAATTCAGGTGGGCTCTAGCAGGATCGGGTCGGATCAATCGCATCTTTGCCCTGGTTTCCTATTAGTGTTTCGTCTTGGCTCTCTGTTCCTGATTTGGTGCACCTCTTGATCATTGTCTGAGCGGCTTCGCCTCCAGCCGCCGCCCCCTTTTGATTGTCTGCTTGACTGGTCTGGCCTGGTTTGGTTGATCCGTCAAGTGGCTGCCAGATGTGCAACTCCGCTGGCTGGCTAGCTGTCTGTCTGACTGGGTGTGTGGCAGGTTGGCTGGCTGGTTGACTGGCAGATGGGCAGGCTGGCTGGTTGGCCGTTTGAGTGCAAGTCCACGCTTTTGTTTCTAGGAGTCATGGCCTTGGAAGCGCGATTCGATTGTCGTTTCGACGAGGGACGGTGGCTTGTGGGGGCGCATAACTTGTTCGAAGGATCGTGGCTACGGGAGCGCAGATCCGTTGTTTTTTTTAAACCAGGGGTCGTGTCCTCTTTCTTGACCGAGGAAGCCGAAGACAAACCGAGGAACAGCCGAAACCGAGGAAACACCCAGACCGAGGAAAAGCCCGAACCGAGGAAGACCCCAGACCGAGGATAGCCTAAATTGAAGAACAAGCGTAAGGAATCCCATTTGAACCCCATCGGAATCGGGTTAGAGTCCAAGTGGAGTCGTTTGGGGTCGTACGGGGGGGGATTCGAGGGAAAACGAGGCACGCCGAGGGACAACCCAAGCCGAGGAAGCATCCCAAACTGAGGAAAACAACAAACCGCTGAACAAGCCAAACCGAGGAAAGACCCAAGTCGAGGACAGCACCCAAAGGGAGGAAAACCCAAACGGAAAAACAAGCGTAAGGAATCCTATTAGAATTCGATCTAGATCCTGAAGAGTCCTAGTGGGACCGTTTGGGATTGGAAAAACCCAAACCGAAAAGACACCCAAATTGTGGAAAGCCCAGACAGACTGAAGAACAATCGTAAGGACCCCCATTGGATCTCTATTCGGACCCTATAAGAGTATTCTTGGATTTTGCTTATGGATCTTACAGCGTCTTGAGAATTCAAGGGGAACGGCAGCACGCTGACGAAAACAACAAATCGAAGAGCACATCCAAACTCAGGAAAATGACGTGGAAAACCCGGACCCCAGCTGAAGAACGAGTTCGAAGACTCCAACTGAAATCTGATTGGTACCCTGGAGGAACCCGACTGGAGTCGTTAGGGATCACATCGGTTCTAGAGGATTCTGAGGCGCGTGCTAGCTCCAGTTCGACCGTGGTCCTCCCACCCGCCTCCCTCCCCCTCTTCCCTTCATCTTCCTTTTTCCTCATCTCCCTCCTGTTCCTTTCCCTTTTTACCTCTCAGCGAAGACTGATAGGTTTCTAGTAGTGTCAAAAGACAGGATCATGACTCCCCAGGGGGTCTGGGCGGCATCCGGGCAGGGATCCGCGGAAGTCGTTTTAAGCAAACAGTTACACACTTCGTGGTCTTCGAGGTCCCAGAACTCCATTCCTGGGCCACATTCTGAATGCCCGGAGCCAACTGTAGGCCACTTCGTGGTCTTCGAGGTCCCAGAACTCCATTCCCGGGCCACATTCTGAATGCCCGGAGCCAACTGTAGGCCACTTCGTGCCCTTCGAGTTCCCAGAACTCCATTCCCGGGCCACATTCTGAATGCCCGGAGCAAACTGTACGCCTCTTCGTGCCCTTCGAGTTCCCAAAACTCCATTCCCGGGCCACATTTTGAATACCCGGAGCGAACTGTAGGCCACTTTGTGGTCTTCGAGTTTCCAGAAGTCCATTCTTGGGCATGATTTTGAATGCCCGGAGCCAACTGTAGGGCACTTCGTGGTCTTCGAGTTCCCAGAACTTTATTCCTGGGCATGATTGTGAATGCCCGGAGCCAACTGTAGGCCACTTTGTGGTCTTCGAGTTCCCAAAACTCCATTCTTGGGCATGATTTTGAATGCCCGGAGCCCAGGACACTTTGTGTTCTTCGAGTTCCCAGAACTCCATTCCCCGGCCACATTTTGAATGCTGAGGCAGGCTGAGGCTGAGGCTGAGGCAGGCTGAGGCTGAGGCAGGCTGAGGCTGAGGCCGAGGCTGAGGCCGAGGCTGAAGGCTGACTGAGGCTGAGGCTGAAGCAGGCTGAGGCTGAGGCTGAGGTTGAGGCTGAAGCAGGCTGATGCTGAGGCAGACTGAGGCTGAGGCTCAGGCTGATGCAGGCTGAGGCCGAGGCTGAAGGCAGACTGAGGCTGAGCTGAAGCAGGCTGAGGCTGAGGCTGAGGCAGGCTGAGGCCGAGGCTGAGGCAGGCTGAGGCTGAGGCTGAGGCTGATGCAGGCTGAGGCTGAGGCAGGCTGAGGCTGAGGCCGAGGCTGAAGGCAGACTAAGGCTGAGGCTGAAGCAGGCTGAGGCTGAGGCAGCTGAGGCTGAGGCTGAGGCAGGCTGAGGCTGAGGCAGGCTGAGGCTGAGGCTGAGGCTGTGCAGGCTGAGGCTGAGGCAGGCTGAGGCTGAGGCCGAGGCTGAAGGCAGACTGAGGCTGAGGCTGAAGCAGGCTGAGGCTGAGGCTGAGGCAGGCTGAGGCTGAGGCTGAGGCAGGCTGATGCTGAGGCAGGCTGAGGCTGAGGCTGAGGCTGATGCAGGCTGAGGCTGAGGCAGGCTGAGGCTGAGGCCGAGGCTGAAGGCAGACTGAGGCTGAGGCTGAAGCAGGCTGAGGCTGAGGCTGAGGCAGGCTGAGGCAGGCTGAGGCTGAGGCAGGCTGAGGCTGAGGCAGGCTGAGGCTGAGGCTGAGGCTGATGCAGGCTGAGGCTGAGGCAGGCTGAGGCTGAGGCCGAGGCTGATGCAGGCTGAGGCTGAGGCTGAAGCAGGCTGAGGCTGAGGCTGAGGCAGGCTGAGGCTGAGGCTGTGGCAGGCTGAGGCTGAGGCAGGCTGAGGCTGAGGCTGTGACTGCGACTGCCGTTGCCACTGCGACTGTCATCGCGAATGCGAATGCGACTGCGAGAAAAGCAGAATTCTACAACTGGATTCTCATCTGAATCTTAAGGGGAATGCTTCCAGATATGCTCCTACACATCGCTGTTAGGTTGCTTTGCCGGGATAATTCTTGCTGACAGAGGGGGCTGTGCAGGAAGAGACGGATGAGCAGCACGTCCAGCACCAAGGAATTGGTGTAAACCGGCGTGGGGAAGGAGCCTTGTCTTATGGAGGGTGCTGTGCAGCAGCGGTGGCCTGCGCAGGAGGAGTGGCACGCCCAGCACCAATACTGCGTTTTGTTCGTCAGATTGGAGAGGGGCTTTGTCTGACAGAGGGCGCCCCTGGGCACGCCTAGCACCAGGGGGGACCATGTCTTTCTGGGTCCGAATGGTTACACTAGGATCCACAGCTGCTCAGTGCCTATGGGGTATTTCTCCTCTCCATGGAAGCCACGCTGCGTGTTTTCTTCGTTTCTGATTTCTATCATCGGGCTGTTCTTTCTTTCTCGTGTTATTGCTGTGTCTCGGTTTGTTTTTCCCCAACCATCCTGTGGTGTTGGGTCCTCGTTTTGGAGAGACGGTGCCCCGCGTTCATCTCCTCTCCTCTCCTCTCCTGGCCTCCTCCTCTCCTCTCCTCTCCTGGCCTCCTCCTCTCCTCGCCTCCTCCCCTCCTCCTTCGTCTCGTCACTATCATCATCATCATCATCATCATCATCATCATCATCATCATCATCATCATCATCATCATCATCATCATCATCATCATCATCACTCGTTTTAGCACACCCCTCACACGCATCGTGGCCTCACAGGGAGCCTCGCCGCAGGTCCCAGTGCTACCGTCCGCATGCGTCCCGCACACCCAGCACAGCGTTTCGTGGCCCCATAGGGAACCCCACCGAAGGTCCCAGTGGGACCGCTCTCATGCGTCCCTCACACCCAGTACAGCGCTTCGTGGTCCCGTAGGGAGCCTCGCCTAAGGTCCCAGTGCTACCGTCCGCGTGCGTCCCGCACACCAAGTACAGCGTTTTGTGGCCCCACAGGGAGCCCCACTGAAGGTCCCAGTGCTCCGCATGCGTCCCGCACACCCAGTACAGCGTCTCGTGGCCCCATAGGGAGCCCCACCGAAGGTCCCAGTGCTACCGTCCGCATGCGTCCCGCACACCGAGTACAGTGCGTCGTGGCCCCAAAGGGCGCCACACCGAAGGTTCCAGTGCTTCCGTCCGCATGCGTCCCGCACACCCAGTACAGCGTTTCGTGGCCCCATAGGGAGCCCCACCGACGGTCCCAGTGCTACCGTCCGCATTCTTCCCGCACACCCAGTACAGCGTTTCGTGGCCCCATAGAGAAATCCACCGAAGCCCCCAGTGGGACCGCCCGCATGCGTCCCGGAAACCCAATCCGGAGTTTTAACCCACCCAGTACAGCGTCTCGTGGCCCCATAGGAGCTCCACCGAAGCCCCCAGTGGGGCAGCCCACATGCGTCCCGGAAACCCAATTTGGCATTTTCACCAACCCAGTACAGCGTTTCGTGACTCCATAGGGAGCTCCACCGAAGCCCCCAGTGGGACCGTCCGCATGCGTCCTGGAGATTCAATTGGGCATTTTCACCCACTCAGTACAGCGCTTCGTGGCCCCATAGGGAGTTCCACCGAAGCCCCCAGTGGGACCGTCCGCATGCCTCCTGGAAACCGAATTTGACACACCCTCATACGTTTCGTGGCCCCATAGGGAAATCCACCGAAGACACCAGTGGGACCGCCCGCATGCGTCCCACACACCAAAGTTGGCTTGGCATTTTCACCCACCCAGTACAGCGCTTCGTGGCCCCATAGGGAGCTCCACCGACGGCCCCAGTGCTACCGCCCGCATGCGTTCCCCCCCACCCAGTGCAGCGCTTCGTGGCCCCATAGGGAGCTTCACCGACGGCCCCAGTGCTACCGCCCGCATGCGTTCCCCCCCCACCCAGTGCAGCGCTTCGTGGCCTCATAGGGAGCTTCACCGAAGAAGATATTCACAATTGCGGCACCCACAACTGCACATATGGTTCGGTCCTTCGCCAGGATAATTCTCGAATTGTTTGTTCCTCAGTTAGAAGAGGTCTCGTCTCGCGGGGTTCGTTGCGGCCAGGGACCCCAATGGGCTGCCCCACGCGCGCGAATTAGATACGTTGTGAGCTTCTTACCGAGGAGAAGAGCACGCCTTCGGCCCGCTGGGCTGGCGAAATATTTGATTGCATAGGGAAGAAATACGTTGATCAGGCGCTGGGGCTTCATCCGCGCAGCCTTACGGACCCTTGAGGGGGGCCAGCGGATCACAGTCAACGCCGCAACACGATGCCAGCCTATGTGTCTCCTACAGCAACAGCTGGCAGTTTGGCCATGCGCTCTGCACGAGGCGCCCATCCGACCTTGCGGATGGACGCCTTTCTCCACAGCACGGACGCGACTTATCAGCATGCTGAGGTGCCGCAAGGAGGTGACCGTTTCATTCGCCAGATGGCGACGTATGGAAATGTGAGGCCTTCGCCATGCTTCATAGCAGAGGCCCGTGCGAGGCGGCCTGTCATCAACACGGACACCGCGATGGACATGTCGTCATTGCCTGCCCCGTGGAACGACCCGACGGGCCACAAGAAGGAGGGGACGCTCGTGGTGCCCCAACCCTGTGTTGACAAAGTCAGCAACGCGTTTGCGGATATGTACCAGAACGACGCGCTGATGTTGCCTTCGGAGCGCAGGGCCGAGGCCAAGCGTATCGTCGCGGGGGAGCAGCAGTGGAAGGAGGACCGCCAAGCCCTCTTCGGGTACAAGAAACAGATCCGGACCCTGCAGACGAAGCACCCCGACGGCGTGGAGGGGGTTGACGGCCCTATGTACCCCGAGACCAGGATCTATGCGGAGAGGCGTGCGCAGATGCGGCAGCGGGGGCAGAGGCTGCAGGCGCACGCGGAGGGGCGGTTCGCCCATCTGGAGGCGCAGATGGCGGCAGACGACGCCACCACGCGCCGCAACTACGGCACGGACCCCCAGCAGCACCGCTCGGAAGACATCTGCGCCCAGCGGAAGTGCATCGACCCAGAGGTGCACCCTGCCAGGTTTCTCGACACTCACTCTCGCATCTTTCCCAAGTACGTCGCGGTCTGGGACCCGGACCGCGCGAAATACCTTCGCAGCCACGAAGTGCGAGACACGTCTTACAACATCGTCAACGGCGGAGCCAACGCCATGACGTTCGAGGTCGCCAGCCAGCAGGCATAGCAGGCACATGCAGGAGGCGACAAATTCTTGACGCTTCGCCTAACCCCACTAGCCCATCCAGAAACGATGCCCAGAGGAATTGCCTCGATCAGGAAAGTGGGCAGCACACAGAGGACGGGTCCCCCAATGGAGGCCTCTTGGAGCGTCTTGGGGGCCTCTTGGCGGTCCTGGACGCCTTTCAGAGCGTCTTGAGTACCTCGGAGAGCTTCTTGGGGCCTCTTGGGGGTCTCTTGGGAGCCTTTTGGAGGCCTCTTGGGCGCCTGTTGGGGCCTCCTGGGGCCTCCTGGGGGCCTCTTGGGGCCCTCTTGAAGCGCTCTTGGGAGCCTTGGGAGCGCTCTTGGAGCCCTCTTGGGCCATCTTGGAGCCATCTTGAGGCCTCGGATGGCCATCGGAAGCGAAAAGGCGAGAAAGCCAAAAACATGGATTTCTCTTGGGTTTTGGAAGGATTTCGCCTCTTCGGGGCCTCCTGGGGGAGCTCTTTGGCCACTCGGGGCCGTCTTGGAGCGGTCTTGGGGCCTCTTGGAGCATCGTGGGAGCCATCTTGAGGCATCTTAGGATATCTTGAGCCATCTTGGAGGTCATCTTGGGCTCTCCCACGCACTTTGGGAATATCATCTTAAGCAGTGCCCCCCCCCCACCAGGAGGCCAACATGTGGCCAAAACCTGATGAAATCAATGATTTGGGCATTCTCGCCGAGGTCTCTTGGAGCGTCTTGGGTGCCTCTGGGGGGCCTCTTGGGGGTCTCTTGGGGCCCTCTTGAAGCGCTCTTGGGAGCCTTGGGAGCGCTCTCGGAGCCCTCTTGGGCCATCTTGGAGCCATCTTGAGGCCTCGGATGGCCATCGGATGCGAAAAGGCGAGAAAGCCAAAATCATGGGTTTCTCTCGGGTTTTGGAAGGATTTGGCATCTTCGGGGCCTCCTGGGGGAGCTCTTTGGCCACTTGGGGCCGTCTTGGAGCGGTCTTGGGGCCTCTTGGAGCATCGTGGGAGCCATCTTGAGGCATCTTAGGATATCTTGAGCCATCTTGGAGGTCATCTTGGGCTCTCCCAGGCACTTTGGGAATCTCATCTTAAGCAGTGCCCCCCCCCCCAACAGGAGGCCAACATGTGGCCAAAACCTAGTGAAATCAATGATTTTGGCACTCTCGCCGAGGTCTCTTGGAGCGTCGTGGGTGCCTCTGGGGGGCCTCTTGGGAACCTCTTGGGGGCATCCTGGGGGCCTCTTGGGGGCCTCTTGGGGGCCTCTTGGGGCCTCCTGGCCACCTCTCGGGGCCCTCTTGGGGCACTCTTGGGAGCCTTGGGAACATCCTCGCCGAGGCCGTTTTGGACGCTCCGACCGCTCGCGAAACGCCCCGTCCAGGTCCAGGGGAGGGGGTAGGGGGAGGGGTCAAGAGTCTCCCTCTCCGCCCGCAAGCAGTCTCGCTCACTCCCACCCGCCCTTCCAACACATACGTAGCACCCGAGCTTGGCCCGAGCCGCAGCACATGCAGCAGTCGTCTTTGGATGGCCAGCTACTGGCGGCCAATCCGCCGCCGCCGCCCCCGCCGTCCGCCGCCGCAGCCGCAGCCACTGCCGCCGCAGTCGCTGCCGCCACCGCTGCCGCCCCCGCCGCCACCGCCGCCGCCGCCGCCGCCGCCGCCGCGCCCCCGCTGCCCGCGCCGCCCCGCCGCCGCCACCGCCGCAGCCGCCGCAGCCGCTGCCGCCCCCGCCGCCCGCCGCCGCCGCCCCCGCCGCCGCCACCGCCGCAGCCGCCGCAGCCGCCGCCGCCCCCGCCGCCGCCACCGCCGCAGCCGCCGCCGCCGCCGCCGCCGCCAAGTGTACTCCGTATTGTTTTTGTTGGCAGGGATGGTGGGGGGAGGTCGCATCGGGTTCGCTGCGCATGCTCCGAATTTGGAAACCGATTGTGTGTGTGTGTGTGCTGCATTGTTTGTTACCAGGGATGGTGGGGGCAGGGTGTGTGTTTGAATTGTTTTTACAAGGGATGGTGGGGGGGGCGCATGGACCTGGGTTGGCTCCCAGTCGCCAGGGGGAGGGGGTGTACATTAATAGGGAAAGGGAAGAAGGGGGTGGAAGAGGAAACACCCCAAACTACCTACGCCTTAAAAGGGCTGGTGGGATTGCGCAGCGGGTTTCGAACACTTGGAGACCTGCTGTACCACAAAAGCACATCATCCTCGCTCGCGGTCCTTACGATACGATCAAGTTGACGACGTCTCTTTTCAACATCCAAGAAATCCTGGAAACGCTAGCCAGCGCACGGGGCGCCCACGAGGCGCCTCCAGCCGAAAACCTGGAAACGCCAGCCCTCCGAATTACACAACTAGCAGCCACTCAGTATAAGTATTGTTTGGGGAAGCGCCCACAATTGGGGTCGCGCTGGGCTCATTCCTGTTATGTTGAGGAGATGAGGACGAGGACGAGGAGGAGCAGCAGCGGCAACAGCAGCAGTAGGGTTGTTTCTCCACAGAAGCAGACAGAGAGAGAGAGAGAGAAGGAAAGAGAGAGAAAGAGAGAGAGAGAGAGAACAAAGCACACAACGATTCCTTGAGCAGCCGTTACACCCGAGAGACCTGCCTTGCCAACGCCGTCGCTGTTGGGCGCTGAAGTGCGGGCTGGTGACGTAGCGCCCGCGGGCGGTGGCGATGGAGGATTGCCTCGGCGTCGTTCTCCGCTTCATCAGGGCCTCCAAGCGTGGCTTTGCGGGCGACGTCTTCCTGCCTCCTCCGCTACCATCAGCTCTGGGAGTTGGTCGACAATCCCTATGCGTTGGAGAGCAACGTATCGGTGAAGCTCCAGCGCGCGAGAGACCCTGCCTTACCCCGCCTTGGAGCTGGCGCGCGATCGAGCGCTGGACCAGCTCGGCGAGTCCCATACTGACCTTATCGGGGATGACGCTTCGTAGGCAGCCAAGGTGCGGGCCAAAAACAACAGCCTCATTTTTCGGTTCCAGTCAGGGCGCGCCTCGACGATGGATTGCATCCTCGACCAGCGTGGCGAAGCCAAGGCGACTCCATAGGAGATGGCTGTGGCGCTGCGAACGCGTTGGGGGAAGGTGTTTCAGCGACGCGGCGTCGATGAAGACGGGCTGAAGGAGTGGCTTGGTCAAGATTCTGGGCACCGCCCCCTCGGCCACCTGAGGCCGTTCCCGCCGTGCAGTTTCAGGGTGCAGAAGCACCATTATCAGAGATGCCATGCGCGGATTTTCTTGCTCTTCGCTGGGGCCCGACAGGCACTTGCCGTGGAGACATTGTACGAAGTTTTCGGGGACACATGCAGCGAGGACGGCCCGCGACGCCTTCACGAGTTTGCCGAGGACGTCAACCACAGCCTCTTGTTCTTTATCCCGAAGGGCCCGCCAGAGAGATCGGGCCAAGGTGAGGTGTGTCACGCTGTGGACAGGGTCGGGCCGCTGAACGTCACGCATGCTGACGATAGGCTCCTTGCGAACGCAGCGCGCATGGTGGTGGAGGATGCGGTGGCAGCAAGGATCACACAGCGGGAGTTGCTTCCCGGGAGGTGCATGCTCTCCACCTTGATAGACGTGGAGGAGGGGGTAGCGCAGCACTACGTGGACAACGACGGGCCGATGGCCATCTTCTTTGATTTTGAAGCCGCTCTCCCGTCTACTGAGCACGGCTTCCTCCTCCAGCATAGAGGGGAATGGGTATCAGGGACAAACCGAAGCACCTGGGTTTCATCCAAGCCCCAGTGTCATGGAGGAGTCGTGGAATGCGCCTTTCGTCAATGCGCCATTCGACAAGATGCTAGAGCGAGCGGTGGCCTGGGGCACGCTTGGCCCTGGTCGCTTTCACATTTGAGCGGCCTACCGCGTGTTCGCGGCATCTTTGGTCATGTTCGTTGCTCAACTTCGGCCTCTACCAGCGGTGTTTGACGCTGTGGAACGGCGAGTGTGCACCAAGTTGTCCTCAGGCCCGCATGCTTGGACGACCCCAGAGGTTATAAAGCAGCTCCGCAGCCCTGGTTTTCCTGGTGGGCTGAGGGATTTCCAGTGCGCGACTGTGGCGGCTCAGGCTCGTGTTTGTCCCCCCGCCGAGGCGCTGCGGCAAGGCGGGCTGCAGGTTTACGCGAGGGCGCGAGGGCGCGCCGGCTCCGCAATTGCTTCCGGGGCGCCGAGCGGCGATTGCACCCTGGAGCCGTTGAGGCGTGGCTGGCGGGCAACATGTTGTTCGTCCCGGAGGCTTCTGCCGACTGTGTGGAGCGAGCGGAGCGGCAGATCGGACCGACAAGCACTCTGGACGTCCAGGGGGGGCACACGCTTCCCATCAAAGCGGGTTGCAAGTGTGCCGATGCCAATCGCTGCTGGCAGCTCGTTCGCCTTCCCTGGTCGCGGTATTCTTTCGTAGGCGGCTGGGCCATCAGCAACTGGAGCTTGCGCCAGGCCGCCGAGAGCCACGGTTTCGCGTTCCACCTGGCTCTCCTTTGCCAGAGCGGACCGCCGTGCGTAATGGCCGCGGCGTTGCGCACAGCTTTCAAGGGTTGGCTCACGACGGTGCGCTTTCAGCAACGATCTCTTTGTGTCTTTGTGTTTTTGGATCTCGACGGCATTGTACAAATTGTGGATTGTGTCATCGCTGGTGTGAGCAAGCGCGCGCCCTTCCGCGGAATGCCCACCGAGGCGCGCCTGTTGTGTTTTCTCGGCTCGCGCGGTTCGACGGGGCTCGAGGTTGAGAGCCAAGCACGTACCAGTGACGAGATGTTTCTCATGAGATTGGTGTGTATTTACGCTTTGTACAAGGCGCGCTTGGCGGTACGGCGCGACGCCGTCTCGCAGCCCGCAGCCGTGCAGTTTTCAGGCCGCCGTGCGCGAGGCTTGCTCCCAGGAGCCTCTCTGTGGGTTGCTCGCCATGTCTCGGCGCCAGCGGCCACGCGAAAAGGCGCGTCGTGCTTCTCCGTCTCTCGTCTCCCTCCTGGGGCTTCTGCCTGGCAGCCGTCATGCTTACGCAGCCTTCTGGTTTCGCGTTGTGGCCGCTGTTACTTCGCACGGGACTGCCGTTTCCAAGCACCTTGGATGATATGTGTGGGCGCCCCCGTAAAGGTTGAGATTCGAAGATTCGTCAGTCTTCCTCCTCTGGGCTGGTGCGCGGCATTTGCCTGCATTGCCTGGACCCGCAGGGCGGTGCTCCCAGAGCGCCAATGTTGGCAAGCACGGGGCACATTCCCCTTCCTCCTCCTCCTCCTCCTCCTCCTCCTCCTCCTCCTCCTCCTCCTCCTCCTCCTCCCCCTTCCTCTTGTTCCCGTCGCCGAGTTCGATTCAAATTGGGACTTTTAGTTTGCGTGGTCATTCACGGAGCTTGGTCTTTAGTATTTTCATACGGCTTGTCTATGGCAGGTTGGCTTGAGCGCTGTTCTTGGTGTTTTGTGGCCTCATACATCCAACAGCGCACCAATGCTGTGGAGACGTTGGCCCGGCCGGAAGTTCCCACAGCGCGTGTGGCCATTCATATGGGCGTGTGCATTGAAAAACAAACTCTTGATGCCGGGCCAGGAGCACCTGGAAAGTTCAAGCCAAACGCAGAAGAATACTGTATGTGGAAGGGGGTGCAAACGAAATTACAGAAACGCACTGAATCCTCTCCGACTGCTCTTCTTTCTCCTCCCTCTTGGATCCCGCTTTTTTTCTCCCTTCCCCCCGCCCGCCCTTTCAAGCCTCTCCCCCCCCCCACACACACACACACACACACACACACACACACACACACACACACACAAGCCTTCTAAAACCTTCCTTTCGCTACTACACCGCCAGGATGCATAATGCACTGCCTCGGAGTCGTGCCTCGAGGACTTCTTGAGGAGTGGTGGGTATGAATATCCGCCCGTCCTTGAGGGCTTGGAAGTATCCGCGTCCGCCGCTCACCACGTATCCAGGGCAGGACTCTAGCAGCAAAGTATGTCGATGTTTTCTGGCGGTGCGCCCTCTCCCTCCTCCTGCCCACTTCGACCAGACCACCTGGAGATCTGCCAGACCACCAGACCATCTCGAGATCCGCCGACCGCACAGTGGCGTCGGCATTGGTCACACCCTTCTTAGACTCGCAATTTCGCCCGCACACGTGGGCGGGGAGGGGGGGGATGGGGAGGAGGAGGAGGAGGTGGAGGAGGAGGAGGAGGAGGAGGAGGAGGAAGGGATGGGGAGGATGGGAATGATGATGATGATGAGGAGGAGAAGGAGGAGGAGGAGGATGAGGATGAGGATGAGGACGATGATGATGATGATGATGATGATGATGATGATGATGATGATGATGTTGATGCTGATGATGATGCTGCTGATGATGATGCTGGCGATGGTGATGGCGGTGGTGATGATGATGAGGATGATGATGCTGATGCTGCTGCTGATAATGATGGTGGTAGTGGTGATGATGTTGATAAAGAGTATGCTGATAATGATGGTAGTGGTGATGATGCTGACAATGAGTCTGATGATGGCGATGAGGAGGATGATGAGGATGATGCTGATGATACTGAGACTAAAACAGTACTGATTTCGATGCGTGTGAGGATGACGATGACGATGAGTATGAGGATATGAGGATGCGTATGAGGATGACGATTGTGATGGTGATGGTGATGGTGATGGTGATGGCGGTGGTGATGGAGATGGTGATGATGATGACGATGGTGATGGTGATGATGCTGTTGATGATGATGTCGATGTTGTTGTTGATGATGATGATGATGATGATGATATTGATGGTAATGATGATGATGATGCTGATGATGCTGCTGCTGCTGCTGATGATGATGATGATGATGATGATGATGATGATGATGATGATGATGGTGGTGGTGGTGGTGGGCGTGGTGGTGGTGGTGGTGAGGAGGAGGAGGAGGAGGATTGAGGGATGAGCGATCAATGAGGAGTGAGGAAGATGCGGAAGAGGAAGAGGAGGAAAGGAGGAGGGGGATGAGGGGAAGGAGGAGGAGGGCCAGTGCAAACCCAAGAGTCAGCAACGAAATTTGAATACACCCTCCCTCCAAACTCCCTCTTCATAGGCCCCTGCAACGGTTCATTTCCATTGAGAGAACTGCCTCGTTCTAAGACATCCGTTTGAAGACCTTGAAGCATGCCAAAGCACTATCCTCGGGAGTCCAACGCCACGGATGAACTTGACTGTTGCGTCTTGACGATCCTGACTTGCGCCAGAACGCCATTTCTGGAATCAACGCAACTGTTGCGCCCGCATAATGCGGAATCCTTTCAAAACATTAGCTTTGGTGCGTGGATGATCGGAACCCGTAAAATTCTTGTACGTTTCCATATGTT
Source organism: Prorocentrum cordatum (assembly GCA_963575745.1). Lineage (NCBI taxonomy): Eukaryota > Dinophyceae > Prorocentrales > Prorocentraceae > Prorocentrum > Prorocentrum cordatum. The sequence continues at coordinate 132,517 of CAUYUJ010019503.1, forward strand.
GTTTGAAGCGAATGTGCGCCACGTTACTGCGAGAGCCACATGTTTTAAAGGAACCGCCCTCAATTCGTGAAACTCTTGCAAATGTTTAAAACGAATGTGCGCCGCGCTAAGGCGAGAGCCACATTTTGAAAATGAACCGCCCTCAATCCGTGAAACTCTTGCCAATGTTTAAAACGAATGTGCGCCGCGCTAAAGCGAAAGCCACATTTTGAAAACGACCCACCCTCAATCCGTGAAACTCTTGCAAATGTTTAAAGCGAAGGTGCGCCGCGCTAAGGCGAGAGCCACATTTTGACCCCCCCCCTCCATCTGTGAAACTGTTGCCAACATTGAGCTTCAGAGTCATAAGTGGTGAGGGAGTCTCAGGCGAAACGCCCGGACCGCCCTAAAAACTGATCTCGGGGTGCGACAGGGAGAAGTTATCTACAAAGAAAAGGAATGGAGGAGGAGAAGGAGGAGGAGGACAAGGAAGAGGAGGAGGACAAGGAGGAGGAGGGGGAGGATATCCAGGAGCGAGAAGGAGGAGCAGGAGGAGGAGGAGGAGGAGAAGGAGGAGGAGGATGAGGAGAAGCAGGAGGAGGAGGGAGGAGGAAGGAGGAAGAGGAAGGAGGAGGAGGAGGGGGAGGAAGAGGAGGAGGATGAGGTGCAGCAGGAGGAGGAGGAGCAATTGGAGGAGGAGGAGGAAGAAGAGGAGGAGGAGGAGGAGGAGGAGGAGGGAGGAGGAAGCGGAGTAGTATCCAGGGGAGGAGGAGCAGGAGCAGGAGGAGGAGGAGGAGGGGCAGGCCATCTTTCCCATTTCAGGAGGAGGAAGAGGACCTGAGATTGCAGGCAGGGTGAGCATGCTGGCTCGCGCGGTATTCCTGATTTTTGTCCTCCTTCGCCTTCTTCGGTCTCGCGTCATCGCCTTTGTCATCGCACTCCTCCTCTTTTTCCTTCTCCTCCTCTTGCTCATGCTCCTCAAGCTGAAAAGCACGATGCTAAGCGCATGCCCTGCTTTGGGGGGCTCTGGTGCCTCCTCCAACCTAGAGACTCCGAGAACATCGGTAAAGTCGAATATTTTCCAAACTGTTAGACAACCGTCGAAAACGAATGAGAAGACGATGCAGAGGCCATCTTGGCTCAAGTCCATGGCCCGAACGCGTTGCTGGTGAATGCCGCCACCCTCTGGGTGCTTGCCTTGCTGGCCACCGCAGCCTGCGCGACGGATCCGCACCACGGAATGCCCGGCGCCGGCTGCGAGCGAGGTCTTGTTGATGTTTTGGTTGTTCTTGTTGGTGTTGCTCCTACTCCTCCTCCTCCTCCTCCTCCTCCTTCTCCTCCTCCTCCTCCTCCGCCTCCTCCACCTTCTCCTCCGCCTCCGCCTCCTCCTTCTCCTCCTTCCGACCCCTCCGTAGCCATTTTGGCTCAAGATTTGGAGGTTCCCCGTGGACCCCGTGGATCCAGCTGATCCGCGACCAGTCATCCATGAGTCGCATGGTCAGCCCCAGGCAGAGCGCTGTGTGGTACCCCCCACACACACACAGCGCAGCATCCATTGCCACCACTAGGCTATGCGCTGGTCGGTTGCGAATCCCTCTCTCGCTCGACAGCCGAAGCTGATGGCGTCAGTGACTCGACACCAGCAGTTTCGAATGGCATGGGCGCAACCGTGGCTGTTCAATTGGTGTACGAATCGGCGAAGAAGCGTGGAAAGGCATGCGGATGCGGCAAGAGCGTTGCGTTCCACACCCTCAAGCCGTCGAAGTCGCCGTCGGAGTCCACCAGTGCTAAGCAGAAGGATAATGATTTGGCAAAGTCATCTCGGGAGAAGGCTCCCGAGAAGCAGAGCTCCGTTCGCAGTTAGGTGCGAAAGGCGAGTGCGATGCAATGGTCGTCGACGCTGGAATTGCATGCAACAAAGAAACGAGTAGTACAAAGCAGAGCTTGCGGAGGCAGATAGCATACTCAAGGTCCTTCCGAATGAGCCCTCCATGGACTTCGTCCGGGAGCAGAAGATGCACCTGGAAAGACATCGTGACGCATGCAAGGCGAAGCAACGGGCAAATCAGCCCTTTGAGTGGATGGCGCATGATGCGGTCAATCAGGAGAGGCTGTTGGAGATCAAGAAGCAAAAGCTTCAGAAGTCGGTGGGGCAGGCCAAGCTTGCTGCCGAGGAGAAGCCCGTGCTGCGCTGGACGATGTGGAGAAAGGCTTGGTTGAGGTGCTCGAGCAGATCGTGTCGAAGGAGGCGGAGCTCAAGCAAGGGCAGCCCAAGGTATCAGTCGGGAGAGCTCTGTCGTCTCCCGTCGAGAACATCGGGACGTCGGTCGAGGAGCCCGGCACGATGTTCACAGCAAGGGGGTTGGGTGCATTTGAGGCAGGGGATTGATCGGCTGAGATCAAAGGTGGCATGCAGGTCTTGCTTGAGGCGGAGAAGAAGATGCACCCAGCAAGGCCTGTCGGCCGCCAACCTGAAGGTGCAGCCGCAGCAGCTGGATCATTATCTCAACAGCAGCAGCACCAGCAGCAGGCTGCAGCGCGTCCTGAGCATTCTCTTGGGTATATTCTTCTGACTGGTCAGGAGGAGCCTGATGTCCTACGCAAATTCTCGGAATCGTTGCAGCAGGAGGTGCCAGATGGCGAGGATGAAATGCGATCAGCAGCCAAGAGGCCCAGTGACGGAATCCAGAGCTTACCCAAGAAGGCCCGTCAGGAATAGTTGACTTCCACTTCTGTGGGTGGTGATGTTCAGTATTTCCAATACGATGGCGATGGATGGTGCAGAATGTGTTCAGACGTTGAATTGTATTTTGCTGAATCAGGTGGTGGGGTCTTGGAAGCTGCCCCTGGCCCTGATTGGCTGCCATGTTGCGCTTGGTCCTTGGACCTGGTGCTCTATCACCTGTGCTCTGGAGGTGGTGCCCCTGCGCGGTTCGGAGCCGGTTCCTGGGCGTCTTCATCCCCAGGGACTTGTCTGCGCAAGAGGAGCTCCCTGGGGACCGAACTGCTCGGCGCGGTGGAAACACCCGACCACCTGGGTCTCCAGAGCACGGCAAACAAGAACATCAGGTCAAAGATCATCAGCTCGCTCCCGACTTTCGGGGTCTGCCAGTGGGTTCAGGAGAGACCACCCAACGGAGCTTCAGCCAGGGGAGGCAGCATCTTGAACACGTCGTGGGCTTAGACGCGTTCTCCAGGAGCGCCAGCTGGGGGTACTCGCCGTCGGGTCCCTTCGAGCCGCTCCTGCTCTCGTTCGACTTCGCCCAGGCCTTCCCCTCGGTCTCCCACAAGCGGGTCCTCCTGAACGCTCGCCTCGCCCAGGTCCAGATGGGGTTTGAGGCCAGCGTCCACAACTTGAACCGCTTCAGCCCGTGCTACAAGGCCTCCGTGGGCTCATGGGGCTCCCTCTACTGGATTACGTCTGGTGTCGTTCAAGGTTGCCGTCTCTCGGGGGCGACGCACGCTGTCGCGCCCAACGCGTGCTATAGGTACAAGGGATGGTCTGCGCAAGAAAATCCCCACGGGCTCGCGAGGCACTGCGCCGATGATGTCGACAGTGCGATCCGTTCCGGGCAGGGCTCGACGGGGTCTGCCCGCAGCCTTGGCCTCGCCGATGCCGGTGCTCGCCTCCGGCCCGGGGGTCGGAGATGCCTGGGGTGCGGCTCTCGGCGGGCCCGCCTCGCCCGACCGCGCCTCCTCGCATTCGACGGGCAGCTGAGCCGTGCTCGCTCTCCCCTGGTCCGCGGTTTTTCCAGCCACGCATCCCTCGTCTGTCTCGGTTCTGTCCTGGGGGGGCCACATGCGAGCCCTACCCCTCCCCCCACGATTGCTGAGGGTCAGGGTTCGCATGTGGCCCCCTATTGGGGGGCTGGAGCCACGCTCGAGGAGTTGGGCGGCGCCGTGGTCTGAGGCGCAGGCAAGAGTTCGAGCCCTGTGCCAGGCGGGGGCCGATGCCAGCGTGCTGCCCCCCTTGCGCTCCAGCCGCGTTGCCCCTGGCTCTTCGTATGTTGCCCCGCGGCTGCCCCTCCCTTGGCACGTGGCTCGCCCTGGACGTTTCTGGCGCGCCGCCGCGGCATTTTGGGCTTCCGGACTGGCTGTGAGCCTGGAGGCCGCGGGCGGCCTTCGGACGGTTTCTCTGCGCTCATCTTGCCTGCGTCGCGGCACGAATCCGCTGTGCCCGAGTCACGCTTCCCAGAGTTTGAGGCCCGCTCTTGCGCCGCCCGAAGAGGGCGGCTGAGCAGCGACAGCCTCTCGCCATGCTGAACCGTGCCCCGCGCCACAGTCCCCCCGCACTGGCGCATGGATTCCTTGGCTGCTCTCACGGCTGACGCCGCCGCGGGCTCTCCTGGGACCCCCGCGACCTCTGGGGCGGGTGACGTTCGGGCGGGGGTTTGTGGGGGGGGGAGTCTCGGCGAAGGTTTGCCGAGGGATCCCAGGAGCCCCGTCCCAAGAGCGAATGTTCACGGCATGCATTCAGAAAAACGCTCTCCAACACTCGATTTTTGTAATGTTTGAAAAACGTGTCAAGCAATGGTGCAGGCAGGAGGGCCCGTTCGACTGGGGATCGATCTCCTACTCTCTCCGTAGGCTCCTTTCCTCCTGGTCCTCGATCGTCCTCAAGTCTTGGCTCGAAGCCTAGCCTACAAACGCGCGAATGCAGCGTCAGTTCGGCTGTACTTATGATTGTGAGGGCGCTCCCGATTGGGTCGACCATTATATATATATATATATATATATATATATATATATGTTTATATAGGTATATATACATATATATATATATATATATATACATACATACATACATACATTACATACATACATACACATACATACATAATACATACATACATATACACACATACATACATACATACATACATACATACATACATACATACATACATACATACTACATACATACATACAGACAGACAGACAGACAGACAGACAGACAGACAGACAGACACAGACATACATACATACATACATACATACATACATACATACATACATACATACATACATACATACATACATACATACATACATACATACATACATACATTACATACATACATACATACATACATACAAACCTACAAACTACAAACCATACATACATACATACATACATACATACATACATACATACATACATACATACATACATACATACATACATACATACATACATACATACATACATACATACATACATACATACATACATACATATATGAGTGAGGGGGCCGAACGGTCATTCATTGTCCCTGGGTACGTGGCTAAAGTGAGAATCCGTCGTGATGATTCTGCTTGTTGCGTTGTTGTTGTTGTCGTCGTCCCACCCGCGACCCACCCAGCGACCCACCCTCGACCCACCCCGCGACCCACCCGCGACCTACCCAGCGACCCACCCGCGACCCACCCTTGACCCACCCCGCGACCCACCTGCGACCCGGCCCGCGACCCGCCCGCGAGCCACCGTCGACCCACTTGTGACCCAACCCGTGACCCACCCACATTGTTTTAACAAAAAATCGGCGCCTGCGGCGGGCTCATTCTATATAGCTTGAAAACTTCTGCGCCTGCGGCGGGCTTCTTCAGAGCCTCGCAGACTGCCGACGTACCCGCCGCCCCCTCACTCTTATCAGCAACTGCGGGGGGCTACGTATATATGCTCGCGTCTCCGTCTGCAGTGGCAGGCCTCCACGTGCATTCGGTGTCTTCCCCCGCGTGGCCGCTGCCACTGCCTGGGGTTTAGAAGTGGGCAATTCCGCTTCTCATTTCAAGGTGCCATTGTTATCGTTGAAGCGTCCAGAGATCGAGTCTCAATAATTATTTTGGGCCATTCGGCTCGCCACCCGCCTCCCGTTCCAAGGGAGGCAAAAACTCTCCTTGGACCCCGCCCGTGGCTCTCCAGCGCGCCGTCGAGGCCAGCGCCCGCGAGCTGGAGGAGGCGCAAGCGAGGAGGGCTGCTAGATGGGATTCGGACTCCCCCGGCTATGCTCCACCTCCTCTCCCTCCAAGAGAGGCTAACACGATCATCCTCCCCGCCCCCCCCCTGCGCGCGCTGGATCTCCCTTCGCCCTCCCCCCCTCGATCGACCGAGCATCGAGAGCCGGGCCTCGAAGGTCCTGGGTGCCTTCCACACTTCTGCTCGGCCTCTTAAGGGAGCCCTTTCCCCCCCCCCCCCGCGAGGCCCAACACGAGCCTCGGGGGCTCCCTGCCGGAGCGGACTGCTGGGGACACCCCCGGGCAGCGCTCCCCTTCACCCTCCAGTGCCGTTTTTAATGCATGCTCCGCGCGCGGATCATGCATAAAAAAATCAGGGAAATTTTAGTACTGAAAACAACGGTGAGTTCATGCATACATTTGTGCATGCACTAATCATGGAGTACAAGTCCTATGTTTTCAAACAATCCTATGTGTCAAAAACTGCCCTGTCCGCCAGGCTGGCGGCCCTCGGCGCGCGGCCTGCGCCGCCCGGCCCCCGCCGCCCGGCGCGGCCGCCCTGCCGGACGCGCTCCTGCGCGAGCTGCTCCGCGGCCTGGCGGCGGTCGACCTCGCCCGCGCGGCGCTCGCGGACGGCCGCTGCCGCGCCGCCGCGGGGCCGCTCGCGGCCGCCCTGGGCGCCGCGCGGCCCCCCAGCGGCCAGGTCCGCGAGCGCAGGGGGGGAAAGCAGCGGCCTGTCGTGTGGATGCCAGCCTGGAACATATCCCTATCCTTAAACTGGGTATCTCCTCATCACGATGCCAATCTCAGGGATTCCCTTATTTTTTGAGGGCGCATCCCTAAGATTGTCATCGCTTTTTGGCGTGTCAATCTTAAGGATAGGGATACTTTCGAGGCTGGACATGTGGGTAGTTTTGTTCTGCCGATCGGCGCGGGCCCCCGCGCCCCCCCCCCCCCCCTCCCCCTTTCCCGCATAGGGCAGATCTTGGATGTCTTTGGCGCCTGCTTCGAGCAGGTGTCTCTCCCCCCCAGGGCGCACTGCTGCAAACAGCCGCATTGAAGCAGAGGTCCGGAGCCAGCCCCCCCCCCCCCTCCTCCCCCTTCTGCCCAATGTCGGAACGCCGAACCTGAGAACGCTCACAGTCGGCGATGCGTCGCCGACCGATCGGCGACAGGACCCCAGCGGCGGGTCCGCAAGTTCCTGGGCGGGGCGGGCTGCGGGGCCCCGATCCGTCAGCAAGTGGCGGTTGGGGGCCGGTGCGTGCCCCGCTGAGCAGAGGCCTCCCCGATGGGGTCCGAGTGGAGGGGGCCCGGAGGGTCGCGCCGCATCGACGATGCATCAGCGATGCGGCTCGATTCGGAGCCCCGCGTTCTCCACGTCGACGTCGACGTCGCCGATGTGTCCATGTACCACCTACCGACTAGAAAACTTTGATGTTTATCTTGGCTGTTGTCGTAGCAAGCTTGACTGCAAACGGCTGACGGGATGAACTCTTGAAGCCAATCTCCCGCAAGGGATCTTCAGGCCTACTCCTTGCCTTGCCCTCGTCCGCGAGCTTTGTACCTATTTGTTCCCAACCATCCTGTGGCGTGAGGTCCTCGTTTTGAGGAGACAGCGCCCCGCGTTCCTTCCTCCCTCCCCCCCCTCTCCTCCCATCACAATTGTCATCGCCATCGTCATCATCATCAGCAGCAGCATCATTGTCGTCACCGTCACCGTCATCCTCATTATCGTCATTGTTATCATCTGGCGAGGTCGCCTGCCCTGGCCAAGGGCGCAGGCTCAGTGACCATGCAGGCCCTCATGAGGGGTTCTTTTTGGAGGCTGACCCAGGAGTGAAGGTCCGCCCTCTCTCGGGAACGTGCTCCTTACCCTCAGCAATGCAACCAGTCAGTCTGTGGGGCCTGGTGCCAGTCGACGGGTTGTTCTGCTGAAGGGAGGGGCAGTCGTGTTTGCCTCCGTCTCGGCGTGCCTGCACGCCTCTGCTCAATGTAGCTTCTGGCGCGTTTCGCGTCAGTGCCCGCCCGTCCCTCGACGTGGAGGGCGACCCGAGAGCGTAGGTTCGCCCACGCTCTGGTTCGATCTCCGCAGGCCTGAGGAGCAGTGTCGGTCAGCCGTGGCCTTTGCCTAAGGACCTAGTTGCTTCTCGGGCGCGGCGCACAGCTCAGCTGTGTCCCAGCATGCCTGACCGTGCAGCGTGACTATGCCAGCTGCCGTGCGTGCTGAGTCGCTTCGACTGCTTGGTGCGGTCACCCGCTTGCCTCGGCTGAGGCGGTTGATTGCTCTCGGCACTCGGGCGATCTGCGTGTGTGCGCCGAGGCGCACGAGACCGAGCGTTGCCACCGCAGGGCCAAAGGGAAACGCCTCGGTCCGAGGGGCAGTACGAGCTAGGAGCTCATGACCCCTGCAGACGCGGGGATCCTCATCATCATCGTCATCATCATCATCATCAGAAGTATCAATATCACCATCATCATCTTGATCATCTTTTTCAACAGCAACAGCAGCAGCAACAACAATATCAACATCAGCATCAACATCACCGCCGTCAGCATTACCAGCATCGTCATCAGCATCTGTGTCATCATCATCAACATCAGCATAATCATCAACATCATCATAACCATTATCAACATCATCATCGTCGTCGTCATCATCATCTCCATCAGCTTCGGCACACCCGTCACATCGTCATCATCATCCGCATCGTCATCATCAGCATCATCATCATCATCGCCATCGGCTTCGTCACCAGTGGCAAGGCCGCATTCTTCTCCCCCGCTCTTCATCGGCACACCACTGACAAGTTTTGTGGCCCCACTGGGAGCTCCACCGAAGACGATATGTACAACTGCGGAACTCACAACTGCATATGGTAGGGTTTTTCGCCAGGCTA
>CAUYUJ010019503.1:146347-148847 GCA_963575745.1 Prorocentrum cordatum
GGTCTCCGGGCGCCGACGAGCTGGAGCTCTGCATGGGCAGCCACTTCTCGGTGGGTGTCGGCACCGGCTGGCTGGGCGTGGAGATCTCGCTTGATTGGGAGCTCCAGCGCGCAGGGCTCACTGTGAGGCAGGGCCACTCGACGAGCCCCACCCACGTCCTGCCCTTCGCGAAGAGTTGCAGCGAGGCGCGGGTCCTCCTCATGTACAATTTCACGGGGGACTGCTGTGCGGAGTACCAGGACATCTTGCTGCGATGATCGTGGCTGTTGCTGTCCGTCTCTTCTTTCTCGTCCATTTTCCCCCCTCTCCTTCTAATCATCCTCTTCTTTGCGCTTATTTCGCCGTTCAGGTGTACATATGGCTTCGCCAGCTGCACGTGCTAGGAGTAGGTCTCGACTGTGACACGCAATCGCTGCTGCGGACAATGCGACAGAGCAATCTATAGATACAGTCAGAATCAACGTAATCATGATGGTTGTGCTTCCTTTGTGGCATCCTTGCACAGTCCTCCTCCCTCTCACTTTCCCTGGTGAAGGTGTGGGCATGTGAGTGTCTAGCGTCCTTGCAATCGCCGTTGTTGCCGAATGCGACTGTCTGGAGCAGCATTGCGGCAGACGGAGCGAATCCTCACTCCTCGTCTTTCCCCCGTCGGTCCTCCACTCATCCCCTTCCATCCCCATCCACTCCCCTCCCTACCCCACCTACTTCGCTCGACTCCCCATCCACTCCCCATCCACTCCCCTGCCCTACCCTCCTCACCCCACTCCCCATCCCCTCCCCTCCCTGCCCCTAAGTTCCATCCGCTGCCCCTCTTCCTCCACTCCCATCCGTTCCCTCCCTGCTCTCCCTCGCTTTCGATGTCTCCCTTTTCCTCCACGATCCCCGCTCCAGTGCGCCACCATCCGCGCTCTCCCAACGCCCGCTTCCCCTCGCTCTCGGCTTCTCTTCTTCCCCAAGTCCCGCTCCCGCGCGCCTCCACCCGCGCTCTCCCGGCGAAAAGCCGGGGCGACGAACCGAGGGCGGGTACTTCGCAGTGTGGGACGAGTGGGGCTCGGTGCTGCGCCGTGCAGAGAAGTGCATGAGGACAACGGGCTGTCGTGTCTCCGCTGGCGCGCTGCAGGGCGGAGTCATGCTACCAAAGGGCGTGGGCGTTGGTGGTGCTACGCCGTGCAGAGAAGTGCATAAGGACAACAGGCTGTCGTGTCGCAGCTGGCGCGCTGCAGGGCGGAGTCATGCTACCTGACCGGCCCCAAAGAAGGTTGGGGATCAGCGCTGCGCCGTGCAGAGAAGTGCATGAGGACAACGGGCTGTCGTGTCTCCGCTGGCGCGCTGCAGGGCGGAGTCATGCTACCAAAGGGCGTGGGCGTTGGTGGTGCTGCGCCGTGCAGAGAAGTGCATGAGGACAACGGGCTGTCGTGTCGCAGCTGGCACGCTGCAGGGCGGAGTCATGCTACCAAAGGGCGTGGGCGTTGGTGGTGCTGCGCCGTGCAGAGAAGTGCATGAGGACAACGGGCTGTCGTGTCTCCGCTGGCGCGCTGCAGGGCGGAGTCATGCTACCTGACCGGCCCCAAAGAAAGTTGGGGATCAGCGCTACGCCGTGCAGAGAAGTGCATGAGGACAACAGGCTGTCGTGTCTCCGCTGGCGCGCTGCAGGGCGGAGTCATGCTACCTGACCGGCCCCAAAGAAAGTTGGGGATCAGCGCTACGCCGTGCAGAGAAGTGCATGAGGACAACAGGCTGTCGTGTCGTAGCTGGCGCGCTGCAGGGCAGGGTCATGCTACCTGACCGGCCCCAAAGGGCGTGGGCGTTGGCAGGTTGTCACTGGGCCGATGACAGGCCCGACCCTCACGCCGCAGTCATTAGGACGGGGCGCGTTGTGCCCAGGTCGATGGAGAGTTGGGGGAGGCAACGAGCTGTCATTGGCCCCTCTGCTGACCTGGACCCCCTTCCAAGCCAGTCTCGCAGCCTCTGTAGGGCGTGGTTTCGCGGAGACCTGCGGAATGGCAGTTACAGGGACTGCAGCGGGACACGTGGAAGTTGGAGCGACGTGCAAGTCTTTGATGCCAGTCTTTCTATTGCTACAGTCGGATGACGTGCGATGCCGCGACGTCGGCTGCGCCACAATCGTGGCGTGTGGCACCGGCGACGACGTTACGAAGGATGCGCAACATCGACTATGCCAATGACGTGCACACGCAGCCATTGGTGGCGTCACTGTCGGCAGCACATACAACCTCAAGGATCGAGATGTACCTGTCTGCGGAGGTCACCTCCCATTTTCTGTGGTACCGCTCTTCCGCCTCTGGACTGCTGCTCTGGAGCACGACGTTCGTCTCTGAGTTTGGCGGCCATGTTCTGGATGACGACGGGCACCTTCTGATCACCATAGCTCGTATGTAGGATCACAATGGCACGAAGCTTATCCAGATGCTTTTTCTGGCATGCCCTGACGAGAGGGTGGAAAGGGCCTGATGGAGCATTGTATTTGTAGATGTGTTCC